>JACJUY010000629.1:118663-156204 GCA_014220935.1 Platorchestia sp. MABIK | reverse complement strand
TGATGAGATACTAACTGAACTGAAACTTGTGATGAGATACTAACTGAACTGAAACTAGTGATGAGATACTAACTGAACTGAAACTAGTGGTGAGATCCGAACTGAACTGAAACTAGTGATGAGATACTAACTGAACTAAACTTGTATACGAACCGGAAAGCAAGCGTCAGTCATCATTATGGAAGGTTTGAACATCATGAAGGCCCAAAAAGTACGACAGGTTACCAGCAACGTCATGGTAATGTTGTGTTCTTTTGACTTCAGTGGTGTTACTGAATTTTAGTTCAGATACGCACTGGCAGGCTAAAAAATAACGACTGCTATCTTGAGGTTATGTGGCAAATTTGAGACATTCTGGAACAAAAGCCCCACAAAATTTATGTGGGCGTCTAGACACTGGCAACCTTACCATGACAATGCACCCACTCCTTCTGTTCACCTGATCCAAGTTTACAGGACTAAAAATCAATTCTTTGTCTATAAGACACTCTCGCTACTCTCCAGGCATGGCTCTTTGTAATATCTGACTGTTCTATAAAAAATAAATACTCTGACAGTAAGTGCTGCGAGTCCAAAGCGGAAATTATGAGAAAAGCAAAGGCAGAGCTCTGTCACATTCCAAGGGTTGCACTTCACAGATGTTTCTCGCAGTGCAGCACCGCTGGGAGAAGCATGTGAACTTCAAAGGGAAGTAACTTCGGAACTTCAAAGGGAAGATCACGCAAAATTTACGGAATACACACAATTATTTTCTCTATGGACTGAGGCTGGACAGTTTTTGTGCGGACCTTGAGGGTTAGGAACACCTGTTTGAGGAGCCGTGGTGTTTTGATTGTACGTTTCAGTACACGTCATCACAGGCCTAAATTACAGGATTCACGTACACACACTACTCAGTTTTCCTTCCATTGACATTTTACAAAAAAGCGAGGTGGATGAGTCTCTTTCCTATTTGTTATCTTTATAAACGATATCGGGAAATCCATCTTACTTAAAATTCACACCGTCTGTAGGTGACAGATTATTATCATGAAGTCTTTCTCTCGAAAACACCGTGAACATTGCAAACCAAATAAATCAGGAATGAAGTAGCGCTAAATTCTGGTGTATAGCAAATCAAATCAATGTAAGGTCAACAAAACTAAACATGTGCAATTCCCCAGTTAGAAAGAGAACACTTCATCCTTGCATTTTGATAAGCGCTAAAAAATTGTCAGGTGAAAATTTCAGAACATAATACTACAGAAAAATTCGACCTCCAAAATCCATTTCCATCATGTACGTGTAAAACTGTCCAAATCTATTGGAATTTTGCTCTGAGTCGTGCACATCCCACTAAGGGACGAACTAAAAACCTTTCAGAGTGAACTGATCGATCTGTACATCCAATACCGCATTGAGGTCTGGCATGCTTCAGACAAAAGTGAAGCTGATGAAAGATTCACACAGAAAAAAGGGCATTAGAGCTCTCTTCACTAAGAATACAACGCCCAAGCAAATGATTCATTGAAGAAGCTAAAAAATTTGAAGCTCCCTGATTACAACCCATTTTTTCTAGAAAGTTTTTGGCACGAAAACTCAACATTAATAAAAATTCGGACTTCCGACTTCAAATTTTCGCTGAAACTGACTTCCATGTCTACTTGACGAGAAATAAAAATAAGCTCACACTCCCTTTTAACTCACAAACCAGATCCCAGAATAGCTTTCTTTTCGTTGGTGCCAAATTCTGAAATTTCATAAGAGTACTTCTTGATGCTTGCAACGCCCTTCACTCGCTCAGCCTTCAGAATTAGGCTTGAAACTAACATATTCACAAATTACTAATAAAATGAAGGATAATAAACCAAAAAAAAAATGAAGAATATGAACCAAAAGTTCAAAGAATCTATCATCTATAAATATTTTCTCTCGCCATGAAAAGATGGGAGGATCAACCTCTAATTATAGAGCCACCATCAATAACAACGAGACACCTAATAATGAAAAACATAGACTAGAATATCAAGCTGTACTTTCTTTCAGCTTAAAATTAGCATATCTGTCCTATATGCTGAACTCATCCTAAGTTAGCAGCAGAAGAACAATGCCATTAAGCATAGTTTTGTGTAGAATTTGCTCATTTCTTGATAGGTTGACATGGAGGCTTGTAGATCGCTTGGTCTACATAGCTAATATTGTTGTGGGTTGGTGTAAAGTATATTCTTATATCTTAGTCGTAATAAGGTTCATGGATGTGACGAACAAATTTTTTAAATCTTCTAAATGTTTGCAGTAGGGTTCAAGCAGTTATATCAATCCTATTGAAACATAAATCATTATAAGAAACTAGGATACTCGCCTTAGGCTACGCTAAAGTTTAATGAATAGGAACGCATGAACAATTACCTTCTCGAAGGGAAATTTTAATAGAGTTCGTTTTATTCGGGCTTAAATTTTTAATCCTTACATGAGAAAAACAATCACTTCGGTCGCTCTCTTGCCAAAAATTAGAAGAAAATATAGCGTATAATTTCATTGGAAAAATACAGTTACAAGTTTTGAAGAAATAAAACAATCAAATTTGTCTGTTGAACTTCACGTGTGCCCACTGAGCGTGAGAACGACTTGAAGTTTTCTTGCGAGCTGCCAGTTTGAACTCTTGGAGTCCCATGAATTACATCCAACTCGTGAATTTCTTTGCTGCTAGTGTGGGACAGCGATTTGGATTCACGGCGCTTAATTGCAACGAGACAGTTTACGACACCGAGTGAAATTTTACAGAATTATTAATACTGGCGCAGTGATGGAATTCAATCTCATTTTTGGACGGAATTTTTGTCGAAGGATAGAATAAATAACCTGTAACGAAATCCTTTTTTAGAGAGGATATATCTTATGAATGTACCCGAGCTATACCGAACATGAGTAGCTCGAAAAAAAATCATTGTTTTAAACCTCTCCACAATGTTGAGCTATGATTACATGTTTGACCTGTTGAGAATTTATTTTTAATGCTTGACCGATAATTTTTTCCATTAGAGTTCGAAGTCCGCAGTTTTGAAGAAATTTTTGAAATAATTCGGAACGAATTTACAACATCTGAAGAGCAGCCAGAAAGTGTTAAGAGGGAACTTTTACTTACAAATTAAGCGTTAACAGACAAGCGCAATAGGTTCAACATGATCCACCCGAAATTGTGATTGATCTCAGGACGTTTGAGTTCCGAGCTCCCTACAGTATTAATAAGAGTGGCAATACGGATGACATTGTTCCTAGCGTTAGCCTCTGGACAATACAAAATGTCATGAAATACTAGACACATGCAAAAACTACTGCATCAGTTAAAGAGGGAAATGGAAATAAACTTACATGCAAATAAATTTGCTGTTCGTACAACCAAAACTAGTATACCGGCTGCTGAGGCGCAGGTGTGGCTGCGAGGATGACCTGTATCATAAGAGCTCAATTCTGCCTCGGGGAGATTTTTCGTGTTTCGGTGTTGACGACGACATTTTTGTGCTCACGAAATGTTCACAAGTGAAGATGTGCACTTAATCAACATTTTTGATGCACCTGCTTGATGTACGTCTGAGGTTTTTTTCGAAAGAAAGAGGGGAAAATGAATCTTCTTATTTCAATCTCTAAGAATAACCACTTCTAATAGGAGATCAAGGTTCAGAGAAAAGTTGAAAAAAAAGACTCTTCGCTCACACTATTTTTCGTATGTTTTCGCTAAAAATTTTATTTTTTGTTTCTATACTGAACTGAAAACAAAATGTTTATGTTTTAAGGTTTTGAAGTTGAGCATTTTTGCGATCGCGTGTTTTGCCTTCTTCCATGGGATGAAATGAAGCTTTACTGAATTAAATCGACAAAGATTAAAGCACAAGGTTATAATTTTAACTCCTTTGAGAAAGGCAGTGTTTCATATCACAGAAAATGAAGAAAGGCTCTCCATCATGGGAGGGAAGCTATGAGACTGAAAGCTTTCAACGCATTTGTGTAGAAGCTTTACTAGCATTACATATGTACAGCAAATCTTCAAACAAGAGCAACTTGTATATATATTTGTTCCAACTATTTCTGATATGTAAAGCAACGGACACGTTCATACTGTTAAAAAATTTAGTTTATAAAAAAACCGGTGGTCAACTTCAATCGTGATGTAGATTTATAGAAGTCTATTTCTAAGAGTAATGTTTTGGTATATACATCCGTATTCTACATCCAGTACATCTGAATAGATACAAACTCCTCTTAGTCGAAAGATGGGATATATCCAAAACGTACATTATTAGAAATTGGATTTTAGACTTGCTAGTTATGCAACATTATGAGGGTTGTTATTCTAGTATTTCATTTATTATTCGATTGAGATCCGAACCAAAAGAAAATCAACTTAATTGTATAGATGCAGTTTTCAGTAGCTGTTAAATAGAAGTACTGTGTGAACTAAATGCTCGTTTCTAAATGTGGTATTGCTTCCAAGAACATTTTGCAATTTAAAGGGAAAAACAAGAACATTATTTAGACGCTCATTATGGTATAGTTTGGTTCTCATAGATTAGACATTTGTACGAAGCCTCACTGGCTTCGTATCCAATTGTAATTAGTAAAGTTTGTATAGATATTGCGTAAATTATCATTACCTTGGGATTGATGAAATTTTATCAGTAACTGCTTGACTGCGAAACTTCCGGTGGACGATTCTTATGATACCATTGATAAAATTTGCTGCGTGGAATTCCTACTCATGCAGTTGTATTCAATAAAAGTACAGACTACCAATTTGATCGAACAAAAGAACCGTAGACTGTCACTGTGATGTTAGGCTGTGCAGGAGAACCATAGACTTTCTATGTGATGTTCGCAGAATATCAGAACAGCAGACTTTCAATAACATGTTCGGTAGAATATGAGAGCCGTAGACTGCCAGCATGATACAGGCAGAAATGAGCAAGTTATCCTCACAGAGAACTTCTGGCCTCGCCCGGAATAAATGAGGAAGAAAATGATCGCTAATTAGCACCTACATCAACGTGAGGAAAATACTCATGCGGTCGGTAAACTCGCGCCCGTCAGACGCTCCGCGAGCGATCGGAGACAATTGCTAATTTAAAGCGTAAACAGACTATGATTAAGGTGGCTAAATTCCTGACTTTGTGAGCTTTTTACTGAATAAATTGTATTTTGAGCACGCATTCTTAGCAAATATAAGATAATGAATTCTGACGTTAAGCTTTCTGATAACACAAAATAGTTTTTTTTGGAACTGAAAGAACGTTTTCTAAAAGAGGAAAAAGTTCAAGTACGTTTCTTCTGCTAAGCTTCAAACCGTCAACATTTTGTTCAATACGTTCATAGCATAATTCCTCAATCCATTTCAAAATAATAATTTTAGAGTTAATCATGAGTTACTGAACTTTCGCTCTAGGTGAGAGTCTAAAGTATTTCGTTACAATTTGCCTTTTAGAATTTCATTACGCAGTGATACCGTCCTAATCATGATATTTTGAAGGTACCGAGTGACAGAACACATTTGAGAGGCGCACTAGAAATAAGAACTCAAAGATAGAGCCGTGAAATTATTTTCGTTCGGACTATTTTCGCTCCGGTAACTAAATTCACTGAAATGAACCAAATTCAAATAACTGGAGAGCTACTAACTCTAAGCTCATCTAAGTTGAATTGGAGGGTCACTTTGTTGTCTGTCAGGGAGATGTTTTTATCATGCATGGTTTTCAGGGAAATTTGTATAAAATTTTTGAGTTAACATCAACGAGCATCTGATCTCGGTAAAGAAAATTAGCGTTAAAAATGAGCACCGTGATGTCGTCTCTTGCGACAATTTTGAGGCAGTTTTGTTGACTATATCGAGGGTTCACATTGAAGAGCCGGTGTCTTATGTAGAACGTGCGGCAACTAATCAAAATCATTAAAAAAATTCTGAAAATTCTTAGGCGCAGCTGTGAAAAGACGCTTTGCATATTTTTCTGCCTCAGATTTTTTATGAACTGAAGAATTAAAACTTGAGATGCAAAGGCTTTTTGTACGATAAGGATGCTGCAAGAATACTTATCGCTATTATGTAACTATTTTCCAAGGAATTTTGCACTCAATGCCTAGAATTTCACACTCGAGAACCGAAGGCACGATAAAAACACACTTAGCTTCCATTGAACGCTCGCGTACGATACTCTGACAACTCCCGATGTTTTTACTTCACGTGCTTCAATGAGAATAGCACGAATTTACGGCTTTATTTTTATACTAAAATTTTCTGCATTGTCTTGAGGGGAAACAGTTTCGCAAAAGGTACTCCACGAGTAGGACAGGAGCCATTTTAGTTGTTCCAACTTGTTCTCGAATAACGGGAAGCCTCAGACCAATTCTGTTGTACAGGCACAACACAATTACCAGCCCAGCCAAGACGGAGGTGGAGGTGACCTCCTGATCTGCATACCCAGCCAACATTGCCACTCAGGCCAGCGGGTCAACATTTCCCAGCAAGGAATGCACGTAAAACGACTGCGTACCTGTGAGGCCGCCACCACACGGAGACCAAATGGTAATGTTTCGTTATAATTGTCTACAGTCAGCGGTACCAGTCGGTCTGTCCAGCGCCACGAAACTGTCAGACTTTAGCCTTAGTTTGAGACCAGCTTAGTCATACCATGATTTCAGAACTTGAAATCATGTCATGACTGGTCCGAAACTAAAAAGCCATTTACACCAGGGGACATTTCGGCAGTGAGGCGCGACACGTGTATACGAGGCTCACCACTGAGGCTAATACTTGTGTGTGTGTGTGTATACGAAGTTCCCTTTTTGCTCTGATCGAATTCGTAATGAGCGACACTCAAGAGCCTCGTAACTACAGTGGCGAATAGGGAACTTCGTAAACACACACACACAAATATGAGACTCAGTGGTGAGCCTCGAATACACGTGTCGCGCCTCACGGCCGAAATGTCCCCTAGTGTAAACGGCCCTTTAGGCTGAAATCTGACGCTTTCGTGGCGCTGGACAGACCGAGTGGTATACCTTTGACTGTAGACGACTATGACGAAACGTTACCATTTGGTCTCCGTGTGACGGCAGCTTAACGCTCGCAAAATGTCGTTAGTCGTGCATTTCGTATTCTGCAGATCAAACAATTTTTATTCTCAGAAATATGGAGAGTGACTAGCGTCCCACTTGCGTGCTCATGCATCCACTCTCAACAATTATTTAGCACTTTTTGAAAACAAACCAAAATATTTTTTAGACTTAACAAGGAAGAATGTTACAGGAGGCGAGGCCGTGGGAGCATCAGAGGCAAAAAGCCTATAAAATATATAAATTGGTTCTAAAATACAGTAACTATCACGGAAATCTAAAAATGGATTCATGCTGCGATATTTTCCTGCTCTGACCTGGAATTAACTCGACTTGAAATTTGTGTGCAAAATTAAGAAACTCTGTGGCTAAGAAGTAAAGAAATGAACGTCCTGAAAAACTGTGTGGAGGAGATGTGGTTTTCTGAAAGTATGAGACAGAAGTAATTAAATTCGCAGAAAATAGTTAATGTTTGAACTTTGTTTATCCCCAGACGAGTAGAGGAATGCCAATTTTTCGTAGATGGTTTAACTACGTGCACATAATATGAAGTTCTGCAGATGCAAATTGCAAAAGAGAAGGACGCCAGAGGGATGTCATGACTTGCAATCGGCATTTTCTATTCAGTTATCTACAAAGAAAGCGATCTCGATTATCGTTGTGCGCAAAGACGGAGATGTTTTCAAAGTGCCAAGGCTATTTCACGGAAATATTTCATTAAAATAAATTCATGATCTAAACGCATTACGAATTCCTTCTGAATGGCTTCCATTCTATGCATTTTGCAATGAATCAACCGGAAATAAAACTGAAAATTTAATGGATGGCACCGATGAACCTACAGTGTTAAAGTATTTACAGATTCGTATTCGAACCTTCAAAAACTATAAAATACTTCTGATAGCAACAAAATGCTAGAGATCACGATGGTCGCAGAAAAACACAAAATAAAGACATGTAGTCCTTGGTAAGTGAGTGGCTGCACTCATGGTTGAAGCACATTTGCACGAATATAGACAATTGCAGGCAACGGGGGTGTCTCGGCGAGCATGACATAGCAGTGGCATGGCATCCAGAGCTTTGTAGTGCTCGCGAAGCGTGCTGGTCAAAGGGTAATTGAGGCAAATTTCATACCATCGCGCACTCCCGCAACTCGGGCTGCTTGTTTATGGAGCTCAGCTTATGAGCACCCGGGTGAAAGAGCTCATAACTAGACTTTCATTAGTAACTGGTTAGTATAACGGCAAAAATAGCACGCATCACAACACTCCCTGCTAGCCTACAACATGGATCAAATTTAATAAGAGCTCCCAAACTCTCTTCATAATAGGTGATGAATAGAAAGATTTGCTGAAAATACTCACCAATTTGTGTCATAATTAATTCAACGGAAGGAGAGAATACGACTAGACCGCTGACGGTTCATGTTACTGACGGACGTTTTTTCCGAGCGATTTGAGATTCAAATTTCTCTTGAATTATGAATCGCTTTGAAGCCTGCTGTGCGCTTTGAAGCCTACTGACGAAACTCAACATGGGTTGTGAGGACGAAAAAGACTCGGCCACGCGAGGGCTGGAGAACATAAGGTTCAAATTCGTTCGTATGAACGGGACACTCATGCAAACCACAGCGTCACGATCACCTAGGGTTGTCTTTAGATTCCCATTCAGTGACCTGGTTTGGCAGAAGTAAGGACGAGAACAGAGATCGCCAACTTGCACCTGCGTCAAAATCGAGACAAGCAGCAGGCAGTATTTCATATTCTCGGTGCGTGGTCACAGATGAGATCCATGACCTTTAAAGCTGAGTGTGCTCTTAAAGGTCATCGCAGTATACTACAAAGTGCTGTGTCTTGTGTTCTGGAGTAATTAAGGGAGCAGCATCAACGGCCTTTAGAGCCCAAATTAAATGAAATTTGCTTAAACAGCGCTCGATGGACAAGCCAGTCAAAGAGTGTGCCAAAAGTGTATATAAATGTACAAGTTTAATAAAGGTTAAGGAAGCATCGGAGACAGTGGTCTTACACGCGGTTGGTAGCATGGTTTGCTGGGCCTTCCTATTCTAGAGAGGAAGGAAAGAAAAGAAAAACTTGATTAATTGCATTCCTCAATCCCCAACAGCGTCGTACAACAAGAGTTGCTCATTATATCTTGAAATTATGAGGCTTGTTTAGAGGGAAAAATTATTCAAGATGAGTTAAAAAACGAGCATCGTCAGGAACTTACTAGGAACATCATGAGTTAGTAGGCTATTTAGGCGAACAGAAAATAATGCAACTTCATCATCCCCTTAAAATGAAATTTGTTCAAAACCAGACTAGTGCTTCATCATCTTCGAGCTCATTCCACTTATTAAAAGTTCAGAATTTTAATTTCCAGTGAGAGCGATGGGGAATCATAATTTGAAGCGTGCAATGAAGCATTAACTCAGTTTACAAGGGTGTGACGGCACTGAATGTCAGCAGTAAGCGTACATCAGCAAAACACGCTAAAAAGTGAAGCGATGCAGGTTAGTTCGACGTTTTTCAGTGAAGCGTTGTGTCGGAGGATGGGCAAATGTGTATAGTGCATGCTAGCGATTAAGTTAAGTAATGAAAGCTGCACATTGGTGATCAACTTTTGAATGCAGGCGCCTTCTGATACATTTTGAATGGGGCCAGGCTGTAGTGAGGAATTGAGTAACTAGAGTGCGGAGGCAAACTGTGGACGTTTCGATAGTACGCTTTCACTACTTCACTCAACAGACGCTAGCATTACAATCCCAGCTATCCGAGAATGCTAGGATGGCTGTGAGTTTTTCATGCAAGCTGCTTTGTAATGAAGTTGCGAAGGTGCGGAGTACAACGGGAAAGTTGCCAAGGTGAGTCGCAAAGGAAATTTCAAATGTGCACTCACGGACAAACTTCTCAAATTTGGCATTATAAGAAAGTTCGGAAAGAGGGCACATAGACATTATTTTGAAAGTAAAAGTAAGCATTGAAATTAAGAATTGAGAGAAGTTCGGAGTTGAGCACGCGGGAAAGTTTCAAGCGCACAGTAGTCAAATTACTTCCGATATAATCGCAGCTAAAAGCTACAGAGCAGCTATAGAAGGTAGAATTTCGAGAAGGCGCGGCTCGACGGAATCACAACCTTCATAATGTTTCGCCCGAATATTTGCCTGTCGTAAATTGGCAAGAAGCATGCGATGGCTACGTCATAATGGCAGGCCTAACACAGCCACTCAGGCCATCATGCAACTCAAAATGCTAAAACATGAGGGATATCATGACCGGATTACGAGCTGCTCCCTTGCGGGGTGATAATGCACCCAAGAGTATTTGCAAGGCGAGTGCTAGAGCAGAGCGTCTGTAGTACGGAAGTTTGCCGTTTTTGCTGAGTTCTCTGCTTTTCGCAGAGAGAGAAAGACTGAGAGCTGTTACGTGGATGGAGAAGACAAAGTAGGAACGTGGAAAGTTCAGAGAAATGGAAGGCCTAAAGTACAGTGGGTTTGGTAGGGTGAGGGTTGTACAGAGGAGTACCAGACAGAGGAGAAAGAAGTCATTTCTCTACAAAAATAAATATATATCATACTCATATAATGTTGAGGCTATCTCCTACAGCTGTTTAAAAATTCAAGAGTACGTTTGATTATTACTGCGTGGGAAAAACGTAATCGAGGAGAAATGCTGGCAAAGAGGCTGGCCAGTGTACAAAAAGAATACAGAGGGTAGAAAGACATAAAATGTACTGAGAAATAGATGTATACACACCATGAACACAACTGATAGAAGAGTAATCCGAGTTTGTGAAACGGGAGTGATTCACGGAAATTGTGAGCGTTTGGGAAAAGAAAGAAGTTTGTTGAATGTCGTCCTCTAAGTGAAAGTAAGAACAATTAGTAGGCAAGGTGTTAACGGAGTTGAAGTATGGTTTGGACAAGCTAAGGATTCTGTATCGAGTGTTGTTCTTGAGCACTTGTGCACTTTAGCACTTTGAATGCGGCGGGTAACACTGATGTTCAACGTTCAACTCAAATTTACAGTCAATTGTACATACTGAGCAAAATGGAAAATAGCAAACATAAACGGGAGAGTGACTTCTTTTAGTTTTGATTAAGATTAATGGAAATTGAGTTTGTGACTGCTGGTCGGTCAGCAGCATAATGAAAATTCCCTCCATGTACCACCGGTGGCTCACGTCGCAGTCAAAGTGTTAAATAAACGGGAACATGCCTGAGAGATATGAAATTTATGAAATGAGATATTTTGAGCACTTGCGGCCAAGAATCACGACAAAAATGGAAAATCGGGAAGCAAGCGCAACAGTTGGCGAGGGATTCCAAAAAACATAGTAGACGCCTAAAAAATACAAGTGAGGAGTGATAGTTTTGCCTGAATGTGAAAAAACTGTGTTCGTAAGCTTGATTATGTGCAGGGATTTTCATTTGCAAAGAATGTCTGGCGTACCGTGAAAAGGAAACAGGAGGACTGTGTATTCAGAGGTCGATAGGATACACAAGATTGTTTTGGTGTCTTGAGTGATAAGAAAAATTACTGAGCAGAGTAGAAGCGAGAAGAAAGTTAGTATAAGGAACTCGAATAGGTACGAAAGTGAATGGCAAGTGAGTTAAAGAACCCGAATTGGTGTGGAAGTTCAGCTTCGGTAAGTGAGTTGAGTTTCGGTGCATGAGTTCCACTTTTATTTGTGGAAGTGAAGCACCAGTGAGTTACAAGAGCAAGAATAGGTGTACAAGTGCAAGTCAAGTAAGTGGGAGGCAAATGAATTAAATGAACACGAATAGGCATGTAAGAGAGGAGCAACTGAATTGATAAGAAAACAAATGTGTAAAGCATAAAACCTATACAACCGGAAGAGACATTGAAGTGATTGTAGAGTGGTTGTGACCTCACAGTTTTTGATACAATAGAACTTGAACTTAGTTTTGAGCCTAGCGTTTCCTCACGACCCAGTCTAACTTTTTCGCCTCCTGCATGCATGTTTTTCGCCGCCTAAGTAATTAAATCGTTTGCGCGGCGAAAAACATGCATGCTCCGGCGAAAAAGTTAGACTGGGGAATCGTCTTGGCATTTGGAGAAATTGTGTGGACGAAATAAACAACATTGACGAAAATAAACTTTTATGGGTACCCGTGACTACCGAATTCATGCCTCTGATAAGGTTACAACTCTAGAAGTGTTAATATTTACAACAGTTAGTCAGCGTTACTACGCTTTATGATTTAGATTTCTATGCAACATGTCAACACATTTATGATTTCGTGCGTTCCGTTTTGCGAAAGATATTCTGCTAATGTACACTACCAGTCAAAAATAACGGGATTCAGTATTTTTCTTAAAGAAATTTTCCAGAAGTGGATGACAAATAAATACGTCCATCCTAATAGTACATGCGATAAAAATATTATTATACTTGTGCTCTGGTGAAACTCGTATCACAGATGCGGTAATTAGGCATCCTAATGAGAGTCACCGAGAGACGCGAACACCAAAAAATTTTATAAACATTAAATAAAAAACCACACCAAAGGTATTATTAGGTAAGATTGGTTTACGTTCTTTCATGAGAATAAAATGTGAAATCTCTAATCATACGTAAGATTGAGCGTTTGGCGAGCCCCACCCGTATTGTGCCCCGCATCGAATTGCAAAGGAATCACACTAAAGTGGAACTTCACTCCATTCAGTGAAATGATGGCAGTAAAATATTTTTGCAGCCTACTCACAGTAATATCAAATCCAACGCAGTTCACGTCGGGTGAGGTATTATGGATACGAAACTGCAGGACTGAGCAGAGAGAGGGATCGATTGCAGGAGTCATTTGCCGTCATTCTGATGGTGCGACACGGAGCTGCCGTGATGGCCTGGTCACTCAACGCATGCACAACTGGGCTTAGCAACGAGCATTAGAGGTTATCACTTCCCGGACTCGGATACAAACTCGCTAAACAAAGCTAGATCGACCCTAACGATTATTGGGTGTGGTTAGTCACTTCAGAGAGCAGGGTCTCTCCGTTCTGATGGAAGTGCATCACTGTAATTGTTTACAGCAGGAGGAAGACTTTAGCATCTAATCAATCAACGCAGTGGAGCAGAGCGACCGTAAAATCCTTTTGGGCTATAATTACAAACAATGGCCAGTAATAGAGGATTTTTACGTACATATATTAGGATACGATTCGATTTCAAATTCAACAATGGCTAGTTCTAAGAGCAAAAATCAATAGCGCAAGGGATGGAAACTGGAATACAGTAGGCTAAACTACGCTGTGCAATCTAGCACAAGCTGTCATGAATGGAGCTTCGTAAACCATGATAAGGAGCAAGCAAGAGTATACTATAGAACAAACTACGGTGAGTGTTGCACACTGTGAAGAAATTTAGTAAAACTGATGTTGATTGAGCAATTAAATGAAATTCTGTGCATGCTTGAATGTAAGCTACTCATTTAACGGTAACAGTTCTGAAAAAAATGATGTAAAGGCATTTTTTATCTCATGCATCACCACATCAGCGGTCGATGAGGTGCCAGAATTGAAGATGCAGGGACTTGGGCCTGCCTCAATATTTCAAAGGCTTCTGGAGGTCAGGGTGACGAGTACGGTATGGAGGAGGTAAAATGCACGCCTTTAGGAAACGCGTGCAAGATTTCGGTACGAAGCACGGGCTGAACGATGTAACTTTCAGGAGGAAGCTAATAGCAAAGCAGAAATAGAGATAATTTCAGGAAAAAGAGCTGTTTCGTAGCTATACTGAGCTTAGATAAGCTTGGTTTGTCATCAATATGCATAATGAACTTTTTAAAGCGTATCGGAGATGGATTCGTGACATATTTACGCAATATCTTCACGCGAACATATCACCTTAAGAATCAGAGATGCCCAATTTAATGAGCCCTTAGCGAACTATCAGAAATCAGAGAGCGACGAAATATACATTGTGTATCAGAAATATCTGAAGGTGAGAGAGACAAACTCTATATCAGTCAATTGACTAAACGCTAAAAGTTGAAGAAAAATTCATATCTGTACTCATCGATCATCCCTTTTCTTTTGATCTGACGAGAAGCGTCCATTCGCGAAATGTAATCATAGAGGCCTTGTTTAATAGATATTTATGAAGAGCCGTTTATGAAAATATTTTTCAAGTGATACATGCATCTTGTCGGAAAAGAGGAATCAGTTCTGAATTCCCATCAAGACACTCGTTAACAATGTAATCAAAAGAAAATAGTCTTGTCCAATTCCCTTCATGCTCTGACACGTAATTGTACCCGAATTTGTACATGAGCATCTAAGAAATTACATTGTCATCTTTATATCATAAGACCAGACGCTGTCACCCGCTGTGCGTACTGTCAATATCAAGTAATGACTAGAAAATGAAAAGAATGATTATTCCGTATTTATCAGATTGATTAACTAAACTGTGAAGAAATAATAATTTGAACAGTATCACCAAACAATGATATGAATGAGAAAACTACACACCTAACAAAACAGATGATAACAGAAACACTTATTTTTCCTTCAATAGGACTTAATCGAACGGCAGCCTTTGGTATGCATTGAGAATATAAGCTCGAGTAGAAAAATACCATGCTGTGGGCACCAAAAGAATGTTCAAGGAGTAAACCGTTCCTCAGAATTCAACGTTTGAGCATTTTTGATTGACATCGCCCAACCCACGCAAGTCAATCGTTCAACACCGAGGTGTATCTAAGTTCATTGATGGACAATGCATAGAGAATCCATCCGTAATGCCCAGGACCCCAGAATAAGTCTACGGAATTAGGATCGTTAGAATTGGAGACACGCTGCCAGTAACACGAGCAGTAGCTAGTATGACGAATTATTTCGTGCCTTGAAATTATAACACTGAATCTTTTTCTCTTCCTGACTCTCCTCAGCCAAAATTCCGAAAATAAAATGTAAATGATGTGAAGTACCAAAAAAATTCGTCCATTTCTGTATATGCTTAAAGTAATGGGTTTTTTTAATTTAAATGAAAAATAACATTTTTGCTCCCGCAATAGAATGGTATGTTGCCAGGCAAAGGAAAAAAATTAAACGTAAAATAGTTTTTCATGTAATATGCTGGACCAGAAATCAGAAGTTTTGAATGGAGCAAGCAAGTTTTATATGCGCATAAATTCTACGGACATGAATGTACCGCGCAGAAAAATTTCTTTGATATTTGATTAATTTTTCAGCTGCTGTGAAACAACAAGTTAATATTTAACTCAACGCATACAATTTATTGTTCGGACCAGCCAAATTTTGAATTTATACTTGCAAATGACAGTGATGCGAAGGACAAAGTTAATTGAATGCAGTGCAGTATTAAATTCAGATCCTCTGTTTGGATTTGAACTCCCTATATTTCCCATAATATACACCTAATGAACCATAATATTAACTATGATTTCCCATGATGATATTTGAAATATAAACAGCACAATGATACTTGAAATGAAGCTCTCCATACCATTAATTTTAGATTTAAAACAGGAATTGCCCAGTGAAGCTCGAGTGCGAAATAATTTTGTTTGAAAACTTGCCATCCGACCACTGGCCGGTCTACCGTTATCAGTGGACGGTGATCACCTAACGAAATGTACAGACGACTACGGCTGGTGTTGCTGATGAAGTTGCATTACAAGACCCATGCCAGGTCACCTTTTCTCTGGCAATAGTTCTCAAATGGTCGCCTTGTTTTTTATTGAAGTTTGAGAAAATTAAACAGAATATAACAACCTGACGACTGATATCCAAGCATAATAGTATTTACTTCTCAAATTCAAATATTGGTGAATTTGAACCCTATGGGACCAAAAACCTCACTAGCGTGCTACACGCGAGACAACACAGCTGTAAAAAGTGTTTGTTCAATATCGTACATCTTGAATACACTTCTTATGTTGCATGCTTTAATCGGGATTTGTGTGTAGGTTGCGCTGTCTCAGTGTGTTGTAAATTACTTAATATGCTTTTCTTGAACATCGCATTAATATATAAAGTTTCCGGTGTCAAGTAAGCAACATGCGCAGGATTACGGCTGCAGTTAAAGCGAAGCAAACACAAGTAATAAAGAGTACATTTTCATTGCGTAAAATACTGAACATTCTCTAAATTCTCTAAATTTCTCTACCGTAAATATTTCATCACTTCTACCATTAAATTTGAAACAATATTCATAGAGCATGACATTCATGCACTTATCGGTCGATCAGTGATCTATCAGGCGACTGATCTATCAGTATATAGTGTACTCACTCATAAGTATGCACTGAAATTACGCGCAACGTAAGTATGAAAGCTGCCGAGCACCTACTCGGGAATGTAGTGAAGTGTATTCTGATTACGCAAAGCGGTTTGCTGTTCCCGTTAATTGCCTCCTCAACCCTATTGAGTAAGAGAACCAAATTAAGTCAGGGCATGATTGGCATGCGAATGGTGCTGTACGCAACAAGTGCACAATTAAGTCTGTGATACAGAGCTTGGATATTAACGCCGTATTCCACCACGGCATAGTACAGACCCCCATCACTGCTATTGTACCATATTCTAGGTACACTCAAAAACCGAAGTGTCTTAAAATAGCGTTCGAAATAATCAGTAACGTGTATACTCGCAAAGGGAGAAGAAAAACAATCATTTACATAATGTCATATTAGAGCTTCAAGGAGTCAGGTCCTTGACTGCCACTTGATTCAGGTCGTAGGCTTGAATTTTCAAATTTTTCTCCTTCCATGTATTTTAATGAAGAGAGCAGTAGTATGAGCGGTCCTGCCATGAAAAATACAGGTACTTTCATCATATATGCATAATACAGTTATAGCTGAACACAGCCTTCTTCAGCCTACTCTAGATGAACACCCAGGGACAAATATTGAGGGGAAGCGTTAAGGTAGTGAAAGATGATACTATTGGTTTCCTAAGGTAAGGCAAAATTGCCTTACCTTAGAGGAGGATGGCCTTACCTAAGATTGCCTTACCTTAGAGGATTGCCTTCCCTAAGAGAAAAGCCGATAATTTTGCTTCAAACGGACCATGAGCATAAAAAAAGACGACATAACATTTAACATGTCTTGCATAAGATTTTCATTACATGTCACGAATGTACTGCACGCGGGCTAATGATATTGCTGTACACAGGGTTCGAGGGCAATATGAGGACTCTGTTAGCATGTTAAATAAACTGTAATTTTAGGTAAAAAAAGCAAAAATTCAAATTAAATTTATGCAAATACTCCTGATGATAGTTTTTTATCAAATAATTCTATGGAACCACCTTTGACTGCTTCTGTTCGGGTGCGAATTCGTTGACATATCGATATTAAGTGGTCCTCATTCATTTCTGACATCACCTAAACAATAGCGACTTTCGGTAGGGGGTTACATGATCGTAAATGCTCTCTGAAAATTAGTCTTGGGTTACTATAGCTGTGCAAGAAGGGGCCGAGTCTTAATGAAAGACGTCTGACCTTCCATTTTATACGTTTTCTATCGAAGGTTTAACAGTAGTTTTTAGAACATCAGTGTATCTTGCAGCATTAACCCTAGGACCCAGAGGAAAAATGAAAGATGAAATGACATAACCACCATTACTCACAATTCATAAAATCATCACAGCAGCCGGAAAGTTGGAATGCATCACTCTGGGTACTTTAAAAGGATCTGCACATAACCACCTTTCGTTACGTCTATTAATTTTCTGATCCTGGTCAAAGTTTTTTTGTCAGAGAAAAACCGAAGCATGTTGTGGTTTTTTGACTTTTTAAAACAAGCATAAAGAACGCATGAGACGGGTTTCCTATGTCTTTGCTGATACAAATTGGGCCTTCACACTACATATGACTTGCATCGAAAGTCCTGATGTACCACAGTTCTGATAATTCACTTTGATACCCAGAGTTCTTAGGAAGCGGTCCTCATCGATCTTATGGGGTCCTCATCAATAACGTTTTGAACATCCCATATAAAATCTGGAGTTCTCATGGTATCAAAACATTGAGAATGTTTTTCTCTTTGCTACAGGAGAAACACTGCAATCACATACCTCCGGTTCCAACCGAACCTCATGAGCAAATGATCTGGTAACATGTAAAATAGTAATGGATGTCTAAATGCTCTCTTTTGCAGTTAAAGCAACTATTACTACATGTATTTTCATTTCTAGGGCTTACATCTCACTCTGAATGGGTTATGTGCAGTAAATTAAAAAAAATACTATTATGAACGATTTGAGTGTGTAATAAATTGAAATGACATGACCTCAAATAGCTTTCGCACCATGAAAAATGCATAAATGTGCAGTGTAGTGAAATAGTGCAAGTTTTCAATCCGCATGAAGAGGAGCACAGAAACGTTGGCCACCACAAAACGATGCGTTTTTCATTTCACTGCTAACATTCGAGGAGCTGTCATTGATGGCTTTACCCTGATCACAGGTGTCAACTCTGGTCGAGGCAGGAGAACCTGGTGTAGTGGAGGGGAGAACCTGGTGTAGCGGAGGGGAGAACCTGGTGTAGCGGTGGGTAGAACCTGTTGTAGTGGAGGGGAGAACCTGGTGTAGTGAAGGGGAGAACCTGGTGTAGTGGAGGGGAGAACCTGGTGTAGTGGAGAGGAGAACCTGGTGTAGTGGAGGGGAGAACCTGGTGTAGTGGAGAGGAGAACCTGGTGTAGTGGAGGGGAGAACCTGGTGTAGAGGAGGGGAGAACCTGGTGTAGTGGAGGGGAGAACCTGGTGTAGTGGAAGACTTGCCGCATGGGGGACTCGGTACGGCGGGCACTGCTGTACGCACAGAGGAGTGTACAGCTGCCCTGAGGACGGGACGCATTGGAAGATGGAGCTGCAAAGAATCGAAGGCCGTGCGGAGGACATGGCTTCATAAAGCAATAGGGGCTGAGTGCAGAATGAAGCTGATGAAGGGATATTCTACAAATAGAATAAGAATGTGTGAAAGATAAGACTGCACATGAGATGACCTGTGCAGTAGATAAGGTTGTGTACGGAATAAGGCTGCATAGAGGATGCGCTGTATAGATGGAAAGGGAGTGTAAAAACTAGGGTTGTACGTAACATAGGCGATAAAGCTTCTCATGTGATAAGCTCTGTACAGAATCTAGTTGGCTTGAGAACAAGGACCTAACTCCTTGTATTACTGTTTGGGGCATACAACCAAACGAGAACGGGAACATGACCGAGAAAAAAAACGAAGCGGATATCGAGAAAGTGTATGACCACATATCAGAAAACCGCCACAATATGACACCCAGCCATTACCTGACGAAGTATACAATCACACGCATGTGCACAAAGACACAAGAGCCCACAACGACGCACGAGAACGGCACCCTCCTGGGGCACGCAACCATAGATGACATTAATTCCTGCATAGAATGCATTCAAGAACACAGGATACAATAGATGAAATATTATCATACATGAGGTACAAGCTCTCAGAAAGACAAGAGAAGCTTACCCCAAATCTGCTCACGCAGACCTGCGTAGTTATGTTCAGGTAACGAGCAAAAGATTTGCTTCCCTACGCAAATCAGAGGAGCAATCCTTTCGTTCTGATTGTTAACGAGACACCTCATTAGTGCATCGATCTGGGTCGCAAATGGTCTGCATTGGCCACTCGGCAAAACCGAGAGTAGCCCTCACCATACCAATGTAAACGAAGAGGAACAACCTAAAATAGACCGGCTAATAAAATACTAATTACATTCACGATGTAGAAAATCGTTGCAGGAAAGACACAATCAATTCTGTTGAACCAAATCAACTGCCTGTTTTGTTAAGTATTGCTTACTTTGCTTTCGATAATGAGGAAAACCTCAGATTGGAACGACTGGAATATCATCTGCTGAGTCTTGATATATGAGCTGACAAGGACAGACACCGTCAGCACATCATGCCGATAGGGTCGAGGCTTCTGTGTCAAGTTCCCAAGTCTCGCTGATGGACATCATTATCTTTGTTTCACCCATAGGTGAGAATTGATTCAATTTGTGTCATGATAAGGGACAAGCTTAGATTTCATTTCTTTTAGAGTTCGAAAATGTGTAGAGTAAATTGTTGTACTTTGATATTTTACATAATATCGAAATGCTAAAAGCTGTGAGTAACGATGTTGATGATCTAAAAATCTTTTTAATCAGAAATAATCTCTTTATTGATATCACCGTAGATATGATATCACCATATTTTTTGAACGCCAGAGAATACATTACATAAATTTCCATTTCATGAATTCGTTTCCCACACTTCTAGGTTTAGTTCATGTTGCCTTACGAAAATTAAGGGTTTATTCTGCACAATTGATGAACGGTGCTTTTAGTACTTTGACTTACATAAATAGATAAATTATTTATCACTGTTACATAACGAAGAATTTAAGAAACGTGCGTGACGTAGCAAAGCCTAGAAACGTGCGTGACGTAGCAAAGCCTCAAAAAGGTCAGACACATGTATGATATTCTGCCATGACTTATGCATGCTGGTTTGTATAAGTAGGAAAATTATGCGCGTACATCTGTACATTGGATTGTCAGATAATATGCTAAATAAATTGAAATTAGTCGAATTTCTCCCAAATAATGGAAAAAATGAATTTTCGCAGACATTTTTCAATCAATTTGACATCAAATTTTTGGTCATGGATTTGTCTCATTTTCCAATTAGCGAATTACTTCACATGGCAGGGACAACTTAACATCAGCTTGGAAACAAATTTCTCATATCACACTCGACTAAAGCCTTTATAATCATATAACGCTTTGCGAACGAACGTAGGCACTTACGTTGCTTGGAACATCTTCAGGAGCTCATGTTGCGCTTCTTTCAGTTATTGGACCCGCAGCAAACTGTAGCTATGAGATGAGTCAAGTCTATTCCATTTCAGCAAATTTGCACTTGACCGATTCGTCTGATTCATTTAAACTTCCTTTGATCAGTAGTGAAGTTTGAGCATGAAAGTTAAATTAACTTTCACGGATTTCATGTCCAGGCCAGTATTGTAGGTATTAACAAATTGAGTAATAAATTACATCGAGATTGGAATATATTTTCAGATCGGAAACTTGAATGAAACTTATTAAACTCTCCGAAAAAGTGCGAACTTTGAGAACACGTATAATAGCGAACCTGAAATCGATTTCTTACTGCCTGATTGAGTTTCAAAAGCATATTGCTTAAAAAATCCCCATGAATGTAATTTTAGCGACGACATTATCTTGCTGCTGAGGACAACCGTTTTTGCATTGAGGGAACTGAGAGACAAAATCTAATTCGAAGTCTGTGTACAGAGGCGTCGCCTGGTGTTACAGCTCACCAGCAGACAAGCGAGCAGGTGCGAGGTTCGTGAAGGGGACTCTGGTTTCAGAGTTTACCAAAAAATTCTGATTCAGCCGATTTCCTGAGGTAGAATTTGGCTCATGGCTCTATTTGAGCATGAGGAGCATGAGTTTGTGACCGAAAAAACTCAAAAGTACAGGGTAAAACGACTGTATGATAGACATGACAGGATACATAGGTGCTATCAACGTTCATGACGTGCATTTATTGATTGTACTTATTAACCGTCAGTAAACCGTCAGCGCAGGAGTTAAGAGTGCGATTTGAGACAAAAGATCATGAATCGAGAAGGTAAAGTTCTTCCTCTGGACTGCTGTACTCACATGAATGAGGCGAAAACTTCTGACACCGATTCCTTTCGTGATCAAATGAGCTTAAAATTAGTTACAGTTAGGATCTTGAAAGAGTTTTCACCCATGAATAAAGAAACACCTTCCAGTATTCACAGATCACTTGGAAAAAATGATTCTCTGAAATTAAGCAGTCAATTTCCTAACCATGCGCAAACTCTACTGACAACAATTTGTAACAGGTTATAAAAAAATTTCCCGACATCTAGGCACGATAGCTAGCATCAAAAGAGCTCGGAGCGATGAGTGAAGGCTGTAAATAGTGTGTGGCGTTTGTGCCGGGCAGCGGCATGTCATCGCCGTCTCGCAGGGCGTCCTTGTTTAATGTTGGTTCCAGACGCGCTCCTGATGTCATCGTTAATTAGAGACTAATGCCTCAGAATGTTACAATCTCTCACCCCAGAACTATTTACAATTAATTTATGATAAACCTAATGATCTCTCAAGACTCTCAAATACTCTACACAATTTTTCATGAGAAAGTTCATTCAGAATTGTTCACATTTACAAGGCCCTGAAAACTCATAAGAACCTGATTAAAAACTTTTCTATTCTTAACAGCTAAAAACTTTTTCACTCTTTGAGCTGCTATTTGTGAGCAGCAGAAATGTCACTTGAAGTGAAACTAACTAGAAGAATGAGCAGCGCTCTTGCTTTATGAAATTAATGCGTTAATTGGACCATTGTGCACATTAGTAAATAACTCGTTAATTAGTGTGCCTCGCACACGTCTCTCGGACAGAACAACATTTACGTTAAATTAATCGGCTTTTGGAATTAATTAAAAAATTACGCGATACCAAATGAGATGCAGTTACAAAATTCATTCATGCTAAATTAGCCTACTGGAATAACTCCACATGATAGTCCGCTCAGAAGGCTCTCTCTTAAGGAAGCTTCTATGGCACGGGTCAGTGGTACTGAGCTTGCGGACACTTCTAGTTTCTTATAAACAGGAGTAAAGGCCACGTACTTCATGGATATAAATATTGTTCAACATCTTCTCTTCCTTTAATAAATCCTCCAGATTTGGATAACCCATAAATATATCCATCCCAAAAGTGCCCGCCTCCAAAATATTATTAATAAGTTCTGAAAACATGGTCGTCCTCCAATCCGACATTGTCGCCCTCCAATCCGACATTTCTTACAACCAGGGGTAAATGCCACGTACTGTCATTTCAAAAAGTCTTGAAGATCGTTCATGGATATAAATATTGTTAAGTTCTGACAGCATGGTCGTCCTCCGATCCGACATTGAATTATACCACCAAGCACGGCTCACTAATTCGGCAGCTTTAGCTCACGCGACGGATAATTCTACGGAACTTGGTACGAATATTTCACTATCAAGTGCCGCAGAGTTTTTACGGATCTCTGCATTTAACATTCGAGATACAGGATGAACAAAAAGCTAAATCGAAATGCAACGCCCGAGTAAAGAATCCGTTTCTATTTTAAGGGAGAGTAATGTGAAATATCACCACTTATTACGACGCAAGAAAAGGCACTGGGTGGTCAATCCAGTGTTGCCACATCGGCAACCTTCTGGAGGGAGCGAGAGTGTCTTGAAATCCAGAGTTTGCTTTCTTGAACTCAGCATGAATTCTCATGTGAGAGCTAGGAGTTTGTGCAAAATAAAAGTTTTGTATCCAAAATAAAAAAGTATAAGCCCAACAAAAATATTGCAAAGTAAAAATGCAGATTTACTAGCAAGGTAATTGGGAATAAATTTTTTGACGGTCAATGAAAAAGTAAAGTGCTCTTAGAGGCTAATATTTCACTTAACAAATTTCTAAAGCTATGTGAACCGTTGCACTACTTTTTTTGTATCTGTAAAGGTTATGATGAAAAATAGATATGGGTAATAGACGGTAAATGCATGGGAATCTCACGTCGCATAATTTGAAATTAAAATTCAAACATCATTCAGGAAAATAAATTTAAAACATGAAAAAGTGCCTGAGGGATATTTTTTATTTATTTGATGCGTGCCTCTTTTGTTTGGTTCATTTTCTTATTTCGCTAGAAACTTCTCGCCTGCCAGAAATTGCGAGCATTCGCCAGGCCCAAGTACAGAAATAATTTGCTGGAGGTGCAGGACCCGGGCCTGGAATTCAATTATTGGGCATTGTCTATACGAGACGCGATGCCTTCAGTGGTGAGGGCATCTCAGCGCTCTAGTTGAAATGAATTAATTTCTCCATATTCTCATCTGATGTCGATATTTCAAATGGGCATCGTTGGTACACAGGCTGGAAAAGCTTGGAGAAATCTATGAGACAAAATTTGGTTTCAAGTGAACGTTTCTTTACAAACTGACGCTTGCGTTAAATTAAAGTTGAAAATGTGGAATATCAAGCGTTTGGGAGGCGTTCCTCTGGTAAAACCGAATAAAATATTTGCTTTTCGATTCCACATTTCCTGAAGTTAAGAGAGAAATTCCATTGGTTCCTCTGACTCGTGGATTGATCGAAAAACCACATCGTAGCTGAGAGAGAAAACAGATCAAAAATCAGCATTGAAATTGGGAAAAATTAAGATGACATTTATGCAAATTCGAAATTTCATTCGGATAGTTATAAACAAAAACAATATTGAAGGAGACAAACATATAGATTTGGGCATTTTTCTAATTTCTGGTTTGAAATTAAAAAGGCAATTTTCTAACCGGACATAGGTTTAGTTCCCAATACCCCAGAAGAGCGCAGAATTGGTATGAAGGCGATGCGTAACAAGCGAATTCGAGGTCTAGGAATAATGAAGATGTTTGTGTCTTGAGAACCTATGATTCTAGAGCAGCCAGGAGGTGCTCGTCACCACCAGGGAAAATTTGTTGACGGAATTTTTGAAGTTGGTCTCACATCAACAGAATGTGATCAATTTAGTTAGCCTTGGGTTGTAAGAACGTAGACAAAGACTGGTCTCATGTTAATGGGAAATCATCAGCGTTCATTTACCAACGTCGATGGGAAATAGCATTTGGCAGCAAGTGAACGTGACTCGTCCATACAGTGAGTCCCCAGCCATATTGATCGCTGGAGCACAGCACGGCTGCCAGCAAAGCCTCAACTTCTCACCAACCGTCACTTCCCGCCAGATGGCAGCTATTTTTGTTGACCTTTGCACATTTTTTCGTCTGTTTTCATAGCTATAGATCTAATACCAACACTGTAATATTTTCTTGTCTGAAAAGCGTTAATGCCTGGAAGTGAAGTTGAAAAATATTAGATGAACGAAATAAATAGCAGACTGTTGTTTCTAAATAAGATCTACTCCTTTGCATATTGAAAGAAAACATCAGAGTTCAGTCAAAACTGATTACGTACTCAATTTTTCATATGCTGCGTTATTTCCACTGACGTCTAATAGAGATCGCTAGTCTTCCATGAGAGTCGGAACAAACTTTCTGCTTACGCGAGTGGAAAACAATTCCTGCGAGGCTGAATACGAGTCCCAAGCATCAAGATTATTTTCTTAGGCTCCACATTCTACGAGTTCGTGACGTCAGTCATCCACAGAAGCATTACTCACTGCCAATAATTTCCGACATCTTTTTCAGCCTTGTTTACAGACAGGCTCAAACTACAGCTACTCGTTAGTGGAAATTGAGATCATTCCGTCTCTTGGATTTAAATCCTAAGACACAGACGGCGTTGATCCTGCCAGTTTATTTTTAGACAGAGCAGGTCGACGTGCTCTTTGTTATTTTCTCGCCGTATTTCCCGTTTTCTAAATTTTCCGATTCTTTCGCAAGGCGATTGGGAGGCTTTTGGTCTGGTGGACCCGATCTCATCGGCGCCAGAAAACCTGCGTCGGTGCCAGGCAGCGTGACCTGCTTGCCAGAGCTGGGACTGACCCGAGCGAGGCCTGTGCGCCGCCTCCAGCGTTGGACACTTGAGCTCATGCAAGTGCCTCGCTCATCACACGATGGAGACGGAAAGAAGACCTTTACTGACTTGAGGGGTTGGAATTTGGCGATTTCCGAAGCTATACCGCCGCAGATTAACACGTCAAATTTGTAAATTTTCAAACTGGTAAAGGACACCGGCTTGTATATATTCCGAAGTACCCGCCGAGAATGAATCTATCATTTCAATTGAGAGAACGTGTCCTACTTCAGGCGTCGAATGATGTGCGATACTGATTCAAATGAATTGCTTTATAATTAGGGAGCTTTAAGGAGAGACATGCACTGGCAGTCACCCCTAAGTAAGCTCTGTAAAACGTTATGTATCTAAATTGGCAAATAACTCCTTTTGTCTATAAAAGAAAATAAAGATTCTCCCTCGGGCAACAACATCTAACAAAAAAACTCACTAGTCTGCGATATGCTCTGGCAAGCAAGTCGCGTCTCTGACGCAGTGGTCACAGCGTCAGAGACGTCTATTTGATGAGTCATAGTTCCTAAATAATGAATTATGGTATTAACGCTCACTGTCAATTGTTCAACGTTTAAATGATATGCTTGAGAAAAACACTTTGAATGCTCAGACGCAACGAAGTCTTTTGGGACTGAAATTTCTACAAAGGCCTGCGCAAAACGAGATCCGATTTCTCTCTGTTTTCTGAAAAATTTATTTTCAAGAAGCCCATAAATTAAGCGCTCTCCATGACTATTCAGTCATTTCACAAATAATTGCAGAATCGGATGATTTTATTTAGATGTTCCATATTTTGTACGACCTGTGTTCTAAACTCATATTCATGCGCATGTAGTTTTATAAATGTACGACAGCATCAGCAATAGTAACTACATTAGAAAGTAAAAGTTACCAATTCACCCTTCACATCTGAAGACGGAAGACGAAATGAATAAGCATAATTGCCACACATTCGATTTTTAATTAAAACTTGTGAACGGTACATGGTTTCTGATTCATCGAGTAATGTAATATCCACTAAATTTATCAGTTAATACCCAACAATTTATGCTATTTATACGAAATAATTTCTGCTGGAGAACAGGACTCCCATAAAAGAATTGTGTGCTCGTAGGTCATTAATAAACGGCTTTCTGAAACTCTTCGAATGGCTAACTGCATGCAAGAAGTCATCCAAGAGATTAATTTAGACGCATCCAAGAAAAGAATGGCTAAATTAGGCCATGAAAATGAGAGGGAGATAAATGTATTGATATGTGGAGTGCCGTGTACAGTTATCATCTCGCAACCTCCGTGATCCACAAACAGAGCGAGAGGTACGTTTTGCTTGTTGCATGTGTAGTTAAAGACTTACCTTAAATTAATCAAAATTTGAGCGGTTGCTCAAATTAATTTAAAAAAGAAACAAATTTATCAAGCTTAAAAAACAGAGCCTTAAATGTTGAAAATGTACCGCATCGAAACGAGAAAGTTGCACTGACTAAATATAGTGGCCTGTGCACTAGGAACATATGTGTATGTTTGAACAAAACGCGCTATTCTACAATTAAGTAAGTGTGTCTCTTCCACGTACAAGCATTGGTAATGGATAAATTGTCAATCTTTTGTTTCTGATTTATTTGGTAGAATAATAATTGAAAAAACCTGCTAAAGCAAAGTTAGTTCAACGATGAATAAAAGAGCAAAGAAAATCACTTCAATAGGAATCATATTTCTTTAAAAACATTTCAATAATAATAATAAAGAACGTTTCGACCAATTTGTTGGTCATTCTCAACTTTCTGAAAAATACACAAATAAAGATTTCCAACAAAGTCAAAATACATTCATCAGTGAAATTTATGAAATAAAAAGAGACAGAGAAACTACTCTAATTGCAGAGGGAAGGCTGATCGCGTATTGTTTAAGATAGGTTATCTTTTAAAATGAACAGGGATTGTAGAATGCGAAGGTTTGTTGCAGCGGGTGTAAAAGAAATTACTTCAAAATCTTCTAGCCGAACTGGAAGATCACAATTCTCTGCATGAGAGCGAACAGCAGGTTGGGAAGGGGAAGAGAGTAGTTGTTTGGTTCGAAAACTCCTACCGGCATGCTCAGCCACACGAATATCCAGGGCTAGAATGGTCGAACCCACGTATTCCGATGCACACCGTGCGCAACAATATTTATAAATGACGAAGGAGAGCATGCCTTTAGGTAGTTTGTCCTTGTAATTAAAATGGGACCCTGTTTTATACACATTAACCAATACTAATTTCAATTCCACTCATACATACATATATGTATTTTAAACAAAACTTTTACTTATATTCATATCTTCAAAGTTACTTCATTATTGTATTATTATTTCAAAGTTCATTGGGACGCACAAGGAAACATTTATATCGTGTTTCAAAAATATATGGAAAATTTTGCGTAGCAAATTAATCTATGCATCTTTTTGTATCTACAAGTAGCTCTTTGCCAAGTCCGATGTGCTCTCAGGAAAAGTAGGTTGTCCCTTTAATTAAAGAGCCTTTCAAGAGGCGAGGATTAAGCAAATTACTGTTTTTATTGAAAATTTTCCCCTTTTCCATGTAGAAAATGCACTCGAAATGTGAAAATAACTTTTGATTTTGAGCTAGAATTGAGTAAATGTAAAATTGTACACTTCCAAGACGCTTTGTGAAGAGAATGCTGTGGTGTTTAGAGATGTTATGTTCGGAACAGGGGGCCAGTGCTCACAACAAATTGCTAGCCTGCCGGCCCACTTTTTGTTTGTGCGTTTCATTTCTTTCACCCCTTGCCACGATAGAAGTAATCAACGGGGTAGACACATAATGGAGTTAAATAAAGTTGACAGGTTGAAAGCAATGTGCAACTTGATCCACAAATGCTTTTAATTAGCCATTGACCTAGCTGTGAGCCAGGTTTAGATTCAAATACCTCTAACACAAACTAATAATTGATGATATATGAAGTTATCGAGACAGTTTGACCAAGAAAAGAATGAGCAAAAAGGAGGAAGTAAGTAGTTGATCCGCATTTGCAACTGGCCATATATGGGACTGGTATGAACCGTGTAAGTGAATTAGACGAACCGTGCCAGAGGCAAACATTTTACCGGACAGTTACTGGGGCAGAATATGAGTATTCTGATGAGGAAGTGCGTACATGTCCTCTGGCATTGGTGCGAAGCTGGTTGTCGTGCGAGCAGAATAAATTCCCTCCAAATGATGCCAACCAATTCTCGTACATTTATAGCCTTTCAACTAAGTGCCTCCGAGCCAAAGGGCTTCCAGGCATTTTAAAAACATTGACGCCTCTAACTGAAGATAAAACACTGGGGCATTAAACTAATGGTTCCCGTTTTACGTTGATGGTTTGGACTAACCTCAAATTGCAAGTTACTGGAAAAATACACCATTTGAAAGAAATGATATCCAGCAATTAAATGGACGTAAAATCCTCTAACGAGTTTCTCTTGTACCTGCAGTTAGCCGACGTCGGCTGTGAGGTCGCGGCAGCAGGCATCCCTTATCGAACGTATTGAGCGAAGGTTCTTTGTTGGGCAGCCGTGGCCATTACGGCCGAGGATAATTCAGACGCCACAATGAAGTTGCGACGCTTGCTGTCCCTACAAAAATAAGGTGACTGGCCGTCTCTGGGCAACTGCCGACGTTGGCGAGCGAGCGGCTGAAGACGGTTGTTGCTCTCGGTTGCGAAATTTACCATATGTGCGCTGAAGCTGTGGAGAGTACAGAACGAAATACAATGAAGCTTCATGATAGACGAAGTATCCTTTTTCTGAGGCCCAGCAGGGTTTCACAGTCAGGGACATTTAATTAAAATTTTTATTTGAAGCGGCTCAAGCTTTCCAGGCCAGAAACGTCAATTTGACAACGCTGCCCTGACAACCTCTTCGGGCTGCATACGATTCAGAAGACTACGAAAGCGTGTGCGCTTTGGCCACGTCTCTTCACAATACCTCCTATATCTCTAGACACGCTCACAGAAATCGTGATGTCACACGAGTGGTCGGAAATTTTGTTCCATTCGTTATGAATCGAAGGGACAAAATGGAGTTACCTTTAAATTTTAGTTGATTTCTTGAAAAAGTTGAAGGAGATATGTTGTGATGCTTTTTCTGTCATATAAGTTTAAAAAATCAATATTTTTCAATTCTGGTGGTGAGACAGACATAAAAGCTTGTTCGAACTTGTTTAGAGCCAACGTAAACCAGCACTATCAGAGTAAATAATTTAAAGGAAATATTGTACCTCGCATTTCCTTGCAAAATCAGCACCTGCACAGAGAGACGAGGCTCCAGCACAGGCAAGTCGAGACGAGGCTCCAGCACAGGCGAGGTGGCTCATCTATGCACTCATTGCCCCGCCACTCCGGCGCGACCTTAACAATTCTCTCCCAACACTCGTTTCCCACCGTTAACAAGCTCTTCATGAGGGACATTCTGACACCACTGGCAAGAAAAAGCCCAGCTGAGAGCAGGGCGCAAGGAGGATGACATTCCGCGTAGCCCCGTGCTGCTACAAGGCCATATTAAAATTGTGCCATTATACATCATCCGTACGTAAAGAACGAGCTAAAAGTAGCTTGGAAGGCAAATAAAATACAGACTTACAGACGTTTATTTATGTTTATATTTTATAATGTAATATTTTTTTTATACAGACTTTTGATTAAATGCCTCGTTGGATGTCGAGTTTCTGCAAAGAACATTTTTTCTTAATGTCTGAAGGTAAACCTTGTATAAATAAGCCTGAATTGAGATTCATTCAAGAGGATATTTTTTTATTTAGTTAGAAATAATCGTGTTGATAAGACAAATAAAACATTTGGAGATTCACTGAAAGAGACCGTAAGAGTGAATGTTGAGAATTTATTGCATTTAAAAGCAACGCACTGCAAAAATTGGTTACAGAAAGTTTGGAGGAACAATGATCTCCGCCTCCAATATACGACTCCAAAATAAGACTCAAACTTCAGAAGCTGCCTTACTGACGTGAATGTAGCAGCGTGCAAGTTGCCCAGTGTTTATCCTCTTTATTTTCAACTGAATTATATTCATCACTGAATTAGCAGGAATTTTCCAATTTTGACAGAAATCGAAAGAAGCCAGGGTTAAATCGGGAAAAATGAGCCAAATGCAGCCACCTAGTATTAGTTGCACAAAGGTATCCACAGGATTCAAAAACTACTTTGGAATACGTTACTCAGGTTTACGACATGCGAATCACATTAGAGAGTAGTCGACCCGAGCCTCTTGAGGGCATGAATTTAATCAATTTTTCCTCTATAAAAGCAATCCAGCTTCCTAGAGCGATATATTGATGAATCAATTACTTATAGAACTGTTATCACTGACATGTTGAAGAAACATAATTACTTGCGGCTACAAATAGGTTCAGTCACTTCTTGGGCTTCCTTTAGTTCCGATATCGTAGCCATGTCGGTAAACGGAAAAAAATCGTGTTCATTCAATTAAGTCTTGCAGTGATAATTTGCTGCCAACAACAATAATTTATTATATGGGACGCAAAAATTCTGAGCCTAGACCACACAGGCCACAGCTTACAACGGGAGTGATAAGAGACATCTCAAGTCTCTACATTGAACAAGTAATGATGATGAAATATCTCCAAGGACATCCTTCGCCTTTTGAATAAATGCTATAGAATAGAGATACTGTGACGTGCCCGGTCTAAGTTTATGCTGGTTTGTGCGTTTGTCAGTAATATTTGGTTGAGTTTGGTTACATCCATATAAAGTTGAGGCAAATAGCTAACCTCGAGGATTGTACGGTATTACTCGACCTGTGAAGATTGCGAGTTAAACCACTAATTTTACAGCCGTTATTAAAATATGAGTCAGTCCCATAAAAAATAATCTCAAATGTCACGGAAAACAATCGAAAATATATTATGATTACTTTGGGAGACTTAGACCGCTTTTGTTTTTACAATTAGAGAACAGTATTTTGAAAGATCAGTTGACGATATCCATAGGGAAAATTGCATTGCAGGAAATATCATAAAGACTTGAAGTGCATAAGGAGTAGCTTCATATTACCCATGTTTTTATAATTCGGTCGAAAGATGTATTTCTTTATCAAAATCATCATCTATTGATTAGGGTAAACATGATAAGGGAGGACACAGCGTTGAGATTATTGTGTTGTCTATCATGAGTGCACTTTGCTTGTCGCAGAGTAGAACTGACGTTTCGAGTGCCTGATGGGTCGAACTATCGCTTAGGAAGAGGATGAATAATATTTCCTATTTCACTACTTTGAATATCACTGTTGCTGTACTTAACCTAAATCACACAGATTGGAGAAAATATGTAGAACGCAAGCTAAAAGAGAAATCAATCTGAACTACCCGACTCAGGATAATTTTTCCGTAATAATCAATCATGCCTAATCACTACACTCAACGAACGCCACTTAATTATTGATCACATGGCGACAAGTCGGACACAAGCGCAGCAGCGAAGGTCAACCGGTGGTGCTCCGGGTGCCCACAACCAACCAGTTATCTCTGCCTCCATTGAGATAGCAGTCCTCTCAATATAGGCTTGCATTCGTAAGATAATCCAGTCCTTCGTAAGCCGTTGCCAAGCGAACTTACCTACATCCGAACACATCCACAAAGTGAGTAGAGATAAAAATATAAACTGCGTACTTGATTAAATGAAATAATTTGGACGCAGGAATAATCATTAGACCGGGTAATTTCTTACCAATCGAACGAATGTTCATCAGAGAAGTGCCTTAAAAAAACCTTCCTGTTGCTCGGTTTCTTCCTCGTTGGTGTCATTTGAACAAAAAAATCCTGCATGAAACCATTCTGATTAGGGATAACTAACACCTCTGAGCGTCGCCTGACGGTAGAAAGCCCGGCAAGAGTTGCTGCTTAGGTCATTACATATGAGGATCGCTAATGCTGGTAAATGTGTGAAAGAAATAGCCGGCATGGCAACAGTTGTGGCCAGTGAATGAGAACTTGCAATTCGTTGAAATAACAAGGTTTAACGAACGCAATATGCATGCCATAGCCATACTTTTGTATATTTCCCAGCATAGCAGGATTTATTGGCAAAACATTTTCACTGGAGGATGAATTCATTTTAGTATTTTGATACTTTGCATAGCTTTCAGCTTGACTGTAAGTAAAACTATCTCGTTCTTGTACAGAAAAAAGACAAAATCGTCACGACTTAGTCGGTGATGACCTAAGGGAAGTTTAAGAACTCACACCTGCAAGATAAATACATGAACTGCTTTGCGATAATTGGAATATCCTGTGAAAATATATTGTATTTTATTGAGAGTTACAGTAACTTCGTGTACTTGTATAAATCGTTCTCCAGATTTAACAAGCTAAGGGCCTTCTGATAGCTAATTATTCTGAAGCTAGAGTTGTTACTTATCTCTTCTGAGATACAGGTACAAAATTTATTTATTTCAAACGTTTCACGACGTAATAGGCAATTTTAACACCATGCATATTCGTTCTTCGCTGAGATTTTCATCGTTGGAAGTTTTATCTCCATCAGAAAAGTTGATTTACCAAACCTTGAGACGCTAATGCTCTTCATCTCCACAATTCCGTTATAAAATAAATTTCCAGGCAGAGAGTTCAGAATCACCCAACTTTGCTTCACAATCCTTGCTTGTCAATGCATTCGTTGAGAACTTTTTACGAATAGCTCCTCAACGTTTGATGCATTCAGCTGAACTGCAAAGTTCCAACAACTTCCTATGCTTCCTATTCCTATTCAGGGAAGCATCGTTTGCTTTGGCTTCTAACGTGAACATTTCCATGATTTTAATTCAGAGCTTCACCAGGTGACAATACAGACACGAAGTGATGTTCTAAGCAAGCTGAGTGCTAGTGGTTTAGTTACTGCTTAGAATGACCCTTGGGGTCTCCCTTGTGCTTCCATCTACGGGTCAAATACATTTTTAGTGATTCGTAAGCCTTAACTATACATCATCGCTTAGTGTCATGTTGACATCTGTTGTCTTAATGAATTTCATCATGAATATCATCTAACAGTGAGTTCTTAAAATTTTGCCAACACGACGGCAAAAAGACACAAGCACGAAGTTGGGGCGCGTGAAAAAGCTTGTTCGTCGACGGAAATGCACACTGAAGTGCCTAAACTTCTGACTTAACGTCGTAAAAATTTTGGAAAGCATCACAATCACAGCGAGAGTCCTGTTCACTGCTTCATTTGGATCCCTTATAAAAATATTCATTCACGAGTAGGAAATTCAGCATGCATATGTACACCATTCAGGTGCTACTCAAATTTGTATATGAACGATGAAATGTATATGATATATGAGAAATGTATATGAGCGATGTATATGAGCGATGAGGTTTGCCTCCCTTACGACAAAGAAGGTGTTCCCGATCCAGGAAGGAGGACGGCACCATTTAGGATGGAATTAGGGGAATGAAGAACACATGCACAAAGTGTGTCTTCACATCGTGCGGATAGAAACAGTGAGATTGAAGGACGTTCATGAAACTCGTTAAAAGTTTAAGAAAATAGGAATCGATGCTGAAAGAAGACAGCAGTGAACCAAAAGAAACGGTGTATAACAGAAGTAAAACCTACTTTATTTCCAAAAAAGAAGCCTCACCTTACCTTCAGCTTGGATTCTCACATTATTTTCTGAGACTGCTAATTTCCATTGATTCAATAGTTGTATTTTCCTAATGGAGTCCAAGGGCTAAAGCAAATGAAATACTGTAAGAGTCTTTGTGTGCCATAATGACACACACTTTTACACACTTTTCACTTTTTTCACGAGACCTGTTTCTCAGGAATGTTACGTAATTTTTAATGAATGTTACATGTGTTTAGAATGTAACGACAGCTTTAATTCAATTGGAACAACAGCTTTAATTCAATCGTAACAACAGCTTTAATTCAATTGTAACAACAGCATTAATTCAATTGTAACAACAGCATTTATTCAATTGTAACAACAGCTTTAATTCAAATGTAACAACAGCTTTAATTCAATTGTAACAACAGCTTTAATTCAATTGTAACAACAGTTTTAATTAAATTGTAACAACAGCTTTAATTCAATTGTAACAACAGCTTTAATTCAATTGTAACAACAGCTTTAATTCAATTGTAACAACAGCTTTAATTCAAGTGTAACAACAGCTTTAATTCAATTGTAACAACAGCTTTAATTCAAGTGTAACAACAGCTTTAATTTAATTGTAACAACAGCTTAAATTCTATTCAGCCTATTTTCCTTACAGTTTCCTTTAAATTTAATAAGTAGTGTGTCAAAGGCTCTGAGACGAATACCAAAAACATGACTCTCTACGGAGAACGCACAGCCTGTGGTCAAAAAGAGTCAACTGTAGCGTAAGCTTAGGCAGCCCACCAATTGGAAAATTTCGGATTATTGTCATGATCTTCCTATGTTTAACAATGTAAATAAAAAATAACCATCAGAGTCTATATTAATTTGATGATATTACGTGTGAATCGAAATTTCAATGACAGATGAATTGAGCGATGTTTAAATAATCACTGATTTTGAAAAATAATGATTTCGAAAACTTAATGCTAAAAAACATTTCCAGATGGCTTCTTCTCCCAAAGGCAGGCTGGCAGGCAAGCGCTGTGTGATCACGGGAGCTGCTCAAGGTAACTTACTCATATATTTTGGCATTAAAGATAAAACTTGCAAATATTTTTTTCAGAAGTAAATAATAAGGAGCTTATTTAATGGAAATTAACTGATTTTTCACGAGCTTGCCATTCTGTTTCATTTTACATGACTTCATGATCACCAGGAACATTATATTTGAATCTTCTCTTCACCCAACACTCAACTATACACTACAAGACTCTTAATTATCACACTCTCCCCTAGTCATTAAAAGCACTGGCGCTTTCCTGAAATTTTTCAGTTTTTTGCAATGAAAATAGGATTAGAATCACTTTAGTCCTGAAAGATGTCACTTATTTAACGCTTCCAGTACCCTTTAAGACATAATTTACAGTGCTGATATATTAGAAGTGATTTTGCACAACAGTCTGATTGAGGTGGCGTCGCTGGACCGCTCAACAACGGAATGTTCTTGTCACGACGCAGAACCATATGAGCATACATGAATGTTGCCTCTGGCTCTAGCTGACCTCACTGAACGACCACACTTTGGGTTATGCTGGCCAAATTTTAGGAGCATTCGCGTCTCATCGATGGAGCGGAGGCAAAAAAAAAAAAAGAGTCACCAGTCTGACGAGCTTTTGTTGTATTCGAGAGTATTGAAATCTTGTTGAAGTATAGGTGAAGCCTTCTGAAAGAAGAAAGAATACGATACAAACGATAGGAAATAAATGAAATTCATTGGATACAGAACGAGCGCAACTCAATGTATCTCGATTTTCATTGGGATCTTTGTTTATTTTTTATCAAATCGCTGATGAAAAATCCCGAGTGACACGCGGAATCAGCACTTTGATCTCCAGTTCTAACAACTTCCAGGATTAAAAAGCTCCATCCATGCATTTATTAGCGTGCCTGTCGCGTCAACGAACTCAAATTTATCGTAGAGCAACAGAACGCAGCTATTGATATTCCATTTGAAAATTTTGTACCGAAGAAAACGAAGTGAACAGTAACATGCGTGCTGAGTAGGAACATCATTTGTTTAATATCGAAATGCCTCCATGTCAGGCTAAGATAGCTTATTTCAAGACGTTCGGTTGCTTGAAAGGTTCATAAATAAGTACAGGATATTATTTTCAATGAAGAGCAAAACGCGGTTTTTGCCTGCCGTGGTCCATTTCATTAGGTTGAAACCTTTGGGGTGGTATCAGAAAGCTTTTGGACTGTTATCGTCGCGGTTATTGGACAGGACTGCACGGGCCAGGGTGCCAGTGTTCGGATACCTAACGTTAAGTTGTGAAGTTATATACATGTGTTAAGGCTCCTTAACAAATTTTATGATGACTGATGAATTCTACAGAGGAGCTCGCTTCAAGTTTTGCTTCAAACTTGGTAAGTTATTCACTGAAACTTTCGTAATGCTTCCAGAAACATTGAAAAAAATCGAGACGCTGAGATAAAATGTGCAACAAGAAATTTCCAGATCGGTACAAGACCAAAACTGACTGTTTTAACACGTCAATGCACCAGCTTACACTTCGATGAAAACGACGCAGTTTTTCGCATAAAACCTTTTGGCCTCTGCCGTACACCCTCGGTATTTACCAGACTCAGCCTCCTGTGACTTCGGTAGGTTTCCGAAAATAAAATTTACGGAAAAGGCCATCGCTTTCACAGTGTCGAAACAATGCAGGCAAATAAGCTGGAGGTACTTTCCAGTCATCAAGAAAATCACTTTTCTGACATTTGCCAGTCTTGGAGAATACTGTATTCGCTTTATATTGTAGGGAGACTATTTTGAAGGACATGGCACCCATTGCAAAGAAGGAAAGCAGGAACACTTTTAGAGCTAGTCAACAAACAATCTGTAAGCACCTCGTGTGAACTTGTGCATGCACGCACGATAGTCCTTATCTCACTACGGAAAAAACACTTTTGACTACAAATCTGTGTCTGTACAACCGGCTGTCTCGCGTAGAGCCATCAAGTTTGTTCACCGGTAAACAAAATTCACCTGTTGAAAATCACAAGAACTAAAAGAGCGTCAATCTTTTAGTTCACACGCGTTTACATCAATATAATTATAAATAAAAGTGCCAAGATACACGTCTTAAATCTCATTATTTATTTAGGAAAGTCATTGAATAAAAATTTTCCGAACGTTTCGACCTCCAGGGTCATTATCAACCTGAAAACAAGTAGAAAAAACTAG
>JACJUY010000629.1:55737-116240 GCA_014220935.1 Platorchestia sp. MABIK | reverse complement strand
CTAGTTTTTTCTACTTGTTTTCAGGTTGATAATGACCCTGGAGGTCGAAACGTTCGGAAAATTTTTATTCAATGACTTTCCTAAATAAATAATGAGATTTAAGACGTGTATCTTGGCACTTTTATTTATAATTCGAATATGCAGAAAGCAAACCACTTATATATATCCACATCAATATAATATAATGATATACACTAGAAACTAGCAAAATCATAGCCATTAACACCTTTAGTTTTTTTTGTAATGAAAACAGATACTTCCTTAAAAACAGATCTCAATGAAAATCTTCAAGACAGTATTTGCGAGCTGTTTTCATGTGAATTTGAACAGAGATGGATGTTGTGCGTCAGCTATTTATTGAGAGTAAGAATTTACCTTTAAAAACTGTAACGGGGATGTACATTATACGAGTTTTCACGTGCCATTGGCCGCAATAGGAAGCCGTCACTGAGCAAATCTTTTGTTTGGCTGCAGGAATTGCTTGGGCCGTGACGCAGGCCTACTTGCGCGAGGGCGCAGAGGTGATGGCGGTGGACGTCAACAAGACGAAGCTGGAGGCCCTGCCCGACTTGCCTGGTCAGTGTGTGAGAGCAAATTTATGTCGAGGTCAAAATGAGAGGGATGAGAGAACCATAACGTCAAACCACCAATTTTCTAGTTTTTTTACGTGAGTTTATGCTAGGGAGTTGATACATATCAAGACAACGCATTGATCTGAAGGTAAAAAAATTGAACAGGGGAAATCGACACCATTCGGATGAAGCAACGTCCCTGGCGGAAAATCTCGCCATGAACATACTCTCAAGCTCTGATAACTTATTCAACCAACAAACAAATATTCTCGAAGAGCCCATGTAATACATACGGAACCGAAATCGGTTGTGAAATTAAAGTGCTATTTTTCTAACGGAGTTTTAGGAAAGTTATAACGAGACAGAGATGTCACGGTGTTGGCATCGATAGATCGCCATATGTTCCCTGTGCACTTTTATATGAAGATAAATTGCGGCGTACGTGACAGGTTTGTCGCGCCGGGTCCTGGACGTGCGCGACAGAGAGGGCATCATGAAGCTCGCTCAAGACTACCAGGGCGTCAACGTGCTCTTCAACTGCGCTGGGTGTGTTCTCTTATGTCGTTTGGGTGTGTGTTCTCTAATGTCATAGCAGGACAAAATACTAATCTATATTTCAAACAGCACTGCTTAATTCACTTCAGCATGGTGCGGTGTAAATGCTCACAGCTCTTTTTGCAAATAAATTAAGGGTGTAAAACCATTTTGAGCTTCAATACAAAATCTCAAGGACAGTTTGAGAGATTTACATCTGGATGCCTCACTGCTCGTGGGGTCAATGATTGAGTGAAGTCACCAAAGTCTGCTGTACCCGCAGCTACGTCCACATGGGGACGATCATGGACGTTTCTGCCGACATGTGGGACAAAACTTTTGATGTCAACGTGAAGGCCATGCTGCACTTCATCCAAGCCTTCGTGCCTCAGGTGAGCAAGACATTTTGTGGGCCATGCATATTATTTCGTTCCCGGTATCTGGGAACTGAAAATTACTAATGAACGAACCACTTATTTTATCGAAATGTATTGTTTCAAGCCAAATTCTCTACATAGAAGAGATGTAACTTGCAAGATTTTGCAGGCTGCAAGCTTTAGGAAATGCCAGGCACGTTATATTTACGTGCAATGCCCAACAACAGGATTGTTGAGACTTTAAAATTCAAAACTGGCTGGAATAAGAATAAGCGTAGCATATTAATTGAGTTAAAATCCTTCGCAAGCACTTTACGGACTCTTATTTGCTTTGTTGAAAGCATGTTTTCTGTTTTTTTTCTTTGAAAAATGAACTGAATTAGTTTAAACTTTTGTCGTTTATTTTTGCGCTCCCTAAAATCTTTTACAAACTCGTATTTTTAACTGTCACAACTAAAAACCAAAGATTTAACAGTAAGGTGTTTTGAAGGAAAACCTTCAATCTAAATCTCTGACGTGTAAAGCCAGCATTACATAAATGACAGTACACCGAAGTTACGGACCTCGCCCCACAGTTACAGTATGGGGCACTTGCAAAAAGCTAGACGCAATTTCACCGACAGTGGAAAACAAGAGAAGTGCTAAATGGCTGCCGAAAATTAAAGCTGATAACATTCAATGACAGCCGTCAAATAATATTGATCATAATGTTCTACGATATTTTTGCAGCAGGACGAACCAGTCGATTCATTTGGACGCTGCTTCATTTTAACAACCTGAATACGTCTTTTCTACCAGAACGTTTTTCTTTTTTTGCTATCGCTTAGGGAATCAATCTACATACTGGTTTATGATGAATCTAGAATGCATAGATGATGAATCTAGAATGTATAGATTTGAAAGAATCAGTAACAAGAATTAATATACACACGAGCGCCAAGACAGGCTGAGTGAGACAAGAGGGAGTTCATTTTTTTCATCCATGAGTAGCTTGTTTTAAAATCGTTAACTCAAGTTAGGAACTCTAAAAATACTTGCTGCAAAAATCATGCATTTGGTAAATACAGATGATTTAAAATTTTGCTATGTCATCCAAGTTAGAAGTGGATAGCATTAAGAAGCTTATCAAAACAGTATTTTTAAAGCTTCTGTGTTTTGTTTTAGTCAATTTGGGCTGTCCGGCCCAATCTTACTTCTGACAACTGTGCTAAAGAAACTTGAGGTTATTAAGGATTCTAGCTAAACAGTCTGTTCGTGCTTCTTGGAGGTTTAACCTAATTAAAAAATTCATGCCCTTGGTTTATCTATTGCGCGAAAATATGAGCTAATTCCGTAGAATTTTAGATGTCCATAATCAATCTCCATTCAGAAAATGAAAGTTTTGAATCATTCAAGGCTAAAGCAATTTAGAAGTGCCACAATTTTAGAATTTAGCACATTTATTTACATGCCGTAGTGTCCGGAAATCGCTTCAGTGTAGGTACTAGTCTTGCATTGACGAAAAAGGCGGACATTTTGAACTCTGTAACGGGTGCTGTACATGCTAAACTATTGAGATTACTGCATTTACACAGCTTTCATGAAATAAAATACTGATACAATCATTAGGTGTTCGTGTAAATCAAATTCTTATCATCGCTGAAGTCAGTTTCAAGCAAACACCCTACAGATGAGAGAAGGAGGAGGCGGCAGCGTGATCAACATGTCCAGCATAGTGTCCAGTGAGAGGGGGCTGAGAGAGCGCGGCGTGTACGGCGCCAGCAAGGGTGCTGTGGTGGGGCTCACTAAGGGCCTCGCAGCGGAGGAGATCAGCAACGGCATCAGGTGGGATGAAATGTCACTTGCGCTCCACTTCCATGGTTCAACTAAGCCCAAGATTTTTCGTTTGATCCATAGCCATGCGCTACAAAGTTTTGTTTTTTCATGAACCTATGGCACTCTCATGCATGCAGACACCAACTTATGTTCGTTTTTTAAGCTGTGCGTGCATATCGATTTATAAACATAGATACAAAAGCAGAAGCGCATGCAAAAACCCATTTTGGTAGCCTAAGGAATGCCTGGTCAGTGGGAGGTATAAAACAGTAACGTTATATTCGCTCAAGCCTTCACTAATTGCGAGATTTTTCGAATGAGGCAGCTGTTCATATCTAAACTCAGTAAAAACTGTCAAAGGGCTCATAAAATTAATAGTTAATTGCTGTTAAAAATATATTTAAAAGAACACTGTTGATCCATTCCAATTTTGTTGAAATGTCAATTGCTACCTAAATTGAACGTCACAAAACCTGACGAAATCAGTCGTAAGTTTAATTTACAGAAAAATAAACGGCAATGGTCGTGAAAGCATCAGAGCATTAGCTACTTCACGAGGCATTACATACTAGCAGTCTGAAGGTCGGGAAAACCCATTGCTTTCAATAGGATATTGATAGAAGCCATTAATTCAATTGACGGAGAATTGAAATCTGGCCAATCATGCAAGACTGTGCATCGTGTCAGGTATGTGAAGGCACAGCTGACACTCATATATACTGTGCTGTACCGAGGTGACCTGTCCTGCACTTGGTTTTGTAGGGCGCCACACTGTGTTGTATACGAGTCTATCTCATCATTGAGCTTGGCGTGACTGGGGGAGCACACGGGGAATACATTAAACGTGTTCGTATGAAGTTTGACAGCTGGTGTAAAAATACTGAGAAAAAACTTTTGGAAAAAAGAATGCATCCCCACATTTATCGCTTGCGAAATATCGAATAGTAAAATTGTAGGTTTCTAAGAAAACTTCTCACTGTCTGCCTTATCTTAGATCCATGATTTATTGCGACTTTCACGAATTTTAAAGGTCGTCTGCTATCAATGAACATTGTAAAATTGACCCGACAATGTGAATCGCTCAACAAATTTGAAAAAAAGGAATCTTGCTTGAAGGTTAGTTGACGCTGTAGGGCTCATTGCAGACGATCTACGAGTATTTATCGTGTCCGGAAATTGCTTCAGTGTAGGTACGAGTCTTGCATTGACGAAAAAGGCGGACATTATGAACTCTTATTTCAATACCAATACCGTAAAAAAGTTTGTGCTATTAAAAGAGCTTCCATCACTTACGACTCTGGAGATAAACCCAACTCCATCTGGAGATTCGATATCTCAAAAACGAAACGATGAATGTTGAGTATTTTACTTATTCATGGAGAATTAATTTTTGGGGCACATGCCTACTATCAAAGCTTATACGAATTTCGGATGCTCTGTCCATTTAAGCATTTTTACACAAACAAGTATGCGTGAGTAATGAAAAATCCTTTTTAAATTACAGTCAATTGTTTGTAGTATTATAGTCTTTGAAAAGTTCCTTACAGTGACAGTCACGCTAAAGTGAATGTTGAGATGTACTCGTGCAGCACAGTGCAGTGTACAACAAACATTGAGGTGCGGTACAGATACAACCTCGGAATTCACGATAAACGGTCAATTTCAAATTTGCATTACGTCAAACAAGGGGGACAATTTTGCCCGACCTGCAAGTTGTGTCCGTAAGCATACTTGTTTGTGCACACGCACGAACCTTCTAAAGCTGTATCTACAGTTAATGATTCTTGGCAGGAAAACACTCAGCAATAAATGCGGTAAGAGCTCGATAATCGAAGAAAGGATGCAGGTGGTATTGAGGGTTAGCGCATTAATTAACACAGTATTGCAGGCGATGCCATAACGCTAAGGACAAGAAACTGATGTATTTTGGTGCCCATGAATCTGAAGCAAGCCAGCAATTAACTTAGCAACGATGAATTTAGCTTGCGGCGCTCGTCAGAGAGTCTTGGGACAAGAAGTTTGTGATAGGCAATAACATCGTAGAATTTTTTACGAATTGCTTAGCGAAAGAGCTTAGGAAGGAAGGGTGTGGAATGGCTAATGTCGATTATGCGGGTCGCTATTGGCTAGCAGCGGGCAGACGGTAAAGCTGAGGAACATCCCTGTGCTTGAGGGATACCGTCGAGGGATCCTGATTTATGACAGGGAAGCGATAAGGAATGCATTCGGGAGTTTCAAAATCCTCGGTAAAAATTATAGTGATAGTTTTAAAATGTTTACAGACGAAACTTTTTAGTTTCAAATGCGGCATTCGGTAAAATGATGAAAATGAACTAGAAATACCTTTGAAAATAGATGAAATGAAATATACAGTAAAAGCTCTGGCAGAACGCGTTTTTGAAGACATTAGTTCTAGTCAACATCAATGATACGTATATTGGAAGTAAATGCATTAAAAATAAGTATACGTAAGAGAGGAAACTTTTAAAGAGGTATGTTGATTTCTTACAGAAAAACAGAATTTTAGTCTCTCTGATTACGAGAGAATAAAAACATTCTTTGGTTTAATTTTTCTTCAATTCTCCTTTGATTTTTTCAGAAATTAAAGAACCGTGGTGAATAAGTATATCAAAGCAAGCATTAAATATAATAAAGACTGATAAAAATTGAAAAAGATTGAAGTGAATAAATGCTGTATCTAAAATAAATAAGGTACAAATTGTGTATGAGCGTTGTTGCGTTAGGTGATAGGAACGACCAAAGGAGGGAAAGTGAAGAGAAATGTAAAGCACAGTGCGTGATTCTTTAATTTTTTACTTTGGAATGAAGTTACGATGACTCAAGGGAAAGCTAAAATCAAAGAAAATCAATGTTTGTACAGTAAAAACAGGGTTGTGTGCTCTCATTTTTTTCACATGTTACCTGTTCATATTTTTTGAAATTTGAGCTAGATGAGAATATTTTTCAAATGTTGTTTACCTACTTCTTGATAAATTAAATTGTCGAACGATTTCTTCCCAAAAAAATTAATATTTACGAAAAAATTAACATTGAAACGCGCATTCCAAGGTTAGAATTAATATAATTAATAGAATTAATTACGAGACGAGAATGATAATACCAGACTGTTTTTTACTACTGTTTGGAAATGCCGATGAATTCACGTGACACAGAGTTCATCAGAGGATAGCACTCAATGCTTTTAGTAGATGACTTGTAGTATAATAAATGTTAGAGAGTTATGGACCAAGGCGCAAAGTTCCGATAAAAAAGTTGACAATGTCCGTCTTGTAATATGTGATCATTACTTGAAAACTTCAGCAAGTGCGTTCTTGTTTAGAAAAACAATTTTCTAGACTAATGATCACCACTTCAAGCGTAACATCGGCAATAATTATTGGAACATCAGAGGTTAATAAAAATGAAGAAATTGAGCAGCTTTAGACAAATTTCAATAACACTAATCGTTTTTCCACAGAGTGAACGTCGTGTGCCCTGGTCCCGTACAGACGGACTCTTTCCAAGAAAGGTCATCTAGCGCAAAAGACTCCGACATTGTAAGCAAACACGAAATTCAACATATTCGTACATTAGTAAATGCTGAAGGGAGGATTGTGTTGGCAATGTATAAGGCATGATTGAAAAAATAACTTCGTAAAAACACTGTTAATACAAGTCGAAAATCACATTTTAAATTAACATGCACTTTATAATTTATGCTATGGATGTTAATCAGAAACAGAAAAAATGTACATAAATTTACACGTTTTCATACTTCAGTAGTTTTAAGAACATATACACATTTAAATACGGATCCATTCATACATTTGCATTTAAATTAATTTGAAAGTATGTGTTTATATTTTCGAGAGTGTTCTGGACCTCGAAAATGTATATGCTTTTAAACTTTTTTATTCATTATTTTGGTAATTCACAGTCGCCAGCAATACAAAATCATACCTAGTAATGTCTTTCAGGCAGCGATTATTTTTTTTCTTGTCGGCACCGATAAAAGTGTCTTTGGCTACAGATATGCGTCAACACATGGTCGGGGGACGAGTTTAGGCCCACACAACTATGCATGCGAGCTCGCGAAATGAATGCTTGATAGTTGTATAATTATATCGATTATGTCCGATGATGCAACAGAGTATTTAGAGTGGGATTTCACTGTGGCTTAATTTCCAACTAAGTCCCGTAAGAGAATGATCAACGTAGTCCGTAGGCGAGCAAGTTTGTAACTTTCTCCACTTTCATTCATGATCGATTTCACTTGAATTTTGTATTTTCTCTATAATAACATGAAATCATGGAATAACATATTATTATGGTACAATAAATGCAGTATATATTTTATCGATTACTAAGACTGAATGTAATTGTGTTAAGAACATTCAGTAGCTATTTTCATCCGACACTTGATGATCGGTTGTCAAATATAAGAATAAAAAAATTAAATATTCGAGCTTTCGTTATTGCAGAATGATGCAATTCTTCGTAGTTCTTAAACTCTTGTATAGCATTGAAACAGAAGCTTGTCATATTCGAGACTTATCTGACTCGATAGCGTAGCATCGATATATTGTCCTGTGCAAAAGTGTGAAGTGAGGGTCCTGGTATGTCAAATCTTTCAACAAGAAGGCGCTAAAGTTCGCATCCAAAGCAGGCCCGAGGTGACACTGCACTCTACCCAGGGGGGCTCGGTGGGCCCACCAAAAACTTGGTACGTTCAACACTAGAATAGCATCAGCTCAATACACTTGTCTAAGAGGCTGGATTTGAACTGCGCTTTAATTCGTTGGCGTCAAGTTGATAGAAAAATTATGGTGCACTTTGGTGTCTATCCAACGTAAGAGGAAATTGATTTGTGCGAATCGGTTCGAATACTCGGAAAAATCTGATTATTGAATGGTAAAATAAGAAGAATAACATTCTAAACATGAACCACTAATGAGGAGAAAGAGATAAGGATCAGAACGTTTGAGTCATGAAGTTGAAAAATTTAGATGTATTTAAATTATTGTTAAAACAAAAATGATTAAGGAAATCATATTTCTAACTAACTGATGGTATGTTGACTATTCAAACAGAAATATTCGGTAGGCATCCTAGTTTACTTCCTGCAGTTGTAAGTCGGAGATAATACAACAAGAACTATCACTCAACAATAACATATTTTACACAGCATCTGATTAACCAGCGTATCGGCAACGTGACTTTGTAATATTACCGTTCGTAGTAATCAAGTTAATTTCATTTAAATTTTACTAAATGAACACATGTGTTGTTAAAATTCAGTTAGAAGTGTCATTGTGGACTAGTGGTTAAGTACATTCGTCCTTTGTGGGAATTCAATGGTACGAAATCCCCAGAGCCCGGTGTTTCTTCCTGTTGGAAATAGGCAGACAGGTGGCCGCATTTTCTCTCCCCACCCAAGGTAATGAAACTGGTACCGCCTCGACGGTCTTCACCCTCTGACGCTATTTATTAGACGCTTGAAATAAAAATGAGCCAAGGCATTTGTCTACTGGACCGGAATAAAGCATCTGAAATCCTCTGCCCGCAGGAGGTGCGGGCTCGCGTCATGAACAAGCTGATGGGTCGCCTGCCTCGAGCTGAGGACCTCACAGGGCTGCTGGTCTACCTCGCTTCAGACGAGGTGAGTTTTCTTCATTTAGCCATCAGAGTTCTCAGCCTCTGCGTCGTGTGTCGCAAACTAATGCTATGACGGGACGATTTTCTAAGGGGACTAAGTGACTGAACGGATTACGTGCATCCATGTACGGGCCGCATTAGAAGTGAAGAAAATTAGCTTTCCTCTGATCTAATTGGGTGCAGAGTGTTTTCACCTGCATTATTCAGAAGTAAGTCTTATCACGCAGTTTGTCATGCTTTGGTTTAAAATGAATGTTATGAGGGATTTTCTGCAGTTTTCTGCCGTATGACCTGGCCCATGAACTTTGAAGTTGGTCTCTGTGAGAAAAGCTTGAATTAGATGATTCCGTTTAAATGCCTCCTTCACCACATAAAAGATTTCTAAAGAGAGAAACTCACAGTGACATAGGCCTCTAACAGTGAGAGGAACTAATCTGTGAGAACTCCCAGATACATGAATCGAGCCCAAAATAGCAGCTATCACTTACATCCAATGTTTTATTTTTTAATGTGTGTTCTCTTGTACAATTACGAGTTCACTTCTCAGTGACAGGTGAAGAGGTTCTCAGAAGGCTGGTCTCATGGTTTCATACTACACGTGGAGAAAACATGCCTTTTCTGATAAGAAAAGTAGTATGCTGTTACGAGTTAATAGCTTCCAGAAATTGCTTCGCAAATTTTTGTTAGAGCCTACCAAGATTCAATTTTAATGAGTTGCGGTGTCTGAGCAGAGCTGGAACCACACTGGCAGCGTGATCACCTGCGACGGAGGCTACAAGGCCGTCCTCGACTGGAATTGAGTGCCTTGCTCTCATGCGGAGTCCCGAGTTTGAAAAATGGTCTTATTAATTTGTTCAGATTGTTGTAAGTTTCACAATATTTGTCTTGTCACTCAAGGTTAATGAGGTTTCAGTGTGGAAGATTTGGGAATCGGTTAGTTCTACGCAAATTAAAATTGACGACACTTGGTATTGCGCAGTGATTCAATTGTATAGGAATATCTTCATCTAGATTAACATTGATTAACCGTATTTGCAAGAAAAAATACCACCAAAACTAATCCTTGCACATGTTCTCATTGAATGAAGAACACAAGTACAGAATGATACTTAATTATCATGATTTCCTTAACGAAGAAGAAATTTCAAAAACATTCGACGCTCATTCAGGGGTGGGGGCTGCTGTGGACACTCCTGAAAAGTAGACATAGGTTATTTTTTTTTGGTTATGAAACATTTGAAAAACCAATGTACAAGATGAAATGTATCAGGCTTGATTGATTGGAATAAAGTATCCTTTTGTTGCATATGCTTCGTTGGTGTCTGACGGCATCCATTTGTGTAGCACCTAGAATGAACTACTCGGCTCATCCCTGGGGTCTCTACACTCTTTCGCACCGTTTTATTTTATTTCTCAGCGCAGAGATGAGGCACGCTTCAATATTTCTATAATGCATTCCAGCTTTAGTGTTTCTTCTACGTTCAAACAACTAGCAACAGCTTTTGTCTATGCAATTGGGAAGTGTGTTATCGGACATATTAAAATAGTCACCCGTAAAAATTTTCTTTGATTTTATTGAAAAAAATGTTTTTTTTTCTTGGTAAACTTATTATACCAGATATTCAAAAATTGGTTGTACAAATATATAAGAATATAACGGGAAAATAGACTGTGTGCAGGACTGAACAGTATTCAATTAAATAAAGATTGCCTTGAATATGTTTCATGTCATGTGTTCTTATTCCCGATTTACGAATCTCTTGACGAAAGAGAGAATTCGAAAACACTGCAATCCGAATTATAGCTAAAAGCCCCATTTGCCATCAACGACCCTGGCACACACAAAAAAGAAAAACATTAAATTCCTGAAAAAGGTTATGTACATAAAAGATTTTTTATATAATTTTTCCCAATATGCTGATACAAGCGTCCATTGGTGGGAGGATAACATACAACACAAATGTAGCACAAAACGGTAGCTAGTCCATTGACTGCACAACTCACAAAACATTCTCCAAACATTGGCCTAACTATTACACTTCATTAGCTCGTGCTGGAATGTACCAATCGATTTGAAGGATAATGGGTGAAAAGCATGAGGTTGGCAGCTCAATAATTAGATGCTAACTTTTCTTGTGTACGAGTGCTGGAAGAATGGTGCACTCCAACCAAAGTGAACGTTTTTATTAAAAACCTGTTAGCCAAAATTTCCCTCCTGCACAATGCTGGTGTGAACAAATATCGATAGATTTGCAGGACACTAGAAACATCACTAATTTGAACATTAACGGTGGGTCAGATGAACACAAACAAACACGATAATTAACTCATTAAGAAATAAAATAAAATTATTCTCGAGATTTAAAGAAAAAATACGCAAAAGAAGGGGCTCCGAATTTAATTTTCAATTCCTTTCATTTTACCTCCCGTCTGTTTCGAAGCAAAAAAAAAATGGACAACGAAATAACTATATTTAAAAGAAAGAGAGAAATGAAAAAAATAAAGAAAGAAGAATAATTTATTTGAAAAAAGTTCATTAATGAAATGTATTGCATGAAATTGGATCTTAAACATTTCCTAACAAAAAGATCCAAACTTGGTGGACAAATCATAAGCGATAGACAATAGCTGTGTCAGCGGCTAATTATAAACTGGGAGAAGGAATAAAAAATATTGGGAATTCTACTGTAGACCAGAGGTCTGAAAGCTCATAAATACCGTAAATAAATACTCGGAAGATGTTCGTTGTAGGTTATCGAAAAAGAGAAGACATGAAGACACACTAAACTATACCGTCCTCAATGATTTTCAGGTAATAAGAAAAGGTTGACCAAACGTAATTTACTGAAGACATCACCCAGCACGCACGTCTGGAATAAAAGACTGAAATTTTCACAGAACTTGATTGCAGACAACTGGAAACAGCACAGCGGGCAGTATAAAAAATAAACTATCCAACAGTTAAGTTCGCCCGAAACATTTTTATTCAATCAGTACAACTAAAGATTCAGTTTACCAGCAGCGAGACTGGTCAGGCATTGGCGTGTTTCAAATTATACGTCATGCTATGGGCTTCGAGGCGATAAAGGATTTAATTTGAACGAAAGCAACGAGGTTTACTCGAAAATCTCTGAACGGATTTACGGAACAAATGATCTGGCGGAGAGCGGTGTTGCTGCTGCGAAGTGATTCATACATAACTGTTGTCTGATGAGGTAATGGAAGCCTGGCATGCTAATTTGTTAACCTCATTAATATTACGGAACTCTTAAAATATTCTAAATTTCTGAAAAATACAAGGCAAGGCGAAGCCATTTAAATTGAAGAAACAGGTCCACATGTAGTGATTGAGGCGATGAATTTACTTATTAGTTTATATGTAAATGTAAGTTAAAAAACAGTCCATTTTCTTCGTGGACCGTATGCTGACATGTCATTGCTTTCAGGATTCTGCATAAAATCTTCATCGAAGACCGGAGGACGCAATAAATGTTAAAGTTGTTGCTCTTCTAATGTATAACGAACGGCATTTTACTAACAGACGATTAAGGAATGCCAAAACATGCTTACTTCATCTTCTATGTCCCAGGAAGGATTTTTGAACAAAATCATTTTACTATCATTCTACAGACTAAATCAAGATATGATATATTTCTTACATATGGTTTATGAATGATATTTTGAGTAAAAATTCCCAGCAAATTGTGATAATTTACATAAGAATTCCCGACACGACGTTCGAGAATTTTCTTTCACACACCGAATGCAAGAATCCGCTTTCGGTGATTAAATTACGTTTTTAACAAAAGATGTTTGAATGAAAAATTGGAAAAGAGTAACTTCTAGCTTCTAGAGACCTATAGGAAGTACGAACGAACCTTGAAGTATTCAACAAGCAAGAAATGATAAATACATAACACAAATTTTATGAATGTTACGTTCGAACTTTTACTTCACAAAACGTTTTACGAGCAAACTCGCTTGTAAGACTTGTTTTCTTTTGCGGTAAAAAAGTGGTTTTTAATTTTTTGAGACGAATCATTTAATTGTTTTTGGATAACCTGCACAATAGTTGAATTATTTTGGTTAATTTAATGAGCAGAACAGTTACAACGATAAACACACAGATGAGACCAAAATTGAATGCTCAAACGTGTGCGTACTGAAGGATCTCTAAGCAATAAGCTGAAGGTTCTATTATTTTGTCAATAATATAGATTACCATAGATCTTTATTTTTCTGAGAGTTCAAACACTCCAACTGCACACCAAGGATCATGAGTCAATGCAAAATTATACAAATGATCGAAATTCGGTGCGTTGAAACCGAAGTTATTTACTACAACCTCACCCGTCATAGCGCTCTGTCAAGCACTCTATAACATTACTACCAATATGAAATGAATCAAAGATTGGACCAACTCATTTTCTTTTTCGTCGGATCGCAGTGCGCTGTCGCCACAACTCAACGTTTTAACATTCATAAAATACTGCGAATGTGGAAATTTGAGCCGTTCACTATAAGCCTGAACAAAAGTCGCAGCTCGCCATGAGATATTTATCTACACCACGTCTACTGGAGCCATGTCTACTCGCCAGCTTGTTCCTGAGCTGCATTGCCGCTAAAATCCATCTCACGTACTCCGGAACAAAGAAATTTAGGAGCTAGGCCTACCACTAAGCCTGTATAGCTTCACACTTCACTGGAAAATCAAACTTGACACACAATCTCTGCTGTCTGAGAGCATGGTGTGTAAATTGTCGTTTCGGGTGCAGAAATAAATTGGGATTTGTTCAAGCAGTGAAGTCATTCCTTGTACTTTTCTATTGAACATTTTATAATTCATCCCAAGCGTTTATTTTATTCTATGAACAATATTTACGAGCTTTTTGATGAATACACGATTGTGAATAATACATAGGAATAGTAGGACATCAGAACTCTCAGAGTGTACTGAGGATTTTGTAATTATTACAGTATTTTTGGAGAGCGAAAAATGAATTGATGGAATTATTTTATCGGACAAAGAAATAGGCTATGAAATTACCTTTCTACTGAAGTCTTTGAATAAAAAATTGTTAAGCAGGAAACGTACAGTTTCCTGTGATATAAAGGGAGTCCAAACGACCTACAAAAGTTTTAATGTATGGGAAAAAGTTACTTCTTGAAATCGTAAAAGAAAAACTATCTTGGAAAGCAGCAGTCAGAGTAGTTTTAGCTCAGTAATAATAGGAATAAACCGTAGTCAGGTCATAATTTTATACAAGCTATTTAAATTGTTATAGCGTCAAATGCTTCTCCTAGAAATCAGTAGATTAAATTAGCATAGAGTCTTCACACACTCCGATTTTTCTAACGACGGGATCGTCCGGCTCAGTTCTGGCAATGAAATTCACGCAACATTTTTTCGTCCTCATTTTTTACGTAAGTCTCCATTGCCTGTTTGAAGCAGCGAACAAAAATATGATTTACTTCGTAATTTCATCACTGCAGCAAAAATGTTATAAATGTTAACACGTTAGAGCATTATATATAGGCATGGCAATCGGGTTAAACATTCAACATAATGAAAATGATAGAAATGAAAAGAAAAAATCATCAGTCATCATTATCATCATTTGCTATGAAATTCATTTTGATATGCATGGGATTAGGCGGGATAATTTTTAGACTTCTTTTTCTATTGGCCAGGAGAGAATTCATGAACAAATGAAATTTATCATGCACAGACTTAGTCTACGTGCAATATATTTCATAAGCCATTCTAAAAGAAGTTTAAGGTTAAATTATCGGCATATTTGACTATTTGCATTCAATTTGAGGTAAGACAATGTTTGGAGTGCTATTTGTGGCTACCTGATTCTAAAGGTAAATTTTATTTGTTTTCACGTCATTTATGATTCAAATTTTGAATGTCCTGAAAAATATTTCCTCTATTCCACTGCTCGTAAATTTTAGTATTGATGTGATAAAAATTTGAATTATTTTTATATGCACTCAATACAGTTTTGGGAAAAGCACGGCATTACAGATAAATCAGCGCAAATAATACCACTGTTACCAGGTGTTCTATACAACACGTGTTGTGGAAATGTTCAATGTAGCCGATAACTATTCTTGCTACAATGCAATGATGACGAACTCGACTCATAGTTTGACGTTTGTGAGAGAAACGGGAAAAAGATGTGATGAATGAAGTTCGAAATGGATGGTGTCCTCTAGGATGAGATGCAGAAAATGTTATAAGTGTATAACGCCAAATCTTCGCCTTGAGATTCGTCGAGTTTATGGGATTCTCAAAAAATGCCTCGAACTTTCATCTTAAATGCTGAAAAATTCCTTTTATGGTAACATGTACTAATAGAAATTTTAGATTAAACATTGCAAAGTTGTTAATTATTCATAGCATATGCATAGTTGTGCTTGTATCCTCTAGCTGTAGGCACATGATAAATAGATCATAATCATAGAGTAAACCTTTTTCCTAACGCTAAATGAACCAAGAAATTTCCCGCAGCGCATGATTGCAGCCTTGTTTCTTCGCTCAATTAGCTGAAGAAAATTAGATTGCTCCCAACAACAATTAGGCCATTTGTGCAGTGCAGTGCGAAGCGAGTGAGCCCTTGAGAATATTGTCGAATCCAATCACGATCTCCCGCTGATCTTAATGCAATTCAGGTCAAATTTTCACCTAATGCTGAGCATTGAACTATGCTTGACAGGCTGCAATTTCGTATGGTAATCCTGAGCAGGGTGACTCATTCCTCACGAGGCCGGGACACGGCGAACATTTTTGGCCGACATTTCAATCAATCCACGGATCTGGGCAGCCATGTTCTACTAGGTTTTCATTCGAGCGAGAAAAAGCTCTTTTTTCACAGATATTTTACGATACTGATGAATGGTTTTCGTAAGGCCACAATTAAAACGTTTCAATGAATTTAAATGTCGGCACCTTGTAGCTTTGAGGAGGTTAACAGATCACTACGGATCATGTTGCAAACACACGTGAAATGATAAATTCTGTGGTGAAATGAGTATAGCACAAGAGTTCTCCAAACGTACGGGCACGAAAATCTCCATACAATCGAGGTTGCAAACTAATTCTGGAAAAAAATTGAGAATAGCTTTATAACAACGCAAGATTTTAGATGTGGGCCAGCTTGCAAGGGACATGTAGAATGATTGAGGGCTGTGGTCAAGTCAGTACAGATATCACTCGCGTTGCATTGATAATCTTGTCACTGTGATGATAACGTGTTGGTTTGTATTTAAAATATTCCTTTAAAAACATCAACAGCAAAATTAACACTGAATTGAAATTTTTAACCGTTAGGATAACTGATATTTAAGTTACAATAAAGCGTTTTTCTAATATTAATTGTAGGAAAATATTTGAATAGTTCAAGTTTCACACTTGGGAATGATGTGACTGTCTTTAACGTCAAGTCAAGGTACCAATAGAGCAGTTCTGACAATATGATGGAAAGACCAACTAAAAAAAACCTGGAAGATTTGGAGCCTAGAAAAAAGTCAATGAGAAAGTTTTTTTATAATTTCAAGACGTCGTTGAAAACATAAAAGAAAAGCCGGGGACACGACGGGTCGAATCATTCGCATTAAATGTCAAAATCTTTTTCTCTATCGTTTCAAATTCTAATTCAGTGGACAAAAAGACACACACACCATAAAAAGTTTTTGGTTTCAATGAGTTTCAAGACCAAATTCAGAGTTGAAATTAGAAAGAATAAAAAACAAAATTCAAGACATGCGGAGTCAAAGAATTAACCGTTTTTAACAGAATGAGAAGGGACGCCAAATTGTTATCCCTGTGCTGCTTAAATGATTTCTTGGTTAGTAAACGGTAGCTACTTTTTGCTTCTTTGTCGTCTGCCTCTGTAAAACAGGTCGCTTTCATATTCAATGAAAAATGAGGCCACATTTTTGTGTGTGTAGAAACAGTAATAATGAAGGAACTCATGATTTTATACGAAAAGGTTATCAATAATTATGCAGCTCTTCAAAACGTAAAATTTTACTTAAGAGCATCGAAGGAGAAATAGAATCTTGTCCTCTTTCTGTATTGCTTCTGTGCTGCGTTCATCTTGAATGCAAATGCATTTTTCCATTTCTTAATTGGCTACAATTTAAAATAACCAATTCACTTTTTTGGCCATTCATTGTTGGATCACTACTTGAAGTTTTGATATATGTTCCTTGTGATGATGTTTTATTCTGTTTGTCAGAACTGTCCCTGCTGTGGACACCGGCTCTCGCAATGTTCTCGTTTTGGTGCAGTTACGATATTGCTTCCTTCGAAGTCTGTTAGACCATCCATGAGTGAAGAAAATATTTGTCGATATTTTCACTTATAACATGGGTGTAAGGGCGGAAAAAATCCACCAACGGACATATTTTTATTATAATAAATTTATCAAATCATTAACGGAAAAAATATAGTATATTATGCGTTACAATGGTCCAAATGGAATGTGTTGTGGATTAGGGCTGATGGCAGAATATTTTATCAAATGATGAACGAAGGAAAAGAATTATACTGTATGACTTAGGCTTGATGCGAGTATGATCAGAGGATAACCATCTGCTGTATTTCTTGCCAAGGATAAATCACATTTAGTTTCAAAACTGACGGCTGCGTGTGAGCTACAGTTTTCCAATAGATAGATATTGAAAATGCTGAATGCTTTTAAGAATAAGGTTAGCAGATATGCATAAAAAAGTTCCACTGGAAGAATGTGGAACCATTGCTACCTCACACGGTGGAAGCAAAATTTTACTTAGTTTTTGAATTTTTATTATTCTCATCGATAAGAAAAACTAACTCGGTTGAATAGAAACTAAAAGGAAATGATAAGCACATCCAGTTCGCTTGGCTAAGGTAATTTACAGTCTGCTTCCCTTGAGCCTTGCGTAGTTTAACTGACATACTTCGAAGACACAGATTTCTGCCCACTATTTTCACAATGGATTTAAAAATTACCCGAAGAAATCAGAGACTGCATGCGAACTTATGCAGCTGGGTAGCTGATTCAGCTTGTGGGTACAATTGCAAGGTCGGTAGTACAGCATCAAGGTGTTATGTACCACCGCTCGTTGAGTGCGTCCTAGGGACGCCCAAATCAGTAAAGTCAAACTGCGCTGGAACTCGGCGTATGAGAGGGCACGACCCTCACAGGCGAGGGATACTCCGAGCAAGTTCCCCTCGCTGATATTACCATAAGAAGAGAGTCGTTTTTATGACGCTCATTGAGTGTTACGGAGGCCCTACAAAAGGTTAAAGGCGGCTTAGGGGCCACGTCTGCGCCAGATTAACGGGCCCCACCAGTTTGAAATTCTTCACAATTGACTTCAGAGCTCCGGAGGCGATGATCAGTGCATTGTTTCGTGCCGGAGACGAGCTTCGAATTAGGACTCCATTGATTTTTGTCACTCGCTACAATGGGCGACGCACGCGGGGCTCGCGACACGAACCTTCAAATTTGGTAAGTGAATGGAAGCGCTCCAATTGGGTAACCTCGCGTAAATCTTATTTAATTTTGGCGCAACTCACTGACCGAAGAACGACTCTTTTCTCATCATTAGTCTTTCATTAGCGTTCTCATTCCAGTTACAGACTGAAAGGTGGATTTTGCTCTCCTTAAATGATGACTTAAATTTTATCTCTTGTTCAATTTTTCAAAAAGTCAGGAAAATTATTTTGTTTACGGAGTCACGGTTATTGAGTCACTTAGCAAAAGTTGATGCTGCAATTTACGTCCTAGTTGGTCCATTAAATTTTATGACCCTTTAGTTATTTCGTACGTGAAACAAAGCAACTTAAGTCGTTTTAGGGTGTAAAATTCACCATCATGTCTGAATGTGTTGAAATTCAAAGTGTATAATGACCGTGCTCCTCATGGATGCAGTCTTATATATTGTCGTTGGATTCTAATCTGAACTTACAATTAAAATAAGGCCTCAAGGTGTTGTCACCGAGTAACGGCGCAGGGCTCTATTTCGGCTATCGTCTTCCAGTTCGATTTAAGTGCGTCTCGTCCGAAAAAACAATAATTTAAATTGAGGAAGTGAAAGTTTCTACCAAATCAATTCATTGAAATTCAGGAACAATTATTCGTGAAGGCAATATTCAAAGCCGGAAGCTCCAGCGAGCAACGCACTTTGCTAACACTACGTGGCTATCATTAGGGCCTCCACGAAATGTGAAGTCTGCAAATTCACACGATGGGAGAATCTGGGGCGTAAATTGTAATGTACTGCATATGACTCCATTAAAGTTTTTAAATTGCGTACATGGGGCGAGCAGGAGGGTTTGCGGAGGATATCACGAGCTCTCCCCGCATGAATCTTAATGCAGACTGTCGTGGTCTGGTGAGCTATTCGCAGTGCGCTCGAGAGCAAATTCTGAAATTCAGCGCATTAATCGACACTACATAGAAAACCCAACTTCAGTTCACGATTAAGCTTTGCCATGAAATTACACAACGAATGCGTGCGGCATTATTTCTCTTTGTACAGTTGCTTTTGGAACGTTTTTTTCAAGTTGAGGAACTATCTGAAGTTTGGAAGCTTTTTTGTTTGCACGCGTGCAAAAGTAGTTCTCCAGGAAATTCTAGCTGCGAAGTAGTTTAAGCACGCATTAAATACAATGCCACTATTGATGGTGAGTAATGACATCAATGTGTAATGAGATATATTGCGTGAATCCCTGCATATCTGTTTCAGTTCACCTCAAAACTGAAAAAAAATTTTCCTCGAACTAAAAGGATAGGTAATATGAGTTTTGAGCAAAACAGTAGTAACAGCACCCTAGAAATGGACGCTCCATAAGCTGCACGAAGTATGTTAAATTATTAAAGCAGATTTGCCTGACTTTGTGGTCGACGGAACTTTCGTTCACGTCGGTATAAGCATCTTCGTTTTTGTCGTACTTGAGCGCTCGAGTCACTTCGGGTTCAGCTACATTTCGAGACACAGCACACTATTTGCGTTAGCTTGTATTGTAACGCGACTATTGTTTAGAGTAATTTTGAATTATAATATGACAAACTTCAAGTACCTACTTATCTGAACCAGTCCTACTTGATTCAAAGAAAAAAACTGATGGGTGTGTAATCGATCTCTGGACGACAGAAAAAGGAAATAGGCAGCCAGGCAAAACGAATGATCTTTCCGAAAATGGCTCGGGATTTAGAGACGCAATAACGTTATGTTGAACCAGATTTTCCAGAACCACAGTTTGTATTCACGATTATTCCAAAATCTCACACCTATTTCCGAAGTTTCATTTCATACTCAGAAGTTATATTTCTTTCCACAAGCCGCATTGACTTATCTGGAAAGTTGATTTCTCAGAGCACTTCAGAAGTCTCGTCCAGCCTAAAGCTTTTATGTCACACACATGCACAAAGTAGACGAAATCGCAATCCCGGCCGGGAAAAGTTATCTGAGTAAATCTCATCGCTAAACCAAAATTAAAGCTTCTCTAGTGAAGGGTTGAAAACGATTTTTTTGTCCATTCAGCGATGTTAAGGTCCATACAAACTCCATAGGTATTGCGCACCATGTTTCGAACACAATGTTTAGAGCAATTTCAGCATCAAAATCGTATTTTTTCAATCTCTTTAAAGCGAGAGCACGAGCAAGCGGTGCTACCAGCTTGCTCTCATAAATAAGCTCAGATTGCGTTTACAGAGAACGAGTCTCTGGGCAACCATAAAGCGCTCGTGGAGAATCCAAAAGTAATAATGACGGCTGGGAATTCAAATAATTCAGGAATCAGCGGCTTCATATTCCCACGGGCCTGAGGCGCCACAACGCTCATTTTGCCATCATTTCAAAGGTTTGAGTGTATTGCAGTCCTGAGCGTAGGCGCGTGAAGTGAACATTAGAGTCAGCGGAGTCTGGAGACGGAACCTGGAGCAGAACATGCAAACTCCAGAGCCCTGGTTGCGGACCAGGAAGTCATGACCATGTCCCTCATGCTGCATGCCTCACCTCCAGCAAGCACCACCACGGCCTCGAAAAACGCTTTTCACCTCGGGAAAGGCCAGTCTTAAGCTATTTGCAGCGAGCGTGTTTAAATACTATAGCCTGATTTACTTCTATGTGGTTTTATTTGTCAGGAATTCGCCAAAAACGATACAAATAAATTTTGGTTTTGTAGTTCAGTCCAAGTTATAGTATTCTTTCAAAGAGTTTATTTATTTTACAGTGTCAATTTGAAATTCCTGGAATCGCAGCTTATTGAACATTTTTCAGTTTAGTGTTTTCCTAAATTGATTCGTCCGAGAATATATATATCAAGATAATGGAAAGGATCTGTGCAAATTTTAAAATACCTTAAATACTAGTGGGCATTTTTCAAATCTTTTATACTGACTTAGTGAGCAATTAAAGTTTTTGGCATTTTGACAAGCTTTTAACAAAAAAGCGTCCATAAATGACGTGTAGAAGTAAACAGAGACTTCTAAATTGAAGAGGTGAGCTAGCTCGTAACCAGAGACCTCAGTTGGAAAAATATGAAGGGTATTATTTTTCCAAAAAAGCGATGTTACTGAGTTTCTAAATCGTGAGTCATTTTTGGAAAGATCATTCATTTGGCCCCGCTGGCTATTTCCTTTTTCCGTCGTCAAGAGATCGATTAGACACCCCTCAGTTTTTGCTCTCCCAATGCACCAATTTCCACGTTGTCTATCATTCCTTAGAAATTCCAAAAGTTATTCAGATTGCTGTGCTTAACTTCATACGTGAAAATTTTGACATTTGAATACAAGAACCCAGTGTTCCCATTCAAGCTAAGCTACCTATTTATTGAAATAAACAGTGTTTAATTCATTGGATCAAATATGGTTTAAATGCATGTTTAAGTAGTCCAATGTTCGGATTTCGTACATTCAAAGCCTCAAACTAGAATGAAGTACCTGTTTTTCGTCGAGTGACAGTCTCTCATGCTAATATGTTAATGAAATTCAGCAAAAATGTATTTCTGGGGAAAGAAAAATATGATCATTGGAGAGAGTTAGTTCTCAGCGATAAGGTAACGATTTGAATATATATTTATCAATATGAAATTCGAGCGGAGGTCGGTAGCTCACGTGATTAAAAAATGAAAGGACAGTTTGAAAACATTCTTATTCAAATCATATATGAGTTCACCATGACCGCTTCTTAGAAAAATCAGAAAGAGGTATAAAGTCAGTAAAATGAGCCTTCTGCCTGAAAAATCAGGAGAGTTAGCCCAATTTCCTTCGAATTAAATTTGAACTTCTTGTCAATTTGTTATGACTCCACTTGGCAATACTGTAACCTTTAATAAAACAGTGGCTCTTTCTTGCTCAATTTTCATTGAAAAATTTCGAAGCATGACAGAAGTTTAGCAGTGAGATTTTAAAACGCCCAAAATTATTTAGCTTCCCGTAGAACGGACTCGTGTTCATGGTTGAATATCTGAGGGCAAACTATCGGAAACTTTATTAATAAATGGCACTAGAAAGTTAAAGCTGACACCGTCACAAATTGTGAGAAAATGTAGTTTCAAATTTCTCTGTCCTCTGAAGACGACCTGCCATACAAGAAGTAGATCTAAAATTCACAGATTAATTTAAAATTATCTTCTGGGCTAGAAGAATATTGCGTTTCTTGGAATAGTTATTCATGAAGCGAAGAAAGCCGATGAACGAATTTTAAAAAATTCCGTACAGGCCCATAACTTTTACGCTCCAGCTTGACGAGATTTTATCACTCTTGGAATTCAATGTTAAGTGCATTTTAATTAAAGAAGCTCATAGCTCAGCTTACAATGCCGCAGTGGCGTTGCGAAGAGGCGTAGCAAAGGCTGGGCGAAGTTTGTGAAAAGACAAAGTGACTGGTGAGTTTCGAGGGTGGGTAGCAAGCTTGGAAGTAAGCGAGAGCAGACACATTTAGCATCATTCGACAAAATAGAACATCTTCACCATTGTCCGAGTTTCTCACTCCAATCGTACAGATACACGTTAGTTGGGCGCCTGCGCTCCACTCGACTACCCTCCATACCTCCGTATAACAAACGAGCCAGAGCGGAAACAGCTGAAGACGAAGTGTTAGTAAGGATACAAGAAACACTATTGAGAACGCTTTTATGTCCCATTTGTTATTTGTATGAGGTCTCTACGTAATTATATAACATATCAAAAATAATTTGTATACAGCAGCAGCAAGGACTTCCTTCTAACGCATAAATTATTTCAACCGCTCAAGCTTGCAAACATTGCGCAACATTTCACGGACGGAAATTACCCTGTAATTTCTAGGAAGGATTCTTGCATCAATTGTTCCATTTTTCTTTCGAGGATCGAAAACGTCATTACACCAACTCTCTCTCTTTACATTCAGAGCGCGCAGAATTACAATTTTACTGTTCCCCACTTGGAGGAAGACGTAGACAAGAGGCCAATTTGTGTACTATATATCAACTTCAGTGTAGTGCCATTCTTGACATTAAATACAAATTTTCTATTGTAATTGAATGGAGAGAATACTATACAATTTAAGCTTTTTTACCCTGGTCGATTTCCTTTTAGTCATGCAAGTTCAAATTAAAATATTCTTTAATGCATTTTAATAATGCAGTGAACTGGAAGCTGAGAATGTTAACTAATGGAAATAAGGCTTACACTCTTTAAGAAATGATTCATTCTTGACCAGTTGCCCAGAAGACTGTACTCTCGCCTGCGCAGCCAAGAACAACCATGCTATATTCTTCACTTCTTTGCTTGTACTGTACAGCCCTGTCAGTACAGTTCAACATTGGCAGCACAGTTCAGCACTGCCAGTACAGTTCAGCACTGCCAGTACAGTTCAAAACTGCCAGCACAGTTCAACATTGGCAGCACAGTTCAGCACTGCCAGCACAGTTCAACACTGCCAGCACAGTTCAACACTGCCAGCACAGTTCAACATTGGCAGCACAGTCATACCGGTTCAAAATGATCAGTCAGAATTCTTACAGTCCGTATAGTGTAAAACCGGCGTGCTGTCAATTTCATTCAAAAGTTTCCAGGACAACCGAGCAAAGCTGGAAACAATTCCTCGGTCGCGGCGGTGTGAAGCGCGACGTTCATCATTCATCATCACACGCGTCTCTGGTGCGCGGCTCCAGCGCCCCTCGCCAATATTTTACAGCCTCATTCAAAAACATTACGCACTCAATCCTTTTATTGAGCAGATTTATTGTTCAAACAGCAGGGCAGAAACGTCGCGCGATCATATGTTGTGGCCTCCAGGTTTGCATTTATTTCCTTCATTAATGCAAATGAAATAGGCATCTACAAAAACTTGCATTGAATGATATAGAGGCGTTTGAATAGTTTACTTATGGTAAATTATTGTGTTTACTAAATATACATCATAACTGATGATATAAAATAGTATACAGTAAAACTTATCAGGGTAAAAACTGCTCAGGACGCACTCAGATAAGCATGGCACACTCTTAACGATGCATTGCAAATAATGGTTATGAGGTAGCTAAATAGAATTCTAATCAATCATTCGCATCATCTCTACATCTGGAAATCGATGGCACCTGGTTTCTATCAGCGAGCAAAGTACTCGTAGCAAGTGTGAGGTACAAGCCTGATTTGAGCGGCGGAGGTCACGGAGCTCAAGTTTCTCTTATGAGACCTGGCAAGCGAACCAGCATTGCGGCATGTATGTCTGCTCCCTGCCCTGTGTGTGTCCGGCCTCCGAAGTGTTTCTGGTCTGTACCATGAGGTAGTATGGCTGCTAGTATCAGTCGCAAGTCAAAGAACGTGCTGTGCAAAATTTACATCGACTAACTGTCCTTGATTTTCTTTGATTTTTTCTTTTCAAAATGCACATTTGAACTGAATAAATTTCTTACCTGTGCAGAAAATAATTTTTGCATAAATTTAATTGAAAAACACAGCTGTTAAATTTATGTAAAACAAACCTGAAAATAGATGAAAATCAAAGAATGTATACAAGTCATGGCACATTATTCCTGAGTATGGAGCATTTTTCAAATTTTTCTCAATATCTCTGTGAAGTTGTAAGACAAGTCAATTGAAAGGGCAGATACAATAGGTGAGAAGCCCTTGTACTTGGATTAGCTTTTGAAATGTACAACAACTAAGAAGAAAAAATTCCAACAGCGCCCAACTCGCTGTTCATAAGAAATCGTATCTCTCTGTAGACAGAACGTGCGCAGTATAAGCAAGGACAAGCTTTACGAATATTACTTCATATGTATTTACTCACAGTTGTTCAGTTAATTTTGATAGATTACTTCTGAAAGACAATCTTGTCTTGATGGTCTCGTAAATTGTAGTTTACTAAAATTTCATTTTTATATCAAGATCTAGTTCCGATTTTGTGTGCGTGGAAAGTTCTGGTGTTAGAGCTCCGCATGAGATATGGAGGAGACCATAATGGCCGGCGGTCGGCTGGAGGGTTTGTTAAGACGCTCCCAATTTCACTTAGGATGCGTCTCACACTTTCATAAATGATGCTCCAAAAGGAGGCAACTTTTACGTGTTCAGAATAATCTCGATTAACAAACGAAAAATAATTACGCTACTACTGAATTAATTGAATTTAATGAGTGTAACTACCGAGTTAATTGCGACCAATGTAAAACCAGCGAAAATTTGTTCTTCGTTCTTCAGTTTTGAGGTCATCAAGGAAGGTTTGCGGGAGAAGACGACGAACCTCAGAACTTATGACGTTTCTCTCCTTATACGACCAGGGGTTTAATTACTCGTCCTGGCAAAAATATTCAAACTTATTGCGTTTCTGTCTTTAGACACCATGACATAATTTTCACTGGCCGAAGAAATAACTTTCCAAATTTGTAACATTTCTCTCTAGAAACACCAAAAACTTCATAGCTTGACTGCGAAGAATGTTTTCCAATTTATCATTTTTTTTCGCTTACGCTTCAGAAACTTCATTATTCGTCAATAGAGAAATTTTCTAAATTTTCCAATATCTCTTCATAAATAAAAGGGCATAATTGCTCATCATTGAAGGAAAGCTAAGTAAACCATGGAGGTAATCATTAGCACTAAAAGTGATCATTATCACTGTCAGCCAAACAAAACACTTAACACCCTATACAGGGTGCTGTGAAATGAGAAACCTGAATTAAGCTATAATTCACTTGAAAAATTAGATTGAGATTTCACCATTCGCAATATTGCGTGCAAATGAAATGCTCCCTATCACCAACTCTAGCATAGTCAAAACTGGTCGCATTTTCGTCTCCCAGTGTCATGATGAGCGGGAGCCATGGAAAGTTTTGTTGCGCTTGATATTTCTTGTGAGGTTGAAACCTAATGGATCATCAACATTCAATGGCCTGTTAGAAGCCCCGATAATACGTACTGCGATTTTATTCGTTGGTGATGTTCAAGGAAATAGGAACAACTCAATTTGGACGACTCGCTCAATAACACTGCTTTTCCCCGCTTTCTTCTTTTTGGAGGAAACGTTTAAGTTACAGACGAGCAAAGTACTTACACTAGTAATGTTCTTAACTCTGTACGCGTTAATAATTGAAAATGATTCTGAATCGATGAACAAACTTGTCTGAGTTTGTCTTTCACACGTTGTGTTCGTGAAAAGTTTAGTCGTCGTACCCTGAAAGAGACAAAATGATGAGTTGAAGACGAGTTAACTCGTACTTGTAGGGTTAGAGGATAATAATCAATGATAAGTCTGACGAAGTAACAAAACCAATGGAATCGATAAACGCGAGATGTGAAAAAATGAGTTGAAGAAATTGGCCTCAGTGTTGAACAAAGCAGCATATTTCTATTTTTGTTGTCATTTAAATATATTTCTTTAGTATTACTCTTTTTACAAGATATTGTAATGAACTCCTAAATTTCAAATCATTTTTAAACTCGCTAGCCTTTTGTATAGCTTACCTTATACGCATTTTTTTAAAGCAGCACTGAGTAAATAGAGCCAATTTTATTGTATCTGATGATAGAAAAGGGGTTTGCTCTCAATTCAACAAACGGAACTGCCTGAAACATTTTTGATTTAGAAAGTATTTTTAAATAAAAGTTTCACTCATTTGCGACACGCTGTACATATTAATGTGCAGTTTTTTTGCCTGGTTGCTCTCTTGATCGTCCTCTCCATAACCTTCATTACTATTATTTCTATTGTTTCTCTATTGATATTATCATCAGGGATGAGGGATGCTCTAATACCAGTATTACGAATCCACAGATTAATGAAAACATGTTCAAATAATTGAATGTGGATGAAAGGTATAGAGTACCAGGATTGTTCTCATGACGTCACTGAGGTACAAGTTATTGCAAGTTTCCGTGTTTGAATTGTAATTATTCGTATTGAAATATTTGTTCAGCGCTCACGTTTGGAAGATTGATGTAGGGGAAATTGAGAAGTGATCGCAGATACTGTGAGTTACATTAACATTGCTTGTGGTCGTTAACAACATTTAAATATCCTAGAGTGTATTGTTAAATTTACAGGTACAGAAATAACTCGAGGGGATTTAAGTTACACTCTCAATTTCCTCACACACAAAATGTTATGTATGGCAATAAAGGGCCTCGATGTGCTGGGGGATCGGTTATGTTGGTGAAAAATCAAGACTCTTTATCTCCAATCTGCTAGGCGTGAGCAGAAACCGCAAATGGGTCTAGCCTACTATTGATTGTCATTGGAATATTCCTTAATATGTTTGAATTACATTGAAAAGGTTTTGTTTTTGTATTGCAAGAAAAGAATGAGGTTCTCAGTCCTGGCATTTTCCCAGAGAATGCTTATTCCATTATACATAAACAAATTCATTATCTTCAAACTTAATTTTGTGGGAAACTGTGCTAGTATCACACCTGCAATTCTCACGTTCTGTTTTTATTGTTTCCAGACAGTCTAAAGAGTATCTCAATGCAGTGTTTGAGTTCTACAAGGCGTAAATAACAACTTAATGCAGTCAAACTTGAAAAGTGTTCCATCCTTGTATCCGCAAACTCTTCTCGAAGTGTGCCTCGTTTACATTTACTCGCCATTCCATAAAAAGTTGAATGGTGGTTTTCGGAGCATTCCATCTCTTTCTACTCGTACTTTCACTTGGTCAAGGCATCTCCTTGCTTCAAACTTTTGAAGAGTCCCTTGAGAGAATCTTCTTCTTCAGCTGAGCACCCCATGCCTGCACAATGACGGCATCACTTCAACTTAGCTGTGATCTGTGCAGCCTCTTCTCGTCGCGTGTGATTGTGTCCTTTCTTTTTCTCTTCTTCCAGTATTGCGTTAGGATGAATTTTGAAAGCATGTTCGCTTAAATAAATTGGAAACCATTATGAGATGGTCATACACCTTATAGAGTTTGACATTATGAAGACAATTAAGATACTTTCTTACGTGTTTATATTTTTCTCTCAATTGACTTGGTGTCGCTAAATAGCTGTATTTGTAACATGTACTATTCTGGAGTATAGAAAGGCTAACCCAGAAAGCAGATAACCTAAAACAGAGCATTATTGTACAGAGGATGAAATGATGTTTTTTCAAGTTGATTGCTGAAGTGTAATTCAAGTCTAATTGAAATAAAACATCGTAATAAGATACTCCAGAGTCTCTAAAGGCAATAAACTTTTGTCGGCTTGAAATTGATTAAAGTCGCAGCAATAAAAGCGAAGCGCCGCAGCCGTAAGCGCAATTCTTTATTTCGAAGGGATGAGATTCAGTGAGCTTTAGAGCAGAACGCCTGCCCTCAAGCAAGCGAAACGATAAAACCAGGACGACCAAGATGAGGCGCAAATTACACGGCATTGTGGTTAATTCTAGGTTATTTACACCTACCAGGAAAGCTAATTTGGCTCAAGTCGGAAGGCTTGAGGTTGTGAGTTAAGACAAAAGCTACAGCAGGGAAGCATTCGTACAACATCATCGGATACAGTCTCAGGCGGTTCATTTCCTATGAACCTCGAGGAGGTTAATGCGCCATTATAAATGCATAAATATATTCATTTGCTTATATGGTCCGTTTGTAAAGGAAGAGAGGCCCCGACTACGAAGCTTAGAGTTGCAATTAGGGAAGCAATCATGTGGCCCTGCCATGATAGTCAGACGCTGTTCAAATAAAAATTGATGATATAGAGTACAATATCTTCGCCAAAATACCGGAACTAAGGTTCTCCAATTTGTTACAGGCAACCTGAGAAAATCGGTGAGTTCACTTTTCTCAAATTTAAAATCGAGAACTTAACAGGACATTGAGTTCCAGCATAATGCCAGCAAAACATTTTTAAATAGCTCAAAAACTGGAGGATATTTTAACAAAGTCGTTACAAAAATAGTGCGTTACTAGAAGAGCGGTGGTCTGCGGACTACGTGCGAGTGCACACAAATGTTCTGCGACCGCCTCCCGAAGCGCGCCTCGTTCTCGAGTTCTCGAGTCATTTGAAAACATTTTCTCTCACTTGTAGCGCACTCATTTTAACAAGGGTGCCACGTCCAAAATGTTTTAAGGGTAATCTAAGTTCTTCTGAGGCATAATTATGTGCATTCGAAAGTTGTTCAATAAAAAGCTGAGAGTTGAAAATCATTAAATATTATTTTTAAGCCCGACAGAGAGCAGTTAGAGCGAGACTGTACGTAGTCGGTCAGCTCCATGTGACGCTCGGTGGGGAGAGGGCGCACGTAAGTCTGAGCAGAGCTTCAAATTGATGCAATCAATTCTCAACGATAATTGTCATGTCACAATAATCCCTTACCGAGAGTGGAATAAGCATCGAGAAGCGCATTCAAGTTGCAGATGCCGTGGCTCTCAAAATGTTTACTTTGTGTGGAGGCTAAAACTAAAAGAATAAATGTCTCCAAATTCGGTACTTTTCAGTCGCATCACGCACGATGCTCTGCAAACTGGAACGTGTAAATTGTAGGCCACTGTATAAAGCGGCCATGTAGTCCTCAAAACTATACAGGTCTCATCATCTCCCTGGCATTTTTGATCACCCAGGCTAAGGAGGTAAAACAATTTGAAGGCGTCTTCCAGACTGGACTCAAACTTGCAGGACCTCAAGTTTACAGTGTCACAGTGTTGTTTATGATGGTGCTCCAGAGGAAAATAACTTTTTAAAGAAAAATCTTGACAAACGCAGCAGTAGTTTGTTAGTTTGAGTTGTATTTTCAATATCAGTTCATCGAGGTCATGTTCTGTTTTCTTCTTTCACTTGTTAACAGAGTCTGATAAAACAAGCGCAAAATTACTCACAAGTTTCAAAAAACGTACTTCAAAGTATCACATGGTTGTGCAAACCATACTTTCTATAGGAATGGTTACAAACTTGAACTGTATCAAGGAACCAAGTTAGGTAGAAAAATTTTAGTAATAAATCTGGTGATTTAATTAATCCATTGTTGAAGGATTTTACGAATAGAATCTAACTTATTTTCTTATGAATCAATAAACTCAGCACTACGCATATTAATTGAAATTAATTCAGAAACTCAGTTCGAGGATAGTGAATGAATCATGTTCAACAAATTCATGTTATGACTCATCGTTAAAATTGTGCGGCAACTAATAATTTGAGTAATAATAAAAATGCACATGTATTTTGATATCCGAAGCAGGAAATAATGATTAGTTGAATCACAAATATATATTTAAAACATTACGTCTCAGAGTTTACGGATAAGTACAAGTTTGAGACATAACACGAGATTTGCCTAATGCTTTGAAATCAACTTGAGTTATCAGGAAAGTTTTGCTTCATTTCTTGCGTATCGTAAGAAAACAAGCGAAAAATTTCATACCTTAAGTTCCATTTTGCGCTCTCGTGCCAGGGAGTAAATCGATAAATTTTATCCATGCATTCACGAGAAAAAAAGAAGTAGAAAATTATGTAAAATCTCACAATCGGTTTTGAGGAGAAGAATTGAAATTGGTAATATGATGCTGAACTTCGCGAATGTTTAATTTTAATTTTCTAATATTTATGAATAGCATATCAAATCACTGAGGGCGTAAACATCTTCTTATTATATCAAGCTGTGACTATCACATTTTTTTCTTCTCTCATAATATTTCATTGCTTCTTAAGAAAACTTTCAAAAGTTTATATTGGAGAAACTGTTGAAATTTTTTTCGTGGGGCAGCGGTTTTGATTTTTTCTATAAGTGTGGTTCCGGTTGGACTAAATGAAGAGTTAATTATTAAATGTTAAAAATCAGTGTGGTAGAATGCACCTTAAATTCGTTGTTATTATTCATCGGTTTTACATTGCGACGAAAACAGTGGAAATAGAAATAACTCAATTTGACAGATATTCTCCGTAAGTTTACGATCAAAAATAGATAAAAAATTTTATGTGACGGGCATTTAATTGATATCTATATGTAAAGAATAAAAATGTTCATTAACAAGATTTCTTTCAAACAATGGTTTTCCTGGAGAATTGTGAGACGGGCTCATGGTGAATGCTGCACCTGAGATGAGCTCTACAGCGATGAGAACGGGCAATTAGAGATGGAAATGCAGAGCCTGTGATCTGAGAGACCGCTCTCGTTATATCCTCACCTCCTGCATTCGTGATGAGCCTCGGCGTCTCGCACTCAATCTAGCCATGTTCATAGAAACATGTCCTTGTCCATTAAAAGTCGCTCTGTGAAATGTTACACAGGGTGGGCTACGACAGCCCGAACTCAGGTATTATTTCCGTTCGGTACCACTGATACTCTCTTCTGTCTAACGATACACAAAAATGATTTATTAATGTTTTATTTTACGATTGGATCATTGTCATACAAATTCAGAGTTCGCACTTCTGTGGCCCACTCTGTCTCCTTCACATGTTATAGCTGAGTGCGCTGATTTCCTGACACTAAATTGAGGTCTCTTCTGAAAATTTGTAGAAATTTATTTTTGATGTCATTTATCACGATTGATAATAATCTACAACAGACACTTATTAATTCAAGAATATTTTGGAAAATCGTGTAAATATTCATTTATTTGAGAACAACCTGAACATGATCAAGAGTCTGAAGTTAAGTTGTGCATGCGTCATCGTATGTTATACGAAAATTATGACGAACGATTTGAAAGCATGGTAAAATAGCAAATCCGTTGTCTGATTGAGTTGTGAAATTCAGCGTCCATAAGAACCCTAAGGATCATTTTACAGAGTTGCTTTACTATTTCCAGACAGGGATGTAGTTATGGAGCTCTCGTCTGATGGTGCAGCTCGATGGTTTGGCTCAGAGGCAATGGGACAAAGGAGCTTAGACGGTATTCATTTCTCAGGTTTGTAGTATTGACGTAACTTTTTGAAACTGACCGTGAGCGATTATTTGAAACAAAATTTTTAATTTCGATCTAGTAATTTTTTACTGATTAAATGAACTGGTATTTCTTGATTTTTTGGTTTTAATTCTTATAGAAAGTTCTTCACAAGTTTATAAATATTTTTATTCAGTGGCCTTGAGTATGTTGGTTCTTTTCCGTCTCTTCCTGGTACTACAGGAAGCTACCAGCACAGTGAGCTTGGATCTCCTTCTCTTTCCCAGCAATACGATCCCGCTGCTTAAGGATGCTATGGTCTTGTGAACGTTAATTTATCAAGTGTTGACGTGAGTGTTGTTGACGTGAGCTCACTGAAAATTCGTATCGATGAGCAAAAAATAATGGTCCGGTTTTGACATCCTGTCAAAGGGATGAAATATTCTCACTATTCACTTATCACAAGTTCCACTCATTCCTAAACCTTTACTTTGATACTACCAAAACTTATTTAAAAAACTTATAATTAAATTTGTTGCTTTAATTCATTAACTTTCATAACCTGTATTTTATTTAAAATTAAGAGAATAACTAAGATATTATGTTTCAAATACAGAGGCGCTAGAAACTCGGCAGTACCAATTTTTCACTTGCATGTAAATCACACAAGATTTAAGACAGCTGATTTAGTAAATTATGTACCATTCGATTCAGCGTTATTTTCTCATTTGATTATCATTATCATTTATTATTTTTTAGTTAAATTATTTTGACGTTCTCGTTAGTTTTCATCAAAAGAAAAATAAAAAAGATGAAAACAAAGTCCCCATATGGAAAAAATGTTATTTTAATGATTTTTTAGCAGCAATTATGTTCATAGTTAAATAACCGTCACAATATTTAGTAGCATAACCTTTCATTGATTTGACAGCTTGCACTTTCATAGGCATTTCCGTCATTAGTTTCCGACAGTAAGCTGTTTTAGGGTGTACCACTTCGCTCCTATGTAAGCTCAAAGTTCATCAAGATTATCGATGGGGACTTGAGTAGCTGTAGCTTGATATGGTGCCACACGTTATAGATTGGATTAAGGTCTGGTGACTGGGCAGGCCAAGAGAAACATAAAATGCCTTGCTCCTGGAGGGATCTCTTGACATTGGCCGTTGTTTGTACAGCATGGGAGCATTATACAACATAAAAATTGAATACTTTTCTAATTTACAATCATAACAGGGCACAAAATGCTCGGGCAGCATGCCACTGTATTTCCTCGAATTAATTCAACCTTGCAGTTTTAATCAGAGGCCCTGGACCATGTGCACTGATGACTCCCCATGTCATGACAGAACCTCTACCACCTTAAAGTGTTGAAACTGTACACCTGGAATGAAATTCTTCAGATCTCATTCGTTGAAAATATTGCCTGCCATTGCTGCCTAGCCTATTGAATTTGCTTTCATACTTTTGCTTTCATAGCTAAAAAGTATCCTTTGCCAGCATGAGGCGTCAAAATCTACTTCGAATGAATTTCATACGGCGATTACTGTTCTTCTCTGATATCATCGGTCTGCATCTTCCAATGCTACCGTTCGACTAAAATTCGTTCAATCTATTTTTAATTGTTGAATCAGAACACTTTTCATCAAGGCCCTAAACTTCTTGTACCTGAGAAGCACTTCAAATCTGATTCAAAGACTGCGGATCTTTATGACGCGGTCTTCCCCGAAAGAAGTAACTCTAGGGCAACCAGATTTTGGACTATTTCGAACATTACCGGTGTTCTGATACCTTACTACAGTTATTCACACAGTTTTTCAACATTCCATTTGAGTCTTCTGTCAGTTTCTCAGCTGGACAATCCATCACCATCACCATCCTCACGATCACTTAGAGAAAGACGAGGCATTGTAAATGAATTTTTACTTAATTACAACTAATGTTAAACACATTGCAGCCACTTTTAACCGGATTTAATAAGGTGTATGTTCTGAAATACGAATCATTTTTCGGGATTGACGTTTAATTCTAACCTCCGAAGTTTTTTTTGTGACTTGCAAATTTTCGTTTTGACATTTTTATAGAAGTATATCTTCCCAAGTAACTATAAAGTTTAAAAAATGAATATTATATTCGGATGAAGAAGTAATGCTGAAAGTCATGATATGTAACTCATTCTGGTTAGTCACCAAAATTTGAAATTAATTTTCAATTTAAAAAAAATATTGGTCTCGCAGAGTTCCTGTTTGGTGCCACAGTACGTAGACACTCACGAACCCGCTCCTATTTCTAAACTTTAAAACGATGAGGTTTCAACAAAGAGGAAGATTATCAAAGAGATTCGAAAATTATATTTACTGTGTGCATAGTTGTGGGAAAACATAAATCAAAGACTGTCATGACTGAGGAGTACAGTTATGTAATAGCGTGAGCGACTGTTGGAAAAAGTCTTGGAAAAGGAAAAAATAGATTTTGTAACGAAGTTAAAATAAATGGTAAATTCCGAAAAAAACGACATACATATCTGGAAGCATAGCACACTGTATGTACTGAGAAACTCTCGTAAAGATAATTACAATTTCGTTTTAACTCTGGGGATACAAGTGAGAAACTGGAAGCGTTCCATGGTTTATTGGCGAGAAAGACGCTTATACCCACCTTCTATAGGGCAGTGTTATTCACTAATTTTTGAAAGAGAGCCCCATGGGTTAAACGCATTGATTGAGAGATTCGCAGCTGCTGCAAGTTAACGTAACTCAACTAAATTAAGCAGTACTGAGCTGCTAGTGCAATATAGCAAATGAGGGTATGAGCAAGGAGGCACTGGTGTGAGGAGTGAAGGCACTGGTGTGAAGATTGCACAGCGTGAGGGCAACAATAAGCATTGTCCACTTCGAGTGCCACGTTGGGAGCAATACTGTGTGTCTTGCTGAAGTCAAGAGTCGATATTTATAAAATAATATATGTAGTACCAATAAAATCGATATTTTATACCCACTTTAAGAAAACTTTGCTGACTCAGATCAGACAAGAGATGCCGTAAAGGCTTCGTAATAAATTAGAATATACTTCAATTTAATGCCGTACTTTCATCTTCGACTGCCCCTCAAAAAACCTTGGGACAAATCAGAAAATACCACTTGTAAGGAACATGAAAACTATCCCTTTTGAATTTTCTGTTCACGAGACATAAAGTCGTATTAACAAATGAAGACAAAAACGACTTCAGTTGATGGCGGCACGGAAGTCTGACGAGCGAGAAGGGCAATTTGAGCTGTAACATCATTGAATAATGGCCTTAAATATGTGGAGGAGGGTGCTCAAATGAACCTGTGTGGCCGCAATGAGTTGTGAAAAGGAGGGTCTTTAGAGACCAAAGCGTGTGTTCGCATCATGTCCAACAGCCTATGGCAGAAGTTCGCTGCAGCTCTCGCCGCCTAATGCCGAAGCATAGCGGCAGTTTGGGAGCTCAAATTAGGTGTTGAGAGCAGTCTTAAGTGTCCGATTAGGAGGTTCTATGCATAGTATCCGTGATGGATGGTTACGAAAACCGTAAATGCGAGACTCTGTGGCGAGCACTTCTGGCAAGCTTAACCCTATATGCTCGAGTTGGCGCACCCAATTAACGTGAGGGATAAAGTTACTTCGCCATAATTCCGTCATGGAAACGAGAGAAATCTGTTGAACAAGACCGACTGGTGTTCGCATGCTAAGTGCACAAGGCCTCTATTACAGAAGCTTGCTGTGGACAACTTCTGTAAAATTCTAATGAAGTCATGGGAACCGCACAGAGAATTGAGCTCATTGAGTTCACATGCGTTGAGCTGACCATATTTTGCGCTGATGAAGTCTTAAATTCGATGAAATTATTCATCATGTTAATTCTTACGGATCACCGTAAAGATGATTTCATTGACGTTTTTCGTCAGTAACACTAGCATTTCTGCATGAACATTTTTTACATTATGAGTTTTTTGACTTTCAACTACATTTACTATAGATAAACTAAAATTTCATTCTGCCGATTTCTGCGCTTAAACAGGCCTTACAGCTCGGAAAATCATTATTTATATAATTTCCAGGAGGCAGAAATTTTTGAATCGTATGAAAGCTAACTGACAAATAACAAACATCGGGACATACAATAGACGCCACTATCGTGTAATTGTTTCCGGTAGCTTTATAAATCAAATACCTCACTAAGCATGAGTTGTGAGTGACGTTCATAATAATCTGATGTAAGGCCAAAAATATCAGATTAGTTCAGTGTATGAAAACTACTCTGATTCTCTGGTTAGAAAAATCTTTGCCAAATTTAGCTGGAAAAGTAGACAAAATCATGGAAATCAATTGTTTCAAAAATTTTGCGTTTCATGCTGCGCTTTTAAAAGGGATTCTCCAAAAAATCAGTCCCACTCATTAGAGATTTAAGTTTTTACCTGCATTTTTCGTGAAATTAGTGTAAATGATGATATAATGTTGCTCAGTGGAACTTTCCCCCCACCTTTTACTTTCAATAACGATAGATTTTTTTTGCTCATTAGTATTCATTAAATTTCGTTGCTTATTTCCACATAACAGCCATGGTAATTGAAAGACTTAAATAGGCAAATTCGGTAGCTGAAAACAGCATTTCCCTGATTTTACTCAGAACAGCATCAAGCCATGAAGTACACGGAGAATTAGACTCACGGAAAGACGCTTGGGACTCAAAGTGTCTTTTTTTTAGCCATGACAATCGTTACCACTCACGACTGAACAAATGGTTGATCAGGAGCTTTGTATCATGTGCATCGCTTTTGTTTTAAAAACAATGTATAAATTAAAGTATATACTGAGCAGATATTTTTAAATGATTGTATAATAAGTTCAGACTGAATTTGCATAGTGTGCTTACAGTATTGTGAATGTACATGTAACAGTAGCATATCAGCAACATAAATGATCCATTATGTGCACATGAAATTATAGAATTTATGCTCTCACAACAAATAAAAAATCGTTGTGACAGCAGAGCATGATTTCCTACATTTAGACGTTGCCTCACTCTACCCTCCTCCGGACACTAAAAGGGTTCTCCTCCTGGGGTTCTCCTGACACTCCAGTTCTCCTGACACTCCTAACCCTGATGCCTCCCTAAATTTTCTCCCCCCCTTCCTCACTCTCCCCTCTTCACTTCACTCCTAACCCGGATGCCTACCTAAATTTTCTCCCCTCCTTCTCACTCTACCCTCTTCACTTCGCTCCTAACCCTGATGCCTCCCTAAATTCTCTCTCCCTTCCTCACTCTACCCTCTTCACTTCACTCCTAACCCTGATGCCTCCCTAAATTTTTTCCCCCTTCCTCCCTCTCGCTCCCAGAACAGAGAGGGGCCGAAGAAGACATTCTTGCAAGCAGAGGCTCCCCGCCGCAGGCCAGCGCTTTGTTACAGCCACCGTCATTCCAGGAGCAAAATTGTCCTCTCCCTCCAGAAATGTGGACTGAAGTTGCGTATTAGCATATAATTAGATAAGAAACAAAGAATGACATGACCAGCACAGGCAGAAATGTCCTCTGAGAATTATAGCTCTGAAGGAATTCATCTTTATACGAAGGCAAAAAAAGTTCTTTTATTTCTTTCGGAGAAGAAATGAGGGCGGGAGCAAGGTTGTTTATGGCTTGAGAGAAATTCTTCTTGCACAGATGTGAGAGTTTACTGGGGCTTGATTGGGTGCAGTGAAGGGAAAACCTGGTCAGCTATGAAGTTGCGGGCTGCTGAACTTAGGCGTAACCTGGAGAAATAAGGAAACAATAAAAAAAAAATCAGATGTATTCTCTTTGAAACCTCATTCGAGAGCGCCGTAATTAAATGCTATTTGGAAATATGGCAGAATGAAATTTCGTTGAAGGCAATGCCAATAAATAATAAGATAATCAAATACAATTGATCTACTCTTAGAAATAAATCAAAGCGGGGCAATATCACCTGTGTTATCAATAGAGAGAACTCTAAACATCAGAGAAAAAATCCTCGCCATGCACTGCAGCACGCGTGCAACCGTTGCGCCTGTCATGGGATGACAGCCAGACATGCATTGCGTTCTTCGCTTTTTATTTCAAGTAGATCATCAAATTCAACAAAGCATGAAGCTCTGTGTGAGTGAGACTAAGTAAGAGCTCCACGAACTTCAAGGAATCATTCAAACATGTAGTAGATCAGAGTTATCAATCGCACATATATGAATGTGTAAATAGAAAGGTTTAACATGTACACACGTGTAATTAAGGGATAACATGAAGGTATTTACTCAGCAAAATTTCGACAGAAATGCTACATAACGTTTCGCGTCTGTTAATTAGTAAGCACATTCTGTAGCCATGACAATGACGCTTCAAGATACAAAGTTTAGATGAAGATTGAAAATCTTTAATTGACAATGGAACCTGAACGACGGCTTTCCGGCCGACTCCGCAGACCACTACAGTGACTGCCCGCAGTGAAATTGTGGTAGCTGTGACACAGCTCATGTCAAGAATTCAATTTTTGCTGAATGATGCAGTACTCGCTATGTTTAGAGGAAAAATACGTGTGGTGAATAACTTTCATTTGCACTCTCACGCCAACAGTAGCTTGCATGTGATGAATTATCCTAACTCATCGTAATTCCTAAAAGAAATTGCCCCTGAAGCAAACTTCATAAACGAGCGCTCGTCATACGAGCGAGTGAGGGAACTTAGAGTTATGAAGACATCTCAGAGGCGATCAAAAACGCAGAATTTCGGAAATTCTTTCGGTATTTGTCCAGATCGTTTATTGATGAACTTAGACTCTACTGAAGTGCAGGGCAAAAAACAAACGCCTTCCTTTATAACAAGAATTAATGAAAAAAATGAGAATGAGAAAAATTTCCCTGCTCTTTCTAGTCACATTCCATAATTTCATACATCATTCATCAACCCATTCCAGAAGTGATTTCGTCAGTACAAAAGAGCCTTCAGTTATGCTGAAAAGAATTCACGAAGGAGGAATTTTTATTGGTCAATAAGATGCAATAATGATTTTTTGAGTTTTGCCGAGTAATTTTGTCACTCTTTCTGAAAACTAGTAAAATTTTGGCTTTCGCAAAGGAACAGCATTCTTCCCTGTGCTCTCACCGACTGCTAAGAAATTTTTATAGGTCAATAAGAGGCGATGATTTCTTTTTGAGTTTCACCGAGTAATTGCGTCACTTTTTATGAGAAGTAGTAAAGTTTCAATTTTTCGCATGGCGAGAACATTCTTTCCTACACTCTCACCAACCGCTATGGAACGGTCACACTGTCACTAACGGGGCGATGCTGCGGGCCACAGGCTGTCACCACATGGCGCAGAACAGGGCAACCGCTTTAGAAATTATTCGCTGCGCTACTGTGAGTCACGTGACCACTTCTGAGGGCAGCTGAGCAGAACATTTGAGGGAGGGGAAGCATTTTTTGTTTTTGACGCATGGATATTGAAAACTTTGAGTTACAAAAATAAATAACTTTCTCACCCTGTTATGCAGAATTACATGCTATGGTATCCCAAAATGTATAAGGCATTGTCGTATGAAATTATGAGGCCGCACATCGAATTTTTTGCGTACATGAGCATTTCAAAAATTCGGAATTAAAAAATCTTACGCTCACAACGATTACTTAGATGTCCATAAGAAGCAAAACTCTAGGAGATGCAATACACCAAAAAACGAAAAACAAAAGACAGGGAGACCAAAGATGGTCGTTGTCAAAAACCAAACACGGATTTACGAAGATTACGCTTTGCAAAAGCAATTCTTTTTTCGCAGGGTTAATCGATGCTTGAAAATTTTCTACGACGAGTAATTCAGAACGTTTTTTTGCTGAACGAGTTTAACAGAGACGTTCACGGTATGCTGCAAGATTTTTTGCTGAATGAGTGTAACGGAGATACGTTCACGGTATGATACAAGATTTTTTGCTGAATGAGTGTAACGGAGATACGTTCACGGTATGATACAAGATTTTTTGCTGAATGGGTGTAACGGAGATACGTTCACGGTATGATACAAGATTTTTTGCTGAATGAGTGTAACGGAGATACGTTCACGGTATGATACAAGATTTTTTGCTGAATGAGTGTAACGGAGATACGTTCACGGTATGATACAAGATTTTTGCGAGCTCTGAGATTAAAATTCTGCTACTTCAGAGCGACTAGTTGGTTACGTTATACTTGGCGTGCTTAAATACTAAATAATGTTGGGCGTTTTGATCCTGGCGAAATATATTCTGCTCTGAACGGTAAACTTATGTTCTTCCTTGACTATTCTACAAACTACGTTATAGCATACGCTTTTAGAAGAACTGATGTGCGCACAATATACGTTATTGAAGTTGAATATAATATTTATCTGAAACATTGTGAACAGCAACTTTATTAAAACATGCGTAACGTGGTTACTTGATACTAGATAATGTTTTTAAAATTAAGCTACAAAATATGTCAGTGAAAGCGGGAGTTGAATCTTGTAGTTGCTTATTTTCGGATGCTCTAGAAACAAAACTTGAGAGACAGCTTGAGTTGGAGAATTTTAAAATCCCGACTCTCGAGGCCAGATAAGGAAATCCATAACAAGTGGAGCTGCAGACTACGCAGCATCTTATCTTGACGTAACGGCAACAACGCGTTATCGTGACGTAACGGTAACAACGCGTTATCGTGACGTAACGGAAACAACGCGTTATCGTGACGTAACGGCAACAACGCGTTATCGTGACGTAACGGTAACAATGCGTTGTTACCGTTACGTCACGATAACAACGCGTTTTCGTTACGTAACGGTAACAACGCGTTATCGTGACGTAACGGTAACAACGCGTTATCGTGACGAAACGGTAACAACGCGTTATCGGGAAGTAACGATGAAAATCTATTCATGCTCTAAATGATATCGCAGTTTTAAATGGAGCTAACCTTAACAGTCGTGCTAGCTAAAACGTAACTGTTTTCTAGCAATTTTTTAGCTTTTTCGAGCCTCATCTCCAGTAATTTTTAACAATAAATTGTAAATTGCTGAACATTTGCCATAGTCAATCTCTTTTGATGAGGTAGAAATTTCATCATTAAAACGCCATGTCAATTTCTTACATCAGACAGCCAGTGCCGTTAACCTTATTTGGGTAGGTAATATTCCGCATCCTCGCCAACCCTGCAGAACATTTGACTAGAGTCGCACATTTTCAATATCGAGCAAGCAAAATTCAGGGCGCAAACTAGGATCGTTTTGAGCAGAACGCGCGACTCAATTGGTCCATTGTGGTCATATTCGCACCCTCGCGCAGGCATCCCCTGCGAGCACGTACGGAGGAGACGCCAATATGCAGCACCGCGATCCCGCACCGCGGCGCCAGAATCGATCAAACAAATGCACCACAACACGTCCTAACGATCTAATAAACCCCGCAGTGCGGTAGCAAGTTCTTCTTATGTCCTTTGAAATTAGGGCGAAAACGTACAGGGAGTCCCCCAGTTGAGTCCAAAAACTGGGAAAGCGGAGCAAACCTGGAAAGTGTGCGGGTTGTCAAAGTAATTCAAAAATTTTGTTTTCGTTTCGTTTGCATTCGTTTATTTTCATTTGCCTTTGCAGAATGCTTCATACCTCAGAGAAAAAAAGTGTTTTTAAAATTATCCTAGGATTATGTGGGAAATTTGACTCGTCACTTAGTGTCATGCAAAGTTATAACCAAGCGTGCTTTCGGTAATGTAAATTTTTGCGGGAATGTTTAATTAATTTGTTAGTTTGTGTCGTATAATAAAAGTAGGCAAAAATAGAGATGACTTCATTTCATTTCGTACCAAAGGCTGAAAAAATTTTTAATCAAACAAAATTGGAAACATAATCTCTACATAGTGAGCAATGAATCGAAAATTAAAAGTTAAATTCAATCTACTGTCACTGTTCAAATCCACATACATATCTTCGTGACTTGCATTAGAAACCACAGCACTCTTCCACTGGTGAATAATTTTTAAGCGGAATAATTTTCCATGGGTTTTCGGTCGTTCGGCATGGGTCCCTCATGACCACCCTGAAAATGAGCTTTAATGTTGGCCATAACTCAGAAGTATTGTGTGCGCTCTGCATAATGCCCCCGTCGCGGCGACACGCTCCAGTCTCCCATCTTACTCCAATACACAAAGCTCAATAAGTTCAAACACACAGTTATTGAATACAATTTTTTTCCGAAATTCATAATTAATATAACACTTATGTTATGCTTCATAACACAATAAAGTCTAACACACAGTTATTGAATAAAAAGTAATTGTTACGAAATGTCATTTCATAACGTACACGAACTGAATTGATGTACGCTGTACTTTATTCGCTATTGGAAGTTCGGCTTCTTGGTTGAAAGGAATTAGAACAATTGAACCAAGGTAAATATTCACTCAGAGTTGTGAGTGCAAAAAAACAAGGGATTGTTTGTCTTCATCAAGTAAATAAGACGCAGCCCTCTAAAATTTAAAAAAACATTGCATTCGTAATGCTGCCTGTGGGAAGTTGACAAAAAATGCGTGTTTTCGCCGTAAAATATGAAGTTAGTTAACAATAATATCATAATTCATCTTGACTAGTACAGGTTGAAGCAATGAAAGAATGCAACTTGTTTGAAGTACGAGTGGCATTATTCGGTGAAAAATTATTCAATATGAAAGTAAGTACATTTAAAAAGGTATTGTCAGTAGGAGGATGAAGTCTGAAAATATACATTGAGGACTAATGTTAGAGTTTTGTTATTTTACAGCCCCCTCTGGTGATGAACTTGATGCATTAAATAAATAAAATAACTTACTGTTCACGGGTGCAACACCTACGATAAATTTCGAACACATACATACAATAGCACTGTTATTAATTTCTCTTGTGGTACTGCGATGCGTTTTCAATGCATCAGCAATGTTATTTAGCTCCACAATGGTCTTCCAACTCCACACAAACAAAAATTACTGAGGAAGAAGGAAGAAATTAAACAATTAAAAGCTTTGGGTGTGAAGCAAGGAATGCAAACGGGGATCATTTAAGAAACAAATTACAAATCGTGTATTTCTCCAGACATGTATGAATTTAGAATTTTGTTATAGTAACTTTATTTGAGTATACTTTGTTCACCCGAAGTGCAAAAAACTTAGCTCATGAGCTTAAAAACATATCAAGATGCAAAATCAAAAATAGATGTTACTGCTTAGTTACGAAATTTGCAGACAAGTTATCATGTGTAATAATTGGCCCATTTCTCGGAGAAATCAACCACAACAAAATTCACCAGTTTTCTTGTGTAATGCAAGACCTACATTTATCTCAATGAAATATTCGAGAATAAAACAAACCAGCCCTGGTGCAGTTGTTGCTCGTGCAGTTGTTGACGAGAGGCAAGAAATTCGGTTGCTGGAAGGCGTTTTGAAGGCATCACTTGGCAAACTCGCCATAAAGTTCAGCCGGCTGCTCTTTACAACAAACGTCGGTACCATGACGGCGCCGTAAAACAGGGTGCTGCTTTAACAGCCAACTAACAAGCCCTCCAGCACGCGCTTTCTTTCCTCGGGCTGTGTACATGTCGTCATTTTGAGTCCAGGGGAGAAGGGGCAATATCACAATCAACTGAAACTCTTTGATACCAAATAATGTGGCTTATACCATATCTACTTCCCAAGTAACGAGCCAAATTAAATGTGTGACAACTAATGTGTTTACAATGTCTAGAACGAACGGTCGAGTGCTCACATGAGGAAAGCCCGAAAATGTGTGTTTGAATCTACGCCGTGGATGAAGTTATGAAAGTGGTCAGTGAAAATCCGAGTGTCTGCTTCCAGCAATGCATGATAATACGATAATCAAAGAATCACTTCTAATAGTAATTAAAAACTGTTGAAATTCGGAAAAATGCAAAATTTTCACTTTGGAAATACTTGACTGACAAAAAAGAAAGTTTAAGATTCTTCAATTCGGTCTAGCTGTTATGCATGGTTAACAAATGTGCGAACTCCGTGCGCTGGTCTCTCAAATTTAGCAACTATTCATTTTTTGCTCTAAGCCATTTAGTGGAAGCTTTTGTATATGTACATGGAAATAAAACAAGCTTCCTATTTGTGTTTCGACATGATAGGCATTGACTTTCAGATGGCAGAAGACGTTAATTTCATGCTCGAAGATAACAATAGTGCCCTAGATCACAGTCATGCTATCCAAGGCTGTTTTCGCTGAAGATGTTCTGTTGAAGAAGATCAAAGATGGGAGGCCACAAAAAACTTCCTTACAAATAACTATTTAAATAAACTCATAGAGTGCAACAATCAATCTAGAAAGAAAATTGTCATATGATCCGCATTTGATATGTGCATAAAAGAATTCCACTTTTTTTTGAAATAGTTCCGTCGGCGTTCCCAAATTGGCGGACGTCAAATGAACATCAGAAGCTGGAATAATCAAATCCTGTAGGCGACTGATCACACATATATTATATCCTACAATACTCGTAATTATGGTTCCTCATCATCACTCAAGTCTTTGGATCAGGTCAAGCTGCGTCTGGAGAGGAATTCAACATTTATTATGCCAATGAGTAGAATCTCCTCATGGGAAGCCACCGTTGGAAAATATACAGTAGTGATTTTAACTTCATCCAACCAATTCACGAAAATTTGTTTTATTTATTCATCATTTAAGGATCCTTTTTATAGTTGTCTGGATATCACAGATCTTCACGCAACGAAGCTAGCAAATTTCTTATGATTGCGCTACTGAACGAAGAACTAACTTTCAAGGTGCTCGACCAGCATAAATGTTTAAATTTCACCCCCAAACGAACTACTAGTTGACGAGTAAGTCTTGTTTTAAGTCAAGGCTTATATTGATTGGCACGTGAAGGAAATCTGCTCTCCCCGTTACGATAAATTCTGACGTTCTAAGTGCAAGAACACTCAGGAGTGTGCAAGACACTCTGTCCTGCAGCGCACACTCTGATAAATTCAAGCACACACAACCCAAGGCTGTAATACCAGATGTAACTGCAAAATAATTCATTATTCGTATTACTGTTACGTTACTGCAGGCACTACAACAAATTTTATAGTATGAGATACAGTTACGAAAGCAGCATACAAATAGATTCAAAAATACAAATAGAACCTAGGCCAGCTCTCGTTATCTTCATCAGAGGACATTACATTGGCTGCTTGCACCTCAACTTTTTCCGAGTCTACTTAGGCGAGTGCGACGGAATTTTGGGATCAAGTCTGTCTCAGCCTGTACTGTAGTAAATAGCGCTCCTTAACACGAGAGTAATGGAGGCTTAAGTGTTCTAATTATACAGAAATTAACAAAAGCAGCTTCAGCTTTGAATTAGAACGTTGATTTTCTTATCAAGATTTAAATTTCAGGCTTCAAGCCGAGAACCTGAAATTTTCCTTCCAGATTTTAAAAATGAGTTAAGCGCTAAATAATCTTCGTGGTTGCAGTATTATTTGCTTGATTCTTTCGTTTTAGAACAGGGCAAACTTTGATGAAAGTACAAAAAGACATGACAATTAAATTGTACAAGGTTAATTGCTCGAGAAAATTGTTTTCTGAGAACATCGGTTTCGTTTGACGTCATTCAAGTTCTCGATCACCCAAAATACACAACAAATTGAGGCTTCAAGGCCGACAACGGCCGTGAAGTGTCGGTGCTAAATTTAGAACATATCTAAGCTCGATACAAGTACAGTTTTTTTTCTGTTCGATGACAATAACTGCTCGCATGGCTTCAATTTTCGAGTCTTAAGACCACAAGACATAGTACGTAGAAGCTAGGGAAATTAATCCTCATATTCAATAAGAGTAATAATCACAATGCCATTGCGAACCATCGCTTTACTGAAGTTTGTGGTCGTTATGCAAACAAAATGAGGGGTTGTAACAGAGCGTTGTTTGCATGTGCTTGTTTTACTCAGCAAGAGCTGGAGCACCAGCATTAGGTTGGTCGCATTTCTTAAGAATTGTCGGCCAATTGGCATGTAATAAAGAAAATTATGCATCTGGAGGTGAAATTGGAAGAGTGGCGAGTTTGATGTAGTTCCGAGCGCATCGGAATAAAACAGAACACAATCATAGTAAGGGTTAAAGGACGGCCAATTGTGAGCATCCTGCTGCTAAATGAACATGTGTTCGTCTCGGATGGGAAGTAGGTAATTGTTCATTACCTCCCTATTTCCATGCTGTGGATATGTCGTTCTGAGCGATGAAATACGGAGGAGATGTCTTGGTGTTTCCTTACAAATGGTTTTGCAGACCGCAATAGGCACGCTGAAGAGTCTTCTTCAACAAGATGGTCAACGCACAGTATTAAATTAAAGTAAATTACGTGAAATGAAAAGTTTGAAGGATGGGTCGGACGTGAGTGTGGAAATTCAACCTTGCTGTTTTTACTTTGATTTATGCACAATCGAAAATACAGAAAAGGAATAGAGGGCGAGGACTCGAAGGTAATCATTGGATTGGTTTCTGCTAATTTTGGTGTTTTTATCGGCTTCATTATTGTTATGGATGAAGTATTTTAATGACTATTCACTCACGTATGACTATATCACTTGACAACAACTCTGGAGTAGGGAGAATATCATGCGTGAGCAGCGTGAAGATTTAATTTCAGACTATGTAAGCTCACAAACCTCAATTTTCAGTATGACTGAACACCAACTTTCTTTGAGCTGTCAAAAGTAGCTATGAATGCATTTCAAGTGGAGCAAGAGAAAGATAACGAAACGCAAACAAAGGCATTCAAATACAAAGTAGATGAAGGAAAACTACCTACCACATAGCTGACAAAGCTAGAGGCGATTGGGAGATGAGAACAAGTACCTAAACACACAGCAGTTATTTTTGAGCAAGCGTTATGTATTCTGCAATTAGCCTCTGAAAATTTTTCTCGAAAGCTCAAAATCGCCAAAAATATACTGATAAGGAGAGACGTCATTATCATACACAGTTAAAAAGAGAGCAGGTGTGTGATGCATATCTTTTGGAGCGCCAAGTGTACGGACAAACTGAGGTTAACATATTGCTTTGAATCCCCGAACGCCAAGGAATATCCATTAATCTAAAGTATGTCTCGTATCTATGATGCCCATCACAATAACTCTCTCGTTTGTTGGTTTCAAGCGATTAATTTTCAATTGAGAGGTTTGGCATAATTTGCCTACGCCTGCGCCTGAGTCTAGAAATATAAGGTCTGGTCCACATGAGGCGTTCTCTCGTTTAGAATATGAAAATGATTTCATTAAATACTCACTGCAAACTTTCTCGCTATTCTGCCTGATTGTAAAAAGAAAATAGAAGTTTGAAGTTCTATGAATTCTGTTCGTTTTAAATAAATTCGCACTCGTTGTTCGTTCTAAATTTTGTTCGCACTCAAAAAAGAATTTTTAAGTGCTGAATCGTAAATAGAAAACGGTTTTTGTGAAAAGTAGGCGAAAGGAAAGTAATTAAATCACCGAATTTTAAGGATCTGGCGTCACTAACAAAACAAACTGCAAGATTGCGTCAGAAGTTAACAATACTTAAGACGCCCGCGGAAGAGACGACGGCTAAAGCAACAGCCCTTGGTCGCTGCGGTAGGCGTGAGCCGAGCTACCTGCGCTCAGGGATGTCATCAGCTGTAATTTATACGGCCAAATAATGCTAAGCACGGTACGGAAATGTAGACAGCGTAGTTCCAACGCAATTTGAGCTCCGGAGAATGTGCTGAGGCGCTCCAGACTACGTTTACTCTGCAGCAGCGCGGGGCTCACGCTTTAAAAATCCGTTATCGAGGGCCGGCCAGCAGCTCTCGGTGGACGTTGGCTTGAACTTCTAATATCATTCGCGCAGTCGCTCTCTCTCTTGATTTTTGTTTATGTGCTGACGATTAAGGCCGGTTTTTAGTACATCACGTTCGTGTGCGGTCGGCCAGTATACTGCTGTGGAATATGGTTCTTTTTTTTTACGATCCGGACCATGCGGTGTGCCAATCCGCAGCTCGGCTTCTCAAGCATCGAGCTGCGATTTTTTCGAGTTTCTGTGACCAACTCTGTCCACTCTGCGTTTTTGAACTTGCTCATGATTTTCTGGGCCAGATACTTCGATAAGGTTTGTCATTTCTATCGACATTTGTGCTGCTCAATAAAACAATTTCTATTACATTTGTTCTTTCTTTCATATTTTAACTTAAATTGATCAAGTCTAATCGACAGTGACAAACATATTTCCAACATTTGGTTGCTTAAAAAAATTATTTTTTACCTTGTTTTCATTTGCATTTTAAACACTATTAATATTTCATTTACAGCATGTTTACACTGTCGTAAAGTGACACTTAACCGGTAGTTGGGTGGTAGAAGACGAAATTGTTTTCAAAAATTATTCCAGGGCTTCTGCATTGGGAAACTCTCACAAGCTAGTCTTAGATCTGGATTCTAGTTGTTATACAAACAAGCAAGAATGCTGAATTTTAACTCATGTGTGGAGAGACATGAATCTGGAAAATGTGCAGACTGAAGAAACTAATGTGAACCGAAATATAAAATTATCTCTCATTGAAAATTTCTCCGACAATAATGAAACAGCACCGAGTGACGGGTGACTTTGAGACACTCTAGTACTTTCAAACCTACAAAAATGATGAACAGAAAAGGTTGTCTCATTCTTAGAGGTTGTTTCTTCAAGCTCTACATACCTCATTCAATCTCACTACTTATTTTTCGATGTTTTTAGTATCTAGGAAATTTTTTTAACCATTCCTTGCGCAATTACATGACCTTTCAAACTACCTGTGATGCCCTGACCGGTGCACTAAGGCCTTTCAATACCATGAAATACCTCAGCCCATTTAATACTCATGACTCTCATGGAGATAAATTCCATTTTTGCAGCAGTATTCGCAGCAACTATTCAGCTTAACGCAACTTAAAATGATTACAGAAGCAGGCTCACATCTATTAAAGCTGTCTCTTTTACTTTGAGACTCGCAGAAATATTTCCACCGCTTTCAGTTAAATAAAAAACACTATAAAAACTAAACAAAATTACACCGGTCATAAAGCAGAATGACCAGCTCAACATTTCCCAGAGAAGAGGAGCCTGAGAAAACATCGTTCAAGAGTTTGGGTGTGGTAGTGTGAGGGGACGGAACGAATGAGAATGAATTTGGTTTCGCGGATCTTGAAGTACACACGGAGCTCAGTTTAACTATACCGAGCATCTGAAACTGTGCTGTAAAGATGAAATCTAGTAATCACACAGCGAGTAATTGAAGAAAATATTAAATCATAAGTTAGTTTAAAATACCCTTAATGCGACAAAGGTGTTGGGGAAATATGGAATTGAATAAAGGAGTAAAGGAGCATGGAAATGAGCATGGGGAGTCTATGCACAAGGTGTGTGACTACATCCCGTCTATAAGAACAGCTCCATAGAAAAAACTTGGAATATAATATAAAAATTGAAGAAGAAAGTCATGGATTCTGGTGAAAAGGAAAACATAGAACGGGGAAAAAGATGGCCCATGACAAATTGGAAATTTATACAATTTCAATAACAGGAAGGCCTATCTAAGTTTCAGCTCATGACGTCACATCTTCCCCCGGGCCAGCAAATTTTCATAGATACAATAGTCATCTCCTATTGAGGAAGATACGAGAAGACGTTTTGATTCGACGAAAAACATGTTTAGAAGCATACTCTCTAGGGGTTGCGACCACGAACTGCATGCATGTGGACGAAGCAGAACGAGAACTGCACGGTAGGAGTGAAGTTAGAATGTAGTTTCCTAAAAACCTCAGCCTTGGGAAAAAACGACTCAATTGATTTCACTGGATCTAATTGCTGGACAGCGAGCCACAGCAAAAATGAGGTGGACAAAAACTGCTCGCGAAGACTTCAAAGCGATCGCTTAAAACTCGCCCAGGGCCCAGACCCGGACGGGGAACTTTCGGGCGTTCACGGCTCTCAATGATCCGCCACGCGTATTGTGCCGGTAGCCCAATCTTTCCGTTGATTCTCTTATAAAAGAGCCGGGCTGATCGCCTCAAATGTGATCATTAGTATGGAGGTTGTTATTGTTTCGCTCACACTGCATCATTGGAAGCTCATTGTTCATGATGATTTTTGAGACAGTAAGTTAAAAAATATTCACTTTGATAATCGTACCAGCAATTAACATAAAGTATTTTTTCAGCCCCGTAATACTTGTATTTCTTCACGTAAGTGAAATTCGTAGTAAAAATTCCTAAGGAAACGCTCTCAAAACTTTTCTCGGACTTGCCAGTTTCGAAATTGTCATTCTTGTGCGTCGAAATCACAGTTCAGCCTTCTGCAAAGCTGCTTTCGCTCTCTTGACCGTACATTCATCGAATCATGGCAAAAGAAATTCTGTAGCTACAAAATGAAGAGCTGTTCAGAAGCGTGTCCGATTCTCTCTTTGTAGGTCTTGTGGAAACAATGAACAGACTCGATGCCTGCGTGGCAGACTTGCCCCTAACGTTATGCAGAGAACTGCATTCAGCCAGAGGGACTTGCACAAAAATGTTGGCATGGAGATGCGGGGTGAAATCGGTTCCCCGTGTGGGCGAAGTTCATTGAACGAATAAAAGAATAAAAACTTCACTCAGATAGCGGGCAACGTCGTTGTCATTCGTTAACAGGAGGGGCTCAGGAGGGGGCTCCACAGGCTCCTAGCAACAGTGCCTCATAAATCACTGGCACCAACCAGTTGCGGGTATCAGCATTTCCAGCACCCTGAAGGGGGAGGCTGAGCAGCGTAGCCTGCATAGGACTGAGGAGCGACGGTGCACCAGCCTGGCTCCTTTACTGCATCAGCAGGGTCAACACGAGACTGGATAACGCTGTAGAGTGCATTTATTTCACCTGCTTCATGTTGAGTAGACAACAATCCTAATAACAACTTACCGAAAACTACCAAAAACCATACGAACCACTATCAACCACCCTACCGACCACCACCTTACCATACGATTATATAGGAATTCTGTGACGCATTTTTAAGACCAGAGAGTTCAATCGCTCTTAACGAATATTGTTGTAGTTATTGTTGTCGTTAAAGCAGCCGAATGCACACCCTCGTAAAACCTGTATACGCTGATACTGTGCGGAAGAAAAATTCCAAAGTGATACACAAAGGCTTTACCAAAAACTGACGAATGCATTTCGGTTCTGGGATTCATTCTGACTATAGAAATTTGGAGATTTGTTAAACTCAAGCACAAATTCACTGTAAGTTCAGCAACCGCGCATTGGAAAGAGTAAATGGTTCACTGACGTGATTCATATGCGATTAGCCTCAGCACTGAGAGCATTCGGTTCCACTCAAAAACGCGGTCACTCTTGCTCATCATTACTTTAAAAAGAAATGCACTTTCAGAATATAAACATCTATATTTACAGTTTAGAAAAAACTAATCACCTCGATGCAGTGTCTCCCCAATAACGTTTCCATACTCGTGTCGGCAGCGAGCAGCGAAAACGCATTCCGGAGCAAGAGAAAAAGAATGAACTTGTGTTTTGAATTGCTCCACATTACGGCGGATGAACGTGACTTCGTCAACGAAAAAATTCTGCAGGACCGCCGTTCATTTTGCCTCTACAAGGAAATGCGAACGCAATGGTCAACGGCAGAGACATGTATGCAAGACCTCTCTCTCTCACTATTTCTCTTTCTCTTTTATTCTCTCACTCCATGAGAGGTAAGCGATAAATTTAGTAGTTGCTTTACAGAGCACGTGTTACTTGTAATCTGCTGACAATAACTGAATATAAAAATAACTGCCAGTAAGTCTATAAATTTACTTTCAATAAAACCATGATGGGGAGAAAATTTTCATCTCTCAAGCCTAATTTTCAGCTTTTATTGGTTTGTTCCAAAGAGCGAGTAAAGTAGAGCATTTCGGGAGTACCATCAAAGTAATCGGTAGCATCTGCTGTGTTAGAGAGAGTGAGGGAATTGAAAGCATCACATAGCAGTTTCAATGCCAGTTACAATTTGGTGCAAGAGCAGTATCAGTCGTCTTGTGGTAACAACGATAGCGTTAATTGTTCTACAGTTGCAGTAGTAGTTGCAGGTAGAATGGGAAATTGTAGTGCTGGTTACAATGGTGATCAATAGCAGTAAGCGTGACAGAATTATCCATTTTGGCAACCCACTGACGCGCGTTTGAGTGGGTGAGCTTTATTATGTCTTGACTTATCTAACTAGAGATGTGCGGATAAACTACATTACACTCGTTCGAGTATACCAGCTTAGCAGGGTAGTTCTGAATTTAATTTCCCAAATGCTGTTCAGAACTGGTCGCGACTGCTATTATTAGGCATAAGCTTAGAAGCCGTCTGGCGTACCAACCATATTCGCTGTGGCTGTGCATGTGTGTGTGAAGGCTTGGCAACTCGCGAAAAGGAAGATTCTAGACAGGAACTGCGTACCTGCAATACATGCAAGTAGAGTAAACTGAGCTTAAATTTAAGAAAAAGAAAAGGAAGTTTCAAGACAGGAACTGCGCATCTGTGCTACATGGTCTGTCTAAGTAAACAGAGCCTTAATTTAAAAAGACGAAAGGAAGCTTTGAATAAAGGGGATATCAGTAGCGAAGGAAATTTTAATTTTTTGAGTCACTTTTCACCATGAAATAATATCTTATAAACTTCAAAGTATCAGTAAAAAATAGATGGATAGTCGTGTCTTTTGGTGTTTACTCACTCTAGAGAAAATTTTGGGAACTCGGGCAAAACAACGCTCAAGTTGTTGAAGTTATGGCAACTGCAGAAGTAGCAACACCAGCAGCAACACCAGCAGTAGTACCAGCAGCAGCATCAGCGGTTGTACTAGCAGCAGCAATCATCACAAGTAGCGCCGTCAGCAGCAGTATCATCAGCACTACCAGTAGCAGCAGTACACGCAGCAGTAGTATCAGCAACAGTAGTGCCATAAGCAGTACCAGCAGTAACAGCACCAGCAGCTGTACCAGCAGCAGCAGTATCAGCACAACCGTAAGTACAACAGTGCCAGCAGCAGCAATAGCAGTGCTCGCACCATACAAGTGTCGTCACGCTCACCTGCACCAGCGTATCACAACAGTGTTGGTAGCAGTATCAGCAGTAGTAGCAATACCAGCAGTAGTAGCAATACCAGCAGCAGTAGCAATACCAGCAGTAGTAGCAATACCAGCAGCAGTAGCAATACCAGCAGTAGTAGCAGTACCAGCGGCAGTAGCAAACCAGCAGAAGTAGCAAACCAGCAGAAGCAGCAATATCAACCAGAGCTACCACCCACAACAATAACTGCAACAGTGCAAGCAGCAGTGCCAGCCGCAGTAGCAGCTCGCGCAGAGCTCGCAGCCTCGCACCCTCCAAGTGTCGCCACACTCACACCAGGCTCACCAGCAGCAGTAGGCCGCCGCTGTAGGCGTCGCAGGCGCGCGTAGGTAGGAAGCGACGTGACTCCGACCCCATTTTTGCGGGCCACATCCACATGAGACAAAGGCGCTGATGACCACCACGTATTTTCTCTACTGCAATGTAATTACAAATCTCTTCGGCTGCTATAGTGAAAGTGATGCTCGCCTTATTCAATGGCTAATTTTACGCGAAACTTTTCTTCACACAAAGAAAAAGTTGAGACGGCACTTTCACAATGTCTTCGATGATGCGATCTCAGAGAAAATTTTAGAAATTTGTGATTTTTATGGTGAGAAATAGTCATGGGGTGCATGAAATGAATGGTTAACTTGTTATAAATTTGGTTTTTCATCAATTAAGTTTGAAATTTAGTAGATAGCGTAAGGCTCTGTTTCCATTGATTAGATGTTTTCACAGAGAGAAGGAAAGAAATAGTTTAGCATTGACTAAGGAAAATGCAGAATCTATGCAATAGGTGTGTTCCCACAAAAGAGACCTCGCGAAAAAAACAGCAACGTAGGAAAGAAGAGGAAGAAAACACTGAGAATAGATAGCGATGATGGCAGGGAAACTTCAAGAAACACAGTGGGCGCAAACGTAGCCCAAAGGCTTATCTAGTAGCAGTGGTAACCTAACAGTGTCTCCCATGGGGTGAGCACTGGATAGACAAATCTAGGTAACCCATACCACAGGATAGACATTAATTAAGCCTATTGCCTATCGTATACTCCGTGAGGGGTTTTTGTAATTGAATTTCATGGACCATAAATTTTCTATGTGCCTCAGAATTGAGTTCTGAGTTTTACGACAAGTTAATGAATATTTTCAATATGACTGCCATAGCTTTAAATTCAGAGAGGCAAATGTTTTATGAAGAATCCTCTATATAAAAGTTCATATTTCTTGATTTCTTGAGTGATTCAGATATAAATTCCAGACTTTAGTGGAAATAATTCAAAACAAACATCAGTCATCCCTGTTCATGTGAAACTCGAATTTGTACCAAAACATTTTGTTTGGAAATCCACCGTTTCTCAAGACAAGGATTTCCTTTTTGAGTTTAGGTAGTTAAATTTAGCGTTGACTTTGTTCAGCGCGTGTTTTTGTCGAAGGAGAACAATTTGCTCGAACAGAAGTTTGAACCCAACGTATGAAATAGGAAGATGGTCTGTTTGGGAAACTTTGCCAAGTATGATTAGTACAAATTCATTTGAGAAGGCTCAATCAAAAACTCTTGTTGAATGAATGAGACTCCAAAGCATCATTAAGTTTTAGATTCGAAATGTTCCCGAGTTAGCATAGATGATAAATGTTACTCAATATGAAACAATGTTGCTAAATGGTGAAATGTGATTTAAGGAAGCATTCGTACATATAGGTGAACACTATAGTGTTAAAACATTTCACCTACACAAAATCAATTTTTAATTTGCTAGGTCATGAACTCCCAATCAACAAGAGGTATCGTATTTATAAGAACGATATTGTTTTCTACTACAGAAATAAACTCACACGGATAACGTCTTCATAACGTTGTGGGGTCTCGCTGGTGACTGGTTTTTGAACTACGTAGTTGCTCTTCGTACGTGAAGTCGTCAGAGTGGTACGCAATAACCCAGAGAACTGTAGGGAAATTTAATTCAGTTTCAGATTGCGAGAAAACACGAGTCTTTGCTCAATTTCATGGAGACACGGTTGGGCAACTTGAAATTCCTGTCTTATTTGCAGGAACTGCGTCCAGTGTGATACGCTGCGTTCCCCCAATGCGGACACCGGACCATTGCGTAATTTGACATCTATCTCTTGGAAAGAAATTAACGTTTCTATCAGAAGGACACCAGCAAGTCAGTTTTTTCGTGAAAATTTTGAAAATTTGATTCCATCAAAATAATAGAGGAGTTCAATTCATATAACAGTACATTATTTATAAGGCTCAAAATTAAAGTTTTTAAAATGAAGATCAATACTTATCCTCGACGTAAAATTACTTAACTCTCATAGTTTTATTACGTCTGATGCAATTGCACAACGCACGATTACACTATTAAGTAATAAAGCAATAAGTCTACCCCTGGAAGAACGGCAAATAATTGAAGAACATTTAACTATTATATTGCTGCTGAAATAACATCCAAAGCTTGCATAGTGTTGTATGGCTGTTCGTAAGAAAGAGCGTGACGATGCCACTGTACGGAGAAACGGAATGATGACGTTTAAGTGAAGGCCATATCCCTTGTGTGACAATAAGATTTCTTTTGAAAGAATATCTTTCGCTAAGCCTTCACCCCCAGAATCATCTCCACTCTTTTTTACGATGTCGGCTATATTCATTCTACGGCCAATCCTCAAATTACATAGTAGTCTCCAGCCGTGATTAGCGCATGGCTCAAATATTTAAAAACATTTGTACTGGTCAGCTTGAAACATGGTCATGGCCCACGCGTGTAAACTTGTGTGTCTTACCACCCGAGTGACTATTATTTTGCCACATAAATTTTCAAGTCTAGCTTTAGCAGTAACGCCTGGTTGCACCTCATGGTTTCATGGGAAAAATCAGAAGAGTTAGGCATGGCAGCCAGCGTCGCTGCCCAGCAACACGTATAGCTTCACCAAATAACTAAGACCATTGTTCATATGCTTACCTTAACACAGATGGGTTCCTTGAGTACACTTTCACCATTTAAAAAAAAACTAAACGGCCATTTCCTCTCGAGAACAACTCAAAACGATCATATTCGCACCATAGCAGGAAGCAATTCTCTTATTTTTCCCAATGAATCGGACAAGTTATTCTACTTTTGACATGCTCAACTACCGGAGATGACCCCATAAACACTGATGGTCCGAACGCTCCCTAGGAGAGACGTCTTGAAAGGCTTGCAAGTCAAAATTGTGCTGTAAACAACCTAGAATGGGAAAACTAAACTGGTATCAAGCTTTTTATCCAATATATGGTGGCTTATTAAGCGCAATTTCCTAGTGTTCTTGATGAGCACACACTCGCCTACTTGGCGCCGCTCCGTGGGCCCTGCGCTACAACTTGGGAGGTAATTCTGTTGCAACTTAATTCTAAAGGTTATCCATGAATTTATGTTCAATTCAACGGCCAATGCGCGGATACATGAGGTATATATTTACTATTTATCATGTATATATATTTATTATTCATACTTTCTATTTGTTTTTACTCATATCTACTGTATATACTATCAAATTTAGTGTTCACGGCACTATTTTTATCAGCATATTTCGTTACTACAATTTTCAGAATAAAAAATAACCACACAGAAATCTGCCTTTCCGGGAATCATAATGTGTTAAGGCCATATGAACTATAATTTTTTGGGTGATGTAATTTTCCAATACTGTTAAGATTGTTGACTGTCAAAAATCTAAGAAATTATTGTATCTCACCTCTAACAACGTACATGATTGTCGTACATAAATCTTTTGAATCTTCCCTGTATTGCCTAACTTTTGAATCGGACGCCCACCAACAGCGACTGTCATAAGAACTTCAAAAAATCAAGACAGTGAAAAAAAAAAAAATTTCGAGATTTGCTAAAGGGCATTGAAACAACACAACCTTGCTCTCATGGACAGCGATGCCTAAGTATCCTACTGAAGTTTTTAGTCAGGAAAACAAAGGAGTAGCCTAGACAAATTTATCAAGTAATGTTCGAGAGTAAAACTGAACGGTATCAATTTGTACCGGACGTAGCAATTTTGTAGCCTCTTCATGGGAAGTCATGTTTGTTCTTGTGGAGTGAAAGATTTCCGAAAGGTCGAAAATTATTTGAGAAACTGCAAAAAACACCACATTTGTGTCATTTCGCTATATTCATACCAGTGCTGCCGATGTTGTTTGAAATCAACGTAACTTTAAGGGACGACAATAAGGAAAAAATTGCTCAACCCTGCAGTAAAATACCGGAAACACTTATTCCCAGCAGAGGAATTTGCAGAGGAAGAGGTATTTTGCAATAAAGCAGGAGAACAAGCTGCAAAAATTTATTGCATGCATCTAGAAAATAATGGAAAGAACACTTTCATAAGATGATAAAACTGGGGGAGTGCAAAATTATTTCAACGCAACGTTTCAAGCGTTCCAAAAAATTTTGGATAAATTCAGTTTTCATTCCATTAAAAAGTGTAAATGTATGTGCCAGTCTAATTCTGGGTTTTCAATACAAGAATATTTGGGTGAGGGAAGAATAGAGCAAGGAAGCTATATGGTTTGTACGAGAGTCGTAAAAATTTTTTTTTGTGCGGACAAATTTCAAACTTAAAATAAATTGATTTTCACGAATGATAAAAGGCCAAAAACTCCTCAGTTTTCGAGTTATAATTACTAGAAGAAACTTTAAAACTTGCAGTAGGATACTACGTGCGCGCCAATGTTAGCGCTAGTCGTGATAGTTCCGACCCCACTGAAGCACGTTTTTGTTATTTTTACAATGAAAACTGCCATGTAGAAAAAGGTTAACGAATTATCTGAAGTTTGATCAACGACCTTAAATGAACAAAACGAATCGCGCAGTTTGTCGCGTGAAATAAACAACGAACAAACTGCCCGTATGTATAACCCCGTGCCAGACCATTTTAATCGCTTGATGTACAAATGAAAAATCTACACGTTTCGAATTAGTAAGGAGTTCAGCTCAAAGTCAGATCAGAATACAGTCTCAGACTACATTTTCCTTACATTTAATTTCATTCATCTAAACTCATTCGACATCAAAATCTTGAAATAACCTTTTATCGTTAAATACTGTATCGTCACAATTCACAAAATTGGATGATATTTCCTCCATATAACACGGAAATCATTTGCAAGCCTTTATGATCAAAAGCAAACATGACAGTAAATACAACAGTTTATAGGAGTTACTTCGCATTGCTTAGGGTCCCAGTGAATAAAGCTGGCTTGTCAAATCATGTGTTCGACAAGATAGATGTTGCACTCCTGTTTATGAGACTATAACTAAAAAATGCAGAGTTTTACGGCCAAGAATGAGAAGAGAAAGTCCCTGGAGGTGTAGTGTGTATCCTTGAACTGGCCGCGATGAAACTGTCGTAGAATGCAAAGCCTGCTAAGAGAAGCAGTACGCCACATATTAGTATGTAAGCGCTCGCTACGCTTTGTGGAGCTTGTGTCAGCGCAACCTGTAGATGCTGTAGGAAATAATGAACACCTCGGTTCATGTAGATGCCTTTTACTCACCATCACTCGTTTCTGTCTCAATCCGACGATTAGACATTACAGTTTGGGATTTTACTGATGCAAAAAAATCTGAAAACAATTTTAGAAATAGTAATCGGATCTTCCGCTGCTCCCTCTGCTACGAGTTGACCTCATTAGTACTGAAAGAGCTTCTTCTGAGCTTAGGCTTGTTGGCTCCCGTCATTCCCCCGAAACTGTTTCCATCGTACTTTACATACGTGGAAATATGTTGTGGGAGAAAGATGCGCGTGAACTATATTTCAGTGATATAGATACAAAATCTACATACGTGCGATGCTGAATTTGTGGATCTGACAACATCGCCAGGCTGCTAAGCGTTGAGATCTTTGATTTGTGAAAGGTTTCTTACATGCTACCTCTCACGGGAGCAGGAGGAATGCAAGGAAATGAACGGTAAGGTTTTTTGGCGTTAAACATTTGTTTGAAATTCCCCTGACGCGCGTCGTCTTAAGCTCTGGGAAAGAAATATGGCTTGATTTGAAAACCGTAAGCTTTAATGCAATTGAAACAATATTTTGAAGTGGAAGCATTTTTAAAATCCATTGAGTCGTACAAGTATTGAGATAGAGGAACCGTTTATTTTCATAATGACGGAAAGGAGACGCATACTTTTATTTCTTGGAAAAACTCACAGTTGAACTCTAGTGCTTTGTTACTATCAAAAAGCTGCAGCTCTGCAGTCGAAATAACAAAACAGAACTCCACCGAACGTGAAACAAAAGGGAAGGCTGGCCGAATACGGGCTACACACAAATGATTTTGCCCAGCTTAACTAATAGACTTCGTAGCAGAGAAGTGCATCTTTAAACATAATTTAAAAATACGTTTTCCGCGAGCAAAGTTCTCTTTAGTTCCCCACAGCCCTCATCTGCCCCAGTGGCAGGCCATCAACATCGCGCAGCGCATCATCAGCGGCGTAAATATCGCGAGCCGAGAAGCGATATTCAGAACAAAAATTCCCATTTTTCGTTTTTCCACAGTTTTTGTTAATAACTTATCTCAAAATTCAGGCTTAAATAGCGCCTTGTAACTTCTGTGACAGCCGTAAGTCCTACTTCAAAGGTAAATTTTATGTTCATTAATCATAGATCATTTGTTTGAAACAGAGCCGAGAGATCTTTCGCGGTGACCTCCCAATGGAAGTCTAATTATGAATTTAGTGAGCCAGATCTTGATGGATAAGTCCAGAACAATGACATCGGATCTTCTAAGAGCGGCATTTAGCCTACAGGCATTTCTTCATGGATGAGAAATAATTGTGGGCCTTTTAATTCAAGTCATTGATGGCAACTGAAGATGTCTCCCATATAAATCCATCTTCTTTTAATTCAAGATGACTACTCCATAAATTTTGGAGTCATCCTTCATTAAGCTGCGTAACAAAATTGAGCGAAGTTCCTTCCTTCACTTGCGCATCAAAGACACCTCTTGATTTAGGCAAGTTGTGATCCACATTCCGCATTTTTTTTAGGGCAATGTGTGGTCATTGTTGAATATATGTATAGACAAAACGCTAAACTTTTGATAAGACATGTTTGTAATCTGTGTTACCCTATTTT
>JACJUY010000629.1:32836-46607 GCA_014220935.1 Platorchestia sp. MABIK | reverse complement strand
ATTCAGTGGGAATGTGTTTCATTGAACATTAATGAAGCGACCGTTCTAAAGGCATTCGATTTTTGTGTTTCAAGACCGAGACATATCCATGGGCTCGAAGAAACAACTTTCACCGTCACTTCACGAGCACTAAACACCTCTATTTCTCAAATGACATAAACTATTAAACTGTGGATTTTTGGACATAATTCAAATCCTCGAAAGTCACGTAAAATTTGTGCGTTAGGAACATCGAATAATAATTTATTAATGACGTTTCCCGGAAATCCCGGCGGTGCCCCTACGTAGCGTCGCGTCCTGTTACGTCACGATACACATCGCCATCAAGTGCGTTACTCTGTCTAGAAACCATCAGCAAACATGAATAAACAATCAATTAACAAACATCAAACGTACTCACTTGTGATAGGGATAGATAATTCACTCGTTTATCTAGACTGGTTCTTATTCAAGCGGCGGTTTATTCCTTTGCCCACTCGCGGTGCCGTCCAAGTGCTGACTGGCAGAGCTGTGCGCGACAGGGTGAGAGAGACTGGCAGCTCCGGCCTGGCGCAAAGAAGCCTTGGTTACAGAAGCATCTGTTTGCCGGGTCTGGAAACTTCGGTACAGAATTTTCCACTCCATGGTACTGCATAACCCTTCCATTGTACTCCATAACCCTTCCATTGTGCTCCATCACCCTTCCATTGTTCTCCATAACCCTTCCATTGCACTCCATAACCCACGTGACGTTGCAACAATTTCTGTCGCTATCACCTTATATTTGGTTCATGGTTTTCTTTTTTATTGTGTGCAGAAGTTTGGAGGTCATTTGGAGTAGTCTGCTTTTGTGATGAGGAATAAATGTGGTTAATAACGTTAGACTCGAGCGAACGCCGCATTGCAATAGTTCCCTCGTTAGTAACATAAATTTGTAACATGGTCTTCTTTTTATTATGTTTAGAAATTTGGGGGTCATTTGTAATTGTCTGTTTTTGTGTTACGGAATAAAAGCGGTTGGTTACGCGAGACTCGAGCGAACGCCATAGCCAGTTTACTTTTACATTTCTCGCTCGTCCTTCAAACCTGATCAGAGGACTCACCTGCCACCCACGACGCAGGGTCTGCTGATTAATGAAGTGATACGTTCGCCGTCGAGCAAGAGTTACCAGGTCGGCCTTTTTCTGGCAAAAATCTCCCAACTTTGACAGTTCCCCAACCAAAATTGGATGCAGAAAACACCAATCAGCTCCCGTCTTCAAGGGTAGCCAATTGATGGTTGGTCTAAAAGCGGTATAATTTTACACGAAAAGACGTAACTTGAGGATTGTAACTAGCCAGTCTAGCAGCATTGAGCCTGGAAGCATTCCCATGACTTTGCATTTGTGGCGTACCGTTTGTGACATCAGTGTCTCTAGGGTCGTGATAAATTTTATAACGGCACTGCTAGCATGCGTTGCCTGTTGTCAAACGGTCACACTATATGAGGATTTAAATCATTAAAATACAGTATATAAATCAATCTTTGTAATAAATTACTATCCGGTGAGAGAAAGCAATGCATCCTATAACTTTAAATAGTCATAGTCTCTGAAATGCTAGCATAACACTCGTAACTGCTGCTACTATTACTTTCAACTACTACTATTTCTACTACTACTGTTTACACAAGCGCCAGCAAACAAAAGCCATTAACACTAAAACTATAACTAGCAGCGCTGAAAATAACCTGAGCCTATTTGAATAAAGACAGAAAATTCGAGATCCTCTGTAGTTGTGAGTCTGAGTCAGAACTCAGCTGTGCATTCGACCAAAGTTGATTAGAAGAAGTCTCGCTTACTTACACTGCAGGTTGGGTGGGTTTATGGTCTGCTGTCCAAATATTGGTCTGCAAACAGGACGGACGCACTTGTGGATTGGCTGAGATCTCATGGAGAAAAGCTACGAGAGTCGTAACGGCCAAAATATGTTGCACACCTAGCATCTTAATCGTGTAACACGTTCGCTACGTTTCCGCAGTTGTTAACGGCTGGTTTGATTAAGTTGCAAATAGCCACATTCGGAAATCGACTTTACTGCTCGAATGTTGTTTTATCCTTCCTAAGAAATATGAAAAGCACAATTGCACGATAACTTTTCTCCTCATATGATAGGAGTTATTTGCTAAAAAGATTGCGAAATAGAAAAAATGCCATTCACTTATACCGGTATGTGAATGAGCAATTTACTTAGTGGCTATATCCCACAACGTAGGGAACTTGTTAATAACTCAAGTATCGCACACAAAACTGACGCAACTATGAACTCTGCCTTGAGATGACATGTATCCAAGTCGCACATTAATTTACTAGAAGCTCTGCATGTAATTTAGTACATAAGAAGCTTGTATTTATTATGTGACGAATTCGTCACACTAGGTTAAGAAATGGAAACAACTTTGTTGATTGCTCCATTATTAAAATCGTTTTAGAAAAGTTTTTCAGATTCGCCACATAAGGAAAACAAGAGAGTGATAAATGAAGTGCAAGCTTAAATCAAGAAAATAAGCTTCCTCTCTAACAACTCCTACTCGTGTCTCCGTTTGCCAAGACCTTTAGAGGCGCAGCATATGGCGGCCAATGCCAGAGCAGGTCATACGGTGCTTTTGCGGAATTTCGTCTCTGTTTACCTTTGTTAGACGAATAAACGCACCATGGCTTTCCCAAGTTTTTATGGATTTGGAAACCGGACTTGGCCAAGGCATGTAAGATGCATGATAAGTAAGTTCAAGTTCACCATCCACACAGTAATATCAGTTTAAAAATAAATAATTAAGGTTCGCTCTATGTCTTCAAACCGTAAACAAAAATGCACGTGCAATATGTCCGCGTTCAATAACTCGCTCTAATGGCACCACTTCAGGTTTACAGGCCTCATAAATTCGGTCGCAACCGGAAATTCTTTCTTTTAAAAATGTCATAACAAATGCAGTTCATTGCCGCGCATTTTGTGCTTTTCATTAAATACAGCAGCGGAGCATACCATTGCAGGTAGCATCAATATTGCACTGTTCGATTCGATTACCTAAACCAAGAATTACACAGTCAAGAAGACCTTTAAGTTCGCACTCTTGGATTGACTAATAGCAGCAGCTCAGGAAATAAGAATTTTCTTTTCTTTCTGTAAGTAACTTGGTGCTCTCCTAAAAAAGCATTTAAATCTTCTAGGGCATTTTTGCTACTTGAACTTTGCGACATGGTATATCACTTTTTTCAAATTTTTGATACATTTTTTACCATCTACTAACGTTCACTCACTAATTGAAAATAACTCTATTTAAATTTGCTAATATGGTCGCGTAAAGGCATGAGACACATATTTTAAGTCATAAACCAAGACTAACCACTATTTCCCCTGATTTTTGCCCTGTGATTAGAAGCGACTCCCACAATTTCCTGAGGCCCAGGAAGTTGTTAAGATGATGCTGTTTTTCCGAGCGATGAGGCACTTGAAGAAGAGGAAATTCCATCCCCCGCAGATCGTAGAGAAATATGAGCCCTACCTAATAACGTCGTTTTTTATTGCGTGTACATCTCGTTTTTCTCAACAATATTTACAGCCTTGCACTACAATGGAGTATTACTACAGGGATTTCAAATATTTTATTTATTATCTCATGAATATCTTGTTTCTTTCAACAATATTTACAGCCTTGCAGTACTTTGAAGTTTTACCACAAGCGTCCCCAATATTTTGTTTATTATTTCAAGACCATCCCGCTCCTTTCAGCAATATTTACAGCCTCGCTTTACGCTGAAGTTTTAGTATAAGCATCCCTAGTATTTTCTTTATTATTTCGTGCGCATCTTGTTTCTTTCATGAATATTCACAGCCATGGAGTAAACTTCAATTTTATTAGGAGAAACCCTAATATTTTCAAAGACCGGTTACAATTTCCAGCGATAAGAAAATCGCCTGATTGTGAGCGAGGTTCAGAGGACGGCCCGCGTGTCCTCAGCTATGAGGATAAAAATAAAAGAAATAGCTCTTTTTTTAAATTAAGGTTTCGAATTCAACAAACTGTAGATAATGAGGTTACAAGGTCGACCAACTGTAGATAATGAGGTTACGAGGTCGACCAACTGTAGATAATGAGGTTACAAGGTCGACCAACTGTAGATAATGAGGTTACAAGGTCGACCAACTGTAGATAATGAGGTTACAAGGTCGACCAACTGTAGATAATGAGGTTACGAGGTCGACCAACTGTAGATAATGAGGTTACGAGGTCGACCAACAGCAGATACCCACTAAAACTGAGTGCGAACATGTCGTTCTTTTTCAGCTTTTCAACCTTGCGGAATTGTTCTAGTTTTACACGGGTTAAAATAAGTATTAATTACCCCATTAGTATTGGTAAAAGTAAGTAATCTTTAAAAAGGAACTTTCAACCGGAGGCGATCGACAAGAACAGTGAGATCGTTCCTCAGAAGCTGCGGCGCTGTGTAGTTTCCACGAAACAACGGCTGCGAGTCTGGCTTGTAATAGCAAAAAGAAGAAAGAACGAATGATAATGACTGTCCTTGGAGGCTCTTCGATCACGACGCATAGCGAACAAATAGCGGCCGTGCAACGCTTCACGAAGTAGCGTCTCACGCTCAAGGATAAGCTCATCCAGCTCAATTTCCGGCGCAAACATTTTCTCAATGGTACATAGTTAAAACTAAAGTTGCATAAGGATGTTCTGTAACTCTTTTACGCTCATCCAACTAATTTTCGTCGCGTACATTAGGTCAATGGCATATAGGTAAACAGTGGATGCACGGTGGGGTCAAAATGACCTCAACTGAATTTTAAATTCAAATAACTCTAAGTTTTATCCATTTATTTGAACATGGCTTTGTGAATTTTCCCAAATATCTGAAATTGATTAACTTTTATGTGCTTTGTCACTTAAATAAAAAGGTTTGAGGTCAAATTGACCTCACGGTGTGAGTTTGTTTGAAATATTATCGTGCATAAACGAGTTAAAAGAAGTTGTATAAGGATGTTCTGTAATTTTGTTAACGCTCATCCAGCATCCATTTGTTCAATGGTTAATAGTTAACAGACGTTATATAAGCATGTTCTGTTACTTTTAATCGAATGAATATTGAGCTGCCATGTTGCATTAAATATAACGCTAATGCAGTAAAAACAATAACCGATGGAATGGAATCTTATTAAAGATTTCTCGATACAGCAAAGAAATCGAATTCTATTATAAGCAAAGAAATTCCGTGCAAAATGCGAATTTGCTTTGTTTTGGTTTATCTATGTAAGGATCCTATTTATTTCATTAATTTGATCAAGTAGTCCACATTTCGTTAGCAATGATGTTGGCTGCCTAATTAGTTCGGTCAAAGACTCTCTAGCGATCCCAGCTCTATGAAAAAGAATAACTAACCATTGATTGAATCCAACGCCACTCGGAACTTTACATCACAGCTACATTTCGCGGAAACATTTATGCAATTTCATTTAAAACTCAAAAGTCGCCGCTTTAACAAGGAATGAGCAAAAGCAGAACTCAGTTTGGCTGACTAGGGCTGGGTCCAATTAACGCATGATACCGGCAAAGCTCAAACACAAAGCGCCAGGTTGAGAATAAAAGGAAGCGCTATTAAAAGCCGCCACCATTGTCTACCTTTAACAGGCATGCAAACAGACATATATGGCTGCACTTAGTCTGCCGAAACAGACATACGAACAGACATATATGGCTGCACTTAGTCTGCCGAAACAGACATACGAACAGACATTTATGGCTGCACTTAGTCTGCCGAAACAGACATACGAACAGACATATACGGCTGCACTTAGTCTGCCGAAACAGACATACGAACAGACATATAGGACTGCATTTAGTCTGCCGTAAGAGGAATACGAACAAGCATATACAGCTGCACTTAGGCTTAGCTGAGACTGAGATCATAGTAATGATTTTGTTAATGCCTATTTCGATACTCTATTGAAGAACATTTAAAAATGCTTGAAAGCGTCGTTCGAAGGTATAGGTCTTGCAAAACTCGATGCTCCTAAAAGTTTAGCAGGGTTGAGGGAACTGCATTTAGGTGCAGGGTTAGTGTGAAGTGATTTCTTGAGCACACAGAGGTCATACAGGACCTTGTGAGGATGTCTGCACTGTAAAATGCCGACCGTCATACTATGTATACAGGCTCTCGCGTGAACTCCGTTACTTACAACTGCTTCTTATTTCGTTCAAGGTTTGTAATCCTTGCACACTGTGAAGGTAACTCAAGACGACTATTCACCAGGCTACTATCTACCAGGTGACTATCCAGTAATTAAAAGAACAAAATGATTCACATCCTCCAGGACCTTCGTTGAGAGGGAGCTGACTTGCAATGCGTTTATTAATTGAGTTTGTGACCAGAATATATAGTGTTTATTTCTAGAGTCTGACCAGAATATTATACGTTCAATAAATGAGTTTGTGAACAATAGTACACAAAATATGGCGATGCATCCCGTCGCTGCTATGCCTCTGTTAGCCCTTATTGCACAAGTGCAAAATATTAAAGCAGGAATTAAGGAAGTTTGCAGATTAATAAGTTCAACGAAATTTGTTATGTAATCCTGCACCAAGGACGATGTGGTTTATATCCTCAATAAATGCCTAAAAGGATGTGGGTACTCTATATTCTCCAATTGATGCTATAAGAGGCAGCAGCACAGTCAAAAACATAACTCAGTTGCGTTGGACGTCTAACAAGATTGAAATTGCGGACATGAGAACAAAAGTTGTCACCGTAGCAAAGTTGCCACCATATTACTTATTTGAAGGAAATCCCTGTTCCTTAATTGCGAATTGCATTTTTAAAATGAGCCCTGCATGCCGCAAAATTTCCGTTTTGGTGGTTTGTCTATGGCAAAATTTTCGTTTTTGGTTGTTAGTCTATGGCACAATTTTCTTTTTTGGTTGTTAGTCGTATTGTTACATCTCAACTCCAACTGTTCATTAGAGATATTTTTTATTTAAGAGGTGAAATCTATTTTTACGTTCAAGTTAGGAACTTGGGAATGTTGCCTATTTACTGTCATCGATACGAGAGAAGAATTTGGTATATTTACATGAAAAATTAGTATGGTTTTAACTGTTTCAATGCAATTTTCGTTACAAGCGATTAGAAAATCATTTATTTTTCAAGGTACGGCGTAAAACATTTCCAGCACGATTTTTTAAATCATTACAGACGTGCGTTAAAATGTACGCATAATGAGTATTATAATCCATAGTTTTGTTACTCCCTTATCCCTTTCTAGTTCAGGGGTACCGTCACATTGAATACTGAGAAAAAGTAAGAAAAAAACAACAAAATTACGCTAAATACCAGTTTAATAAATTACAAATTAGACAATGATAGTTAACAAAAACGAGCCCAAATCTTTTCAGTTACTCAATATCCATCATTTTGACATCTATTGGATTACCAACTCTGCAATTGATCACAACGAGTAACACAATTCGAGGTAAGATAGAATTACACTCTCGTATTTTGAGCCTACTGAGCTCCGACGTCGGTCATTTTCATCAGAGTTCCTCTATCTGTGTTTAACTTGACCAATCAATATCAGCTAACGATCAGTCCAACGACACCACGACACTTGCGAGCACACTTAGTGAGCGACATGACGCACACAAGTGCAATTATAGTGTCCGTTTGACCCTCACGACGATCTCTCGAGATGCTTCTCGATCTGCTGCCACTATTAATTACTTGAACAACTTTCCTTTTCTCTGCTGAGGGGATTAAATTGACGTTATTTCTATTAATTGACTATTTCTATTAATTGACTATTTCAATTAACTGACACTATTTTTATTAATTTACGTTATTTCTATTCTGCTATCGTAAGTTGCCAACTAGTGCCAAAGCATATGTTGCACTTTACTCACCAACTCCCCTTGAGTAAAGAACATGAGAAAACATTTCTACAACACCATTGTATTGATAGAGCGATTAATAAATAAAAAAGAATTGAGTTATTATGTACTGTGATACATTAAAATTTGAAAATGAATTTTGAAAGGTTTTAGCTGAGCGAATTAAAATCATATCCAGTAATTCGTCATAAGTTTACAGTTAGGAGTATAAATTATTTTTTTTAAGAACCGCATCGTGTGATCCTCTTAAGAAAAACTCGTTCTACGGTTTTTATTTGTCGTAGATTATTCTTACAGGCAGCGTTGTACGCATTGTTTTTACATGTTTAGAATAGGCCCCCTAAATGTCTAAAGTTATTTTTCATTCTTATTTTTTTCACGCTTTCAGTTATTATTTATCACTCTTACTCATTTACGTTCACCTTAATTTGAGGGCGTTTTCAAGAACAAAGCGCTCTTTAGGCCTCACCAAGCATTCTATCCAGTCGTGAAAAAATACACACGAAAGACTATTATTTCAATTATTTAGATATGAGATGTTGTTCCAAAATTTGGGTCAACTCATATTACAATTTGTACCTTATTTGGTAACTAAACGAGGCCTCTTTTTTCTGAGTGTCTGATGCAGCAAACCAATTCATACCCGAGTTCACAAATTAGAAAGGATGAATGAAAATGTTCTAACAATTTTGATCAACGAAACGAGGGAAAAAAACTCGTTTACGCCTGAGCATATATTTTTAAAGTTATTTCCTAATTTCCTTTGTTTCGGATTCCTGTTCAGTTTTAAAACTTAGTGAACAACTTTACGAGAACAATTTTGCAAGCTCTTATAGAGTTTAAGTTGAAAAGTAAATGATATTGAAGTAGGTATTACTGAATTGAATATGTTTGAAGCAAAATCAAAAATTTAATTGCTATGCTTCAAAGTTTCGCTTACCCATTTTTGAGTTAAGCTCACCTAGAGTTGTATTCACTCCTAGTTTTATTTCTATGTTCACTAAAGAGGCTTAAAAATAGCATCTTGGCTTCTGCAAATTGTAAGGATGATCTTCAAATCCAACATTGATTTTACTAACAGTCTACTGAAATCGAAAGTTATGAAGCTGGTATTTCTTTTTCGACTGAAACATGACATGCGTCAAGCATCGACTAAAACAAGTACAAGCAGTCACTGACCTAAAATGAATCATTGCTCACCAACAATTGAACTCTGCTATTATGACTAGAGTAAAATATGCAGGTGCGGTCATTGACCTCTAAAATTAATCATTGCTCACTGGCCTCTACTGTTCGTCCGCAGCCTAACGAGAGAGCGTGAGTTGCATGACGTTGATGGTCAAGCTAGAGAGGTCATAAGAGCAGTGTACGAAAGTTGAATACCTGTGTCCGAGCAGCAAAGTGTGTCATTTCTATGGGGGAAACTACACCTCCTTTTGTTCAGCTAGCCAATAGAACGGCTTTATTTCAAACAAACTGGATGACGTCACCATTGCGACATGTCGTTAGGCCAATAGTAGTGCCTGATTTGTGCTAGCAGTGTTGCCAGATGCAATATGAGCGCTTCTATTGGTTCGTCGCCATGACGTCAACATTGCCACAAGGTCGACGATAAAAAGACTGGTTTGTCCCTACCCAGTTTCTTCTACCGTGGCTTGTCCCTAGATGAAACCTTGTGATCTTCTCCTGGAAAACGGACGTGGAAGACACTAAGCATCATATACACAGGGACTCGTTTGAAAACACTCTCCCCTGATTTTTATTTGCGAGTGACAAACAGCATGACGAGTTGTTTGCAGCAGCGGTACACGTCGTGAAGATTTTTTTAATAGTTAATAACTTCCTCCAGTCAACTCATCACCAAGCTCGTCGTGCTGTGTTGTGGCCTTGACTCTAAATTGAAAATTTCTGAAGAGTAAGGCTGGATGGTGTGACCAAGCTTACTTCCTGTATTGTGTTTGTTTTCGTATTTACAACGAAGAACATAAAAAACTGAAGATTTCCTCACGCGTTGACTTCGAATTATGCTTATAACTTTTCGTATTGTTAGGTTATTCTGAAAAGTTTTCCCTTAATTTCGTAAATCTAAATCATAAAACGTAAAGGAATTTTTCCTTTTAGCAGCAGATGTTAATTAACATATCAGAGAAATTTGATGTTATCGTATTAATATTGATCACTTGCGTCAGCTGAGATGGTCTTCCTACTGCGTTTGCATTTAAAATTAATCGTCAAAGTGTATAGCAAAATTTTTCTCCTTACACAGCTTTATTATATTTTATTTTATATTTCTTCATGCTGATGCCATTATTGTTTTTATGAGACTTGGCGCTAACAGGGAAAAGGTGTGGGGTCCCGAATTGAAGGTCAAGTAGGCTTTTTTGTTGGCAAAAATAGGTTTTACGAATTTCTGGCTCACTATTGTTTTCAACATCTATTACTTTGTCCTTCAATTTTTAACATGTTTTATAGATTTCTTTAAATTTTGTTGTTTCAATGCGCAGGGTGGGCAAGCACTGTGTACATAGATTCCTCGTTCCAATAATTCTATAATAAATAGTGCCTTCATCTTATCTTTCTTCTGAAGGCCTTTGTTGTGGTTAGGGAGGCTTAAACTCAATTTCAACATCCTCTAATTTCATTTCTTGTGAAATTTGTTCCCTAACGTCTTCTTTGATGTTCACTGCCTAATGGCAGTTCCTTCCTCGTCCTGATATCGGTGACTCACTGATGCCGGTCCCAGTTTAATGACGGGGGTTGTGATAACGGTAGCATGTGATAACGGTAACATGTGATAACGGTAATATGAGTGCAAAAATTCCTACGTTAAAGGGTTAAGGGTAATGGCCAATTAATCATGATACTTTTCTCTTACTTATTATGCTACATCGCACTTTTTCACAAATGTAAACATTTATCCTTACCGTAAATGTACAGAAGTAGATGATCCTCACAACAAAAACTTTGACTTTTCAAATGCCCAAGAAAGCAATTTAATGCATTGATTTTACTCGCTGGGAATTTAATTTAATCGATTAATTTCACTCGCTGTGAATTTAATTATTTATTTGTTATGTGGCTAGTATTGTCAAGAATATTTTGAGCAACGAATGTGTTGACAATTAAAGATCGTGAGCTTAATCTAGAGCTAAATAAATTGGCAAGTCCTGGTGATGGGTGTACAGTCTAATTTCTGATGAGTGAGCAGGGAAAGAAGCGCGGCGTAAAATTTTTGAAGGTTGATCGTCATTGGAGAAGTTATCACGGTTCTCAGTAGTAATTAACTACTAAGAGAGGTTCTCAGTAGTAATTAACTACTTTCAGTGTTGGGCAGTTGCGCCCGCAATTGCGATCGCAACTTTTTCTGTTGCGGTTGCGGTTGCGCAGCAACAATTTTCGGGAAATTGCGAATCTGTTTCGATCGCAACAATTTTCGACGTGTCAGGCCGCAACTCGCAACCGCAACATCACGATGGCAATTTGATTTCTAAAATGATTCAATAGAGTTTAATACGCGTTTCGTACAAGTTTGAAACTAAAGCGTACAAGATACAACCCGTCTGGCAACTGTTTATTATTAGCATTAGGCGATACAGTGATACACATACACTCTGCTTACAGTATATAGGTATATTTTATGTAACTCATTATAGAACCTTCAAGTGAATTTGTCGTTTCGTTCATCCAATTTAACACGCCAACACCATCGAGCGCTGCGGCCGAACGACTCTTCTCCTTAGGCAAAGAAATTTTGAGACCACGACGTGCTCGGCTTTTAGACAAACATTTTGAAATGTTATCATTTTTGAAAGGCAACGTTGATCGTCATTACAGCACATTGACACTGTCACATTGAGGTCATGAACCAGTATTAAATCTTAACATCGGAACAACAAAAAGCAGAGGAATATCATATATTACAGGAGCATACGCATGGTTTTTCTTTATCTGTCGTTTAGGCTGTACAAACGTCCTGCACTTTTCTGTTTTTTAATTTTTTTGCCAAATAAACGGAACTCCTATGAAAATATAGCTACTAGCTAGGTACCTTTTCAATATTATTTTTAGAAAATGGAATTCATTTTGTTGATCGTGCTTCTTTCAGTATCTTAATATTTCATTCAATATCATGATACTGAAAGATCGTCCTCACATTTACTCGATCTATTAATTTTTTTAGTAAAACAATGCACTATTTTGATTATCTTGATATCATTTTATACGGAGCAATATGTACGTAAAGAAAATTGGACAATATTTAATTAAAATTATATTTAATAATAATTGAAAAGTTGCGGTTGCGATCGCAACTTTGGTTTTTTCAAAGTTGCTGTTGCGGTTGCGTCGCAACTTTTTTTATGGTGTTGCGGTTGCGGTTGCGCCGCAACATTTTAAAAGTTGCGTGCCCAACACTGACTACTTTGAGAGGTTCTAAGTAATAATTAACTACTTTGAGAGGTTCTCAGTAGTTGTTAAGTAATTTGAGAGGTTCTAAATAGTAATTGTGTACTTAAAACTTCAAACAAATAATTGATTAGAAAGCAAACCTAAATTGGCAAAAACACAGCAGCGGATTCCTAACAGAAATACGTTTAAAATGCTGCCTATTTGTTTATGATCAAAGATATGAACTGATGGGTTAAAAATCAAAATTCTCTGATGAACGCAAGTAAGCATTCAGACAGAGGATCTAAAAATTTGTTAACAACATAACAGTATTTTATGTAAATGAGAAGTTCGTAATGAATCTCTGAAATAAAAACTTTCGCAGTACTCATTTACGTGTCGCAATGTTGTCTTTGATTTGAAATGACATCACAAGAATTTCAAGGAATAACTCCCACGTACCTGGTACAGAGCCCTGCTCAAATTGTTCTGAATTTTTTAAAATTAGATTAGTTAATTAAATTTTAATTTTCCTTTAATTTAACTTAATTAAATAAAAAGCGGGCACACAAACGCGTGCCTGCTTCCTCTCATTCAGAATTCAGCAACCGTCATTAGAGAGCCGTACCTCAGTAGGACTGACTTCCTTTGAAAGTATCAACACTTTTAATCGATAAACTTTCATTCATTGGTCGTTTAATTATCAACTTTCATTCATTGGTCGTTTAATTATCAACTTTCACTCATTGGTCGTTTAATTATCAACTTTCATTCATTGGTCGTTTAATTATCAACTTTCATTCATTGGTCGTTTAATTATCAACTTCCATTCATTGATCGTTTAATTATCAACTTCCATTCATTGGTCGTTTAATTATCAACTTCCATTCATTGGTCGTTTAATTATCAACTTTCATTCATTGGTCGTTTAATTGAGTAAAGTTCCGGAAGTCAAGTTACAGGAAACGATGGTCAAATTTTCAATTCATTTTAAGGCGGTAAATTGTAGAAAAAAGGCGCTCAAGTTGCTATGTTTAGTTCAAGTCATTTTGACAGTTTGTTCGAAAAAAATTGTATTAAGTCTTCTTTGCTGACGGTAGTGCTAACTTACACGAGTTAAGCCATAACTTCAAAGTGCATTTCAGTCCCCAGCATTATTTGTGGACATGTCGGAAGGCCAGTCTATTTTTCACTACAAAAAATAATTCCTCGCTCCAAATTTTATCCACGTAACTCATCTGAAAAAGCATAAACACAGACATCTTCGACGGAAGCCAATATACGGTATGTCTACTGTCTATCCACAAACAGAGATTGTCGAAAATTTTCATGGAAATACAACATATTTCTAACGCAATCAAGTTGATGCATTTCATCTTGTGCATTGGTTTCCTAACATCTGAATGACTAACGCAGTGCCGATTCTCCTGGTTAAATAAGTAGGGAATTAAGGTTCACTTTCATTCTTTTCTTGACGGG
>JACJUY010000629.1:15718-32058 GCA_014220935.1 Platorchestia sp. MABIK | reverse complement strand
CAGGAAAGCAAGTGGAAGCGAACTAGTGACAGATGAAAAGAAGGATGCTAAAAGGGAAAGAAAAGAAAAAAGAAAGGGACGTGAAACCGGAATGTAGCGGAGAGGGAATGCATCATTTAAATTGAGGGAACTATTTAAATTGAGGAAACACGCAGCAACAGCCTTATTAGGCGGATCATCAAATTTTATTAACAAATGAGACATATAATGATCCTTACAAACGAAGGACCGTAATAGAATAAATTGTGCTCGTGCGACTCTTAAGAAAAATACGTCAGTGGAATGTTTCATTCTTAAGAGACATAAATCGGAGAAATGTTTCATTCTTAAGAAGAATACATCAGTGAAATGTCCCATTCTTAAGAGAAATACATTCGTCAAGTGTCCCACCATTCGTGGATGATTGCCTACACCAAAACGCTGCCAGCTTACAACGTGGAATGGATTGTGAACTTTAAGCCCAATCAAGAGTTAGCCCTCAATCTACGCCCGAAACAAAAACAGCGTATATACTAGACCAGATCAATATACTTTTCACTGTGAATGGTAACATCTTAAATTTAAACAAACCCAACATCATCAAAAATTTGATAGTCTACAAGTCATCTAACCCCAGTAACATCATAAATATAAACAAAACCCCCATCCTCAAAAATTTGATAGTCTACGAGTGATCTAACCCCATATTTCACACCGGGCAAAGTATCAATGAAAAGCAACCAAGACAATCTTTTTCACCGGAGTATCTATGTATGATTTTCGCCGCCCGAGGACAGCTTGTGCACTGGAAGGCGAAAATCATAGATGCCCCGGCGAAAAAGTTTGACTTGAGATGCGAGCGAAGCAGTGAGGAAAGGAAGGAGACTGCGTGACCAACAAATGTTGTCTCACTGAGACAAGAGCAATGTTAGCGAGACATTGGGAGTCACATGCGGAGACGCAGCAGTAGTGGTTGATAAAGGCCGAAAGAAGGTACGCATAAGAAATGTGAATAAATAGTAGAAGTGGAAAAATGACTGCGGGAGGCTGTTCCTATCGCCGAACGAGGGGCAAACGTGTGGAGGTATGGCATTGGGTGGTTGAAGAAAGTAAAAAATGTTAATAAAGCATGAGAAATGTGCACCAATTGCAAAACAGAGAATCGGCCTCGTTAGAATAAGAATACGGTCCCAAAACAGCTCCTTCAGAAGTAAAAAATAAATTAATCTTACTTGAATTTAGAAAAATAGTGCAGTGAAAAAAAACACAAATTTCCTCAAGATCGGGTCTCACGCGATCTGTTTCGCTTAAACAGAATAAAATCTTACAAATCGTGAGGTTCAGTGGGGATGGCAAAGCGAGGAGTAGAGGGAGGATGGGTGTCGGGCTGAGGAGAGCGGGAGGCAGCTTTTAAGGGCGCTCTCTTGAGCGTTGAACGGGCGCTTTGTGACTTTATTCGCTTGTTCCTGGAAATTAAGGTACAACATTAGGGTGTATAATACATGTCCAACATGTCGACATTAGGGTATAAAGCACAGACATGTCGTCCAACAAATCGCCATTAGGGTATAAAGTACAGACATGGCGTCCAACATATCGACATTAGGGTATAAAGTACAGACATGGCGTCCAACAAATCATCCTAGAACATGGTTTTCCCAGAAGAAAGCACCCGGTGTTGAAGCAACAAAATATGAACAATTCCAAATAAAAACGAAACAGGTTCTAATAGATTTCATTCGTTCATCACACCTGACGAAACTCGAAAATTTTAACTATCGATGTACGTAGAGGAAATTACATATTCATTGGAAAGCGAAGCATTAAGTCTATCAGGCAAGAAGCACAGCCAGAAACACATGCAATGTGAAGGCACAGTAGCACTCGGAAACGGACAGGAAAATTGCACACTTAATTTCCTCCGCAAATGGAATGTGAAATACAAACAAGCTCGAGATTTCCTGAGTATGGGGTACAGATTGATGTATATGTGCAACGGTGAACTGTTCTTGATTTAGTTCAATCGCACAATGTTCCCTTCGGTATCGGAATGCAAACTCGGTATGTCGTGAGTATTGAGTTCAAAAAGGTACAGGGTGGGCCAGAAGTAACTGCCCCTGTTAATTCGCTAATAAAAAGAAAACTATGAATGCTTGAAAGTTGAAACTTGTTTTATTTGAAAGAATAACATTTTTATGGTTCATCGACCCTATGTTTATCAGCAACAAGAGAAACGATGACATTGTTGGGACAGTGCCTTACAAATCATTTGATTTCACGATTTGCTAACATCCTGGCCTTCTCGTTCCCCAGATTTGTCCCCATGTGATTTCTTCTTGTGGGGCCATCTTAAGTCACGAGTTTATGTAACAAATGTAACAAATTTACGAGAGCTTAAAAACAGCATTTATTATGAAATAGCTCAACTCTCGCCTGATACACTAAGGAACGTTATAGAAACGATAAAAAAAGAGCCCTAATTTGTCAAAACAGCCGGGGCAGTCATTTACACATTATTTTCAAAACATAGTGTTGATAGACCATTTAAAATGTTATTCTTTCAAATAAAACATGTTTCAATTTCGTAGAGTTCACAGTTTTCCTTTTATTAGCAAATTAACAGGGTCAGTTACTTCTGGCCCACGCTGTATACATGTATTCAACGGTGAACTGTTATCCTTTCAGTTGAATGGCACTCTGTTTCTGAAGTGATTAAAAGTTTAGCACAGCTCTAAAAAATGTTGTGCCACAGAAATTTTGTCTTCTTGACATATATTAAATATATTTCTTTTGACTTTTTGAAACATGCTTGCAAAGAAGCAGAAAATTAGATGCGGCCGAAGGCGCTTAGAAGAAGTGGTGCGCAGCAGTTAGTTTACCCGGCACTTTGGAGACTACACACATCTCGTCAGTCTCTCTTCCTCAATCCTGTAAAAAAGCAATGAAAATGCGGAAATTAGAGATGTTGAACATCAACAGTAATTCAACTTTAAAACAAGCAATCACAATAAAGCCAAGCAAAAGACAGATCTGCATGAATGACCCTCCAAAAAAGCAGATAGCTCCCGAAACATTTATGCTGCCAAAGAAGCAGAAAAGAAGAATAGACGAAAGCCATCTTAATTTTAAAAGTAAATTCAAACTACAATATATTATTGTAAACTGGCGAGATTTCTGGTGCACGGCATCAGGTGCGGCAAGATTTTGTAGTGCTGCTATCGAGTGAGGTCTACCACACTATAGCATGAGATCTACCTCTAGCTAGTACTATAGCGTGAAGTCTACCACACTACAGCATGAGAACCTACCTCTAATTAGTACTATAGTGTGAGGTCTACCACGCTATAGCATGAGGTCTATTTCTAGCTAGTACTTTAGTGTGAGGTCTACCACACTATAGCATGAGATCTACCTCTAGCTAGTACTATAGCGTGAGGTCTACCTCTAGCTAGTACTATCGCTTGAGGTTAGGTTACTGATGGATATTACTTATTTCCAAACATTTAATTTAGCGTAAACACTTAATTTGTACATCTCGAACTGCACCTGGGTAGGCGATAAATGGCGGTAGACCTCACGCTATAGAAGCACCGATTTTGTTGAGGCTACAGTTATTTTGTACCGAAGATCAGAAGACACAAGCAATTCTCAGACCTTTAATAACGTCCTCACACCGGAAGAGAACCAAAAAAACGGATGAAATTTAAAGAGAAAAACCCTGAGCAACCATAAGCACATTCAAGAGAAATAAAAGAGTGAAAACTGAAGCCCACATAATCCAAACCCTTGGGAAGAAATATGCTTGCGATCATAACGAAAGCGTAGTATTGAGTTCGTCCAAAACATTGATCCAAACTCGTTTTACAACCCAAAGCTTGGGCATCAGACATGTCGTTACCAATTGGAAAACTAAAGCATAAAGAAGCGCAAGAGCAGCCAAAAATCAGAAAATACATTTGAATGGAATGTGATGTAAGAGAAATATTTGTGCCCTCTGAAAAATGAGTCCGAGTAACAGTGGTTGCTGTGTGAAAAAAAACCAAAGATGTCCCATGTTGATGCTTGAATGTCATTACAACCGGCCTCTCAAATTTGACTTGTGCACAAAAAATTTACGGATAGTATTACATGCATTGAAAACAGTCTTGACGGCGATCTTCCTTTCGCGTGAACGCTAGTGCTCGTCGTAGCCGTGTAGTTACAGAACCCGCCCTTCCGTGAAGGTGTCGAGGGTTCGAATCCTTGCGCTGCGCGGCGACTTTCCCCGTTGGGTATAAGAGAAAAACTTTCCCCACTCTACCCCAGGTGTCTAAAATGGGTACCGGCTTGACCGGAGGTCACCGTCATGGCGTCCTGGCATTAGTTATAAGGCATTTAAAAAATCAATGTATAAAATGCAGGCTTGATGGAAATAAAGCCTCCCGTGTCCCAAATACAACGTAATAATCAGAAGCACAAATTCGATAAACGCGAGCACACTCCAACGTCGCATGACACAACGTTCCCTCAAGGGACGTAAGATAAGCAATGGGATTAGGTTTGTTAAGTTTGTCTATTCTATGTTACGGGGACTGGCGCCCCCACGGGAGATACTGTAAGGTTACCTCAGATGGGCTTTCGGAACATCTATCTTTCATGCCCACTATTCTTCCTCTAATTTTCTAACCTCCTTAGCCGTCTTTTCTTGGGCATTTCGTCTTAACTTTTTCTTTCTATGCGTAGGGTATCCCGTGTGGGAACGCACCTTGTACATAGATTCCCCGTTTTCTATAATCATTTACAGTCAATGTATTCTGGTGTAATATTCTGCAGCCAGACGAGGCACAAACAAACGAAAGATGTACATGTTTAGCATCGTATGTATTTTAATATTGACGTATACCAACATTCCCTCGCATACATACACCACTAAACTAAGAACATCCACCACTAAATTGATCTATAAGATGCCGCTCATGCGAGCCGTTGGAAGAGTTCATCCCACTTCTCATTTGCATTAAAGTTTGTAAGAAAATTCCTACAATAACCATGAAATTTTGGAAGTAAATCATGATAAGTACGAATCCCTGTGAGTGTGGCAGTGAATTGTGAACATGCGAATAATACGAACCCCTGAGAGTGAGAGGGAATTGTGAACATGCGTATGAGAGAGAATGTAAGCTCTGGAAGTGCAAGAAGGTACGCATCAACCAGCCGTCGAATACCCAAGCTGTGCTCACTGGTGAATAATTTAGGCAAAGCATATTCGTTGCGAAAGCAAAAGATAGAGACGAGAAAAACGAGAACATCGACATTTTAAAGTTACATCGACGACCATGAAGGAAGGGTGCCAAGCACGGCTGTCATCCTGGCGTGTACAGTTTACCGTGGAAATTTCAAAACCATGAAATTTGAAAAACGATTATCAGTGTGAAAAGTTAAAGCTTGTCAAATCAAATACCCTGTACATATTTCATCGAACTTTTGGAATAAACCAATCTAAATTAGATAAAATACAATCAAATTGGATCAATATAAATTGGATGAAATTCGATCAAATTGAATCAATATATCTCGAGGTCAAAAAGAAGGAACCTCATTCTGATAAACCTCAAACAGGTCAGATAAACCTTAAACAGGTCAGATAAACCTTAAACAGGTCAGATAAACCTCAAACAGGTCAGATAAACCTCAAACAGGTCAGATAAACCTCAAACAGGTCAGATAAACCTCAAACAGGTCAGATAAACCTCAAACAGGTCAGATAAACCTCAAACAGGTCAGATAACCTCAAACAGGTCAGATAAACCTCAAACAGGTCAGATAAACCACAAACAGGTCAGATAAACTACAAACAGGTCAGATAAACCTCAAACAGGTCAGATAAACCTCAAACAGGTCAGATAAACCTCAAACAGGTCAGATAAACCTCAAACAGGTCATCCACTGAGGTAAACGACGCAACTGACGGACAAGCTTCGGCTGGAAACGAGTTAAATTTTATGATTAACGTAAACAAGAAAGTAATCCTTCTGACGAACACGTTACAACAAGATAATTCCGTTCCAGAGACACCATCAATCAGACTTCAATGAAATCAGAAATTAACAATTTCACTGTGACAGATAAAAATAAAGTCTAACATTCAATTAAAATTCTAGTATTCTATTCTAGACTGAAGTCAATTGTAGTAAGCAATGTTGAAAAAACCAAACATTTACTGAATCGAGTATAGTTTTGATTGAGTATTTTTTAAATTGAGTTTCGAATTACTGATTGGTCAATAGCATAATGAAAACTCCCTCAGCGGCCAAATTTGGCTCACGTCGCAGTCAAAGTGTTAAACACGTCAAACGTACGATAAGACGCGGAGATTTCAAGGTAAAAACATCAAATGAAAGATCCATCAAAGCCCACATCCATTCAATCGAGTCAAGCCTCACACGTCGATTGGGCAGGAAGCCGCACGATTTATTCGAAGTCACCCAGATGATTATTATCAATTTTTTTGTTCGGGAGTGAAATTCCCAAACTCCTTTACTTGAGAAAAAGCCAAATTTGAGAACTCCTATCAGACAAACCCTAGCCATGAAACCATAGTTCATCTCATGGCCAAAAGATAAAAAGCCGAACCAAGGAACGTCTGCCAAAAAAACGGTAGCCAGGAGACCATGGTTTACCTCATGGCAATAGTATAAAAGGCCAAATTAAAAGGAGAAAAGGCCAAATTTGAGAACGTCTGACAAAAAAAGCAAGCCAAGAAACCCTGGTTCATCTCATGACCAAAGAAGCATCTCCCGAGGCACGCCACGGCAGAGGAAACAAGGTAGAGTCATTTCTATGAGGAATTTGGGACTAGCAGTGTTGCCAGATGCAATATGAGCGCTGCTATTGGTTTGTTATCATGACGACAGCATTGCCGCACGGTCGACGTAAAACTGGCTGGATTGACTCCACCTTGTTTTTTCTACCGTGAGACACGCAGCACAGCCTCACCGTCAGGCATGATCTGCCTGGTGGCTCCGTAGGGCGTCATGCCGGCCTGGGACGCGCCCTTGTTGCTGCCGCTCTGCAGCCCGATGATCTTGTGGCTGTCCTCGCTGATCCCCTTCTGGGCGTCTGCAATGTGGGTTCCGTATTAAAACACTGACTCGGAACAAAAGCAGAGTCTGTACATAAACTTCAACACAAATTGATGCAATGAAATGGTATATGTTGAAAATAGCCAGTCTGTGTCACAACACTGACTCGGAACAAAATCAGAGTCTGAACATAAACCTCATCAAAAATTGATGTAATGATCACTGACTCAGAATAAAGGCACCAGTAGAATCTGTGCATAAGCTTCCACTGAAATTGATGTCATGTGATTTGATGTTGCAAATAATCTGTCGCTAATGGGACTTTTACCTCCAGGAATGATCTGTCTGCCACACGGACCTTCACCTCCAGGAATGATCTGTCTGCCACACGGACCCTCACCTCCAGGAATGATCTGTCTGCCACACGGACCCTCACCTCCAGGAATGATCTGTCTGCCACACGGACCCTCACCTCCAGGAATGATCTGTCTGCCACACGGACCCCCACCTCCAGGAATGATCTGTCTGCCACACGGACCCTCACCTCCAGGAATGATCTGTCTGCCACATGGACCCTCACCTCCAGGGATGATCTGTCTGCCACATGGACCCTCACCTCCAGGAATGATCTGTCTGCCGGTGCCATAAGCTCCCATGCCGGCCTGGGAAGCGCCCTTGTTGCTGCCGTACTGAAGGCCGATGATTTGGTGTGAAGCCTTCAGTTGGGTTTCGCTGAAGTTCCGCTTGTTCTCGTTGGCGACTTTGACTCCGATGACGGGGCCGTCGAAACTTTTCTTTTGGGCCTGCAATTTAATGGAAACTCGTGTAAAGGTTCTCATGCCTCTTAACCTGATATTTTGCTGCACCGGCATTGTCTAAAATTTATTTATTGATTACGTCGAACCTCGTGTTAAGGCTCTCATGAAACCTGAAATTTTGCTGCGCTGACATTGTCTAAAACTTTTATTTAATGAAACTTCTAACTTCGTGTAAAGGCTCTCATGCCTCTTCACCTGAAATTTTGCTGCATTTACTAGTAACATTGTCTAGAGAAATAGGTTTTCAGAGCATTGTATTCGCTACGTGTTTTTTAACGGACGTCAGTGTTTGATCACTTATCGCAAGAATGCAATGTGTCTTTTTTTATGAGCATCTTTGACAGTCTACGAACTCTTCAAAGATTTTCTGCTTAAAGAGCTGAATTCAATTAAGTCTCATAAGCAATTGCTACTGGTGATAAAAATGTTAAAGGCAAACAAAAGGTTTTGTAAACACAAAAATTTAAACAGTTACTACACATGTTTTACGTCGTAGTTTAAATTCCGTAAGAAAAATTGAACTTTTATTTGAATTCTGTTCTATTTCATTATTAGGCTCATTAAAAACTTTCCAGGTGATTTCTCTGCGGAAAGATACGATATCCAGTAATTTTACAGCAAACATTTTCCACATTTCTGGCATGATAGATTACGCAAGTAAAGCGCAGTGGCCTCATTCCTCAAACGTATATCACAAGATTTTATCCTATCTAGTCCACCTCCTTTTATTATTTTCATTTTTCTCCCTTTATTTGAAACAAGAATGACGGCGAAATGTTATTAAGGCGGGAATAAATTGAAAATTGTGGAATTGATGAAGCTTGTATCACGGACACACTAATCACATACTTTTTCAGCTGGTGTGTGTGACGGACAGACGCGGGGGCATTGTCCTTGCTGCAATGTTATGTATGGTAGAGGAAACAAAGTAAGATCCAACCAGTATTTCTTTCGTTGAAGGTGTGGTTTTGCTGACGTCACGGCAACGAACCAATAGCAGCGTTCATATTGCATCTGGTAGCACTGCTACCCCCTTATCTGGCTTCACTATTGGCCCAACGATATGGCGTTTTGGTGACGTTATCAATTTTCTTTGAAATAAAGCCATTCTATTGGCTAGCCTGACAAGAGGAGGTGTATTTTATCCCATAGAAATGACCCTACCTTGTTTCCTCTACCGTGACGTGTGATTAAAGTAAGGCTAAATTTCGCTAATGAGTATATGGCTAAAGAAGAGACAAACTCACCATACCACCGAGGGCGTATATGCAATCGACAACCTGCAACGAAAAGAATATACATCAGACTTTGACGCGGATGTATTTGGGAAAAAATTTGATCGTGAAATTGTAATAAACGAGTTTCGCTAAAATAATATGAAAGTCCCACCACCTCTACGAAGTAAATGCAAAAACATGAGAAAATACAGCTGGAATTTCAAATCAATTTCCAGTTTCTCACCTCCGTACGCAACGTTAGAAATGACCATAGTAAAAGAGCACAGCAAACACATCATTCATCCGTAATGACTATGAAACAAAACCTGCAACGTAATTTTAGTAATGTTAACATACTCATTTTAAATTAAAAAATCTTCAAAAAGATGAATTAGGAATGTCAGCTGTTTTTGCGCTCAAACGTGGCACCAGGGGAAAAGGCTTCCTGACTTTGGTTTGCAGAGGCATGAGAGCAGCTGGGGCATGATGGCAGCTGGGGCATGAGAGCAGCTGGGGCATGAGAGCAGCTGGGGCATGAGGGCAGCTGGGGCATGAGGGCAGCTGGGGCATGAGAGCAGCTGGGGCATGAGAGCAGCTGGGGCATGAGAGCAGCTGGGGCATGAGAGCAGCTGGGGCATGAGAGCAGTGGGAATAAACATTGAACACAACGCACGCATGCCCCAAACATCGGCTCGACTAAAATGACACATTTTCAAACATTTTGCATCGTTGTAGCGGTGTAGCTGACTGCTCAAGTTCTTTTGTTGGCTTGACTTCCCTGTGAGCTTTGTTTTTCTGATTAAACTCCAGAAGTTTCAGTTATTTTGAAATAAAATTTAAGCACTCTGCGTCAACCGACGCGATTGGAGCAGCGAACGCTAAATGCTCGAAGTTTGTTTCGAGTTACACAGAACTTGAAAACTTCGAAGTCAGTATTGGGTGGTTTTTATAGTTAAAGAATTTCTACATACGAAGGATGGTTCCAGTGTCATCGTCCAAGACCACTTCTATCATCCAACAACGCTGCGTCTGAAAAAAACACTATCGGGAAAGAGTACTTAGTGAAATGAAATTTTTCCAAAGAGGCACCTCGATGAGCAAAAGATACATTTCTCAGCCTAGAAAATAAACAGGAAGGTAAAAAATTGATTGAAAGAAGCAGAATTAAGTTATTTCTTCTGTCAGAAAAAGTGATCGGAAGAAACGTTTGAAATCCTTTTTCTGTAAGTAAAAGTGATCAAATTAAACAAAATAAAGTCTTTTTTGCTGTTAGAAAAAATTACCAGAAAAAACGGATAAAATCGTTTCTTTTTGTTAGAAAAAATGAACGGAACAAACGTATAAAGTTATTTCCTTTCGTTATAAAAAGTGATCTGAAAGAACAAGATAAAATCATTGCTTCCTGTTAAAAAAAATCGGAAAAAATCAATTAAGTCATTTCTTTTTGTCAGAAAAAGTGATCTGAAGAAACAGGATAAAGTCGTTTCTTCCTGATAGAACAAAATAAACTGAAAAAATGTATCAAGTCGTTTCTGTTTGTTATAAATGATCAAAAGAAACAGGATCAAGTCTTTCTTCCTGACAATTTGGTTGGCAGAGACAACTCCACATCAGCAGGAAGTGACCTTTGCGTACACCCGAGGTCTTCCTGGCCACTCGTCCGTGACGTCATCAGGACTCCGCTGGGCATTCCTCACACTCGACATTAGTCAAACTCACATTGTGATCAAATTGTCTGCATGTCCTACACATATTATTGGAATACCATCTCCTTACATATAGCGCTATCAGTATCTGAACGAAGACATGTTTCGAAAACCGTATCTGTATTCAATATAGATGATACGGATTTTGTATATAGATGATACGTATTTTGTATCATCTATATTGGGAATAAATTGTTTTTCATGTTCATTTTCTTTCTTTTCTGTATTGTGAGACGTCATCTTGTAATTTGATGTCTGGTCAAGAGTGTCACTCATTAACAGTGAAGCTTTTGAATTAATGAGTTAAAAAGATCCAACTCCTTTCTTTCAAAACCAATTATGGGTTTTGAATCATCTATTTTGAAAATAAACTGTTTACCTGTTTTTATTTCTTTCTCACTGTATGAATAATCTTCGCATGAAATATGATCATTAACAGAAATGTAAAACCCAAAGAAATTTAGAATTAATGTCAACAGAAAGTTCCTACGGCTTTGTAACCGTTGGCTGTCACAAGCCAAGTTTTTTAGGTAAATGTAAATGTTGAAAGCTGCTTTCGAAACACGGTTGAAGACTGGAAAACCAACCAGTGTTGCTTATATGATGACGCGGAATCATAATTGACTGGAATCATAATTGGAAATTGGATTCATAATTGGAAACTGGAATCATAATTTGAAACTGGAATCATAACTGGATTTTTGGCGATTTTGGAAACCTTATGCGTAAAATAAAAAGGAGAACCAAAATATAAGAAAACATTTTTTTAATTGCAAACGTTTCGGAATCTCTGACAGCACTGATGGTGGATTCAGAGATTCCGAAACGTTTATAATTAAAATGATGTTTCCTTTTATTTTGGTTCTCAAATTTATTCTACGCGTAACAGGAACTTCTAAGAGCACACGGATGCCAGGGCGGACCTGCTAACAGCACAAAACGAGGATGCTAACAATAGCGGCAACAAAGAACACGGATGATGCCTACAATGGCGACGACAATGTCATCATTTGCAAGTGTTGCGGAGGTCACGAGCGACTATCAGAAAGTGATGGAATAGCCACTCTGACATTTAGGCATTTGGGTTCTATAACCAGGAAACGACAGTGAAAAATACGTGTTGACTTGCGGCACGTAACTGACGAATGTGTACCATTAGGTAACAATTAGATAAATCACCATTGAATACAGAAGTACCATTAGATAAAGAAGTACCATTAGATAAAGAAGTTCCATTAGATAAAGAAGTACCATTAGGTAAAGAAGTACCATTAGATAAAGAAGTACCATTAGATAAAGAAGTACCATTAGATAAAGAAGTACCATAAGATAAAGAAGTACCATTAGATAAAGAAGTACCATTAGATAAAGAAGTGCCATTAGATAAAGAAGTTCCATTAGATAAAGAAGTGCCATTAGATAAAGAAGTACCATTAGATAAAGAACTGCCATTAGATAAAGAAGTGCCATTAGATAAAGAAGTACCATTAGATAAAGAAGGACCATTAGATAAAGAAGTACCATTAGATAAAGAAGTGCCATTAGATAAAGAAGTACTAATAGATAAAGAAGTACCATTAGATAAAGAAATACCATTAGATACAGAAGTACTATTAGATAAATCAGACCCAGTTTTTTCACTCGAGCAACACGGCACTTCAGCTGTAAGATCAAATAATGAGGACAATGCGCTTAATGTTTGTCAAGGAAGAAACGATTCACATAAAAAAATGCGTTATAAAAAATGCACACATTACACATAAAAAATACGTAATGAAAAATAAAATAAAAAATACAAAAATAAAATACGTTGTGATTTTGTTAGGCGTGATATACCTGGAAGTTTTGTGAAGAGGGAGTGCTAAGTAATAAAATTTCAGTGTTTTGCGTTAATTAAAATTATTTGGTCCCGTTAAAAAACTGGGGAATATCGAAGAGCGCACCCGAAACTGCATCTTCTCATGAAGTGAAGTGAAGACAGACCAAGCATTTACTCACAAATTACTTCATTGTAGCGGTGCAGCAAGTATCGTAATCCCTTCAAGCTGACTTGGCTACGCAAATTAAAGTTCTCTTATTTAAGGTACTAAAGGTAAATGGTGTTGACTAAGTAACTTTTATGATCACCCTAGGGATTTTGATACGAAGGCTCGTACCATGGCGAGGTCGGCTTAAAATCTACAGCGTAAATTGTTCAAAAAGACGGCCCCAAGTTTTCTTGGTCGAAGCAAAGGAATTTTGCTGACTGTCAAGGTCGACCACCACAACCACAACCGATAGCACAACAAAATATTCCAAGCAACTCCGCAATACCATCAAAGTTAGTAAAAAAATCAAAATCAAGTCGAGGTTTTATCCATCACTACACGCACTCGTCCGTAGAATATTTCAAAAGAATAGAAGTCAATGAGTTTTCATGCTAGAACAAATTCAAAGACAGTTTTGAAATCCATGCAACATTTCAAACAAACTAAAAGATTCGAATTTTAGTTTGTTAGAATTGTTCCAAGGATTTTAAAACTGTCTTTTTTCCCTAGCATGAAAACTCACTGACTTCTATTCTTGTGAATTTTAAAAATTAAGTTTTTTCGTAGGAGGCCAAAAACATAATTTTTTTGTTGAAGTGTAATATAATGGACAATTTTGTACTTGAATGCTGTTTTCATGATTTATTTTCATTTTTCAATAATCTGCATACATAATTTTATATTTTCCCTGTGAATTGCCACATCACATACATTAATTATTGTACATAAATGACATGTAATTCTTTCTTAAAATTATTAGAGTACTCGCCATGGAGCTGTTGTTGCGACACATGAAGATTTTTCGGTAGAACTTTTTGAATTTCGGTAGAAGATGATTTTAGAAATAGGTTTGTATTACATATATCATAATTAGAGGTTTTGCTAATGGTCTACAGTTCAATTCATTTATATATATATTTTTTTCTGCCTATATACTAGGTTCACACACTAAAAACAACATTGTTTCCGATTATGTGTTCGAAGTCAAAAACTTTTTGAATATATTTGTTGTCCGCATATTAAGGTTCACACACAATGAACATTGTTTCCGATTATGTGTTCAAACTCAAAAACCTTTCAAATATATTTATTATCCGCGTATAAAGGTTCACACAAGAACAACATTGTTTCCGATTATGTGTTCGAAGTTAAAAACTTTTCGGATATATTTATTGTCCGCTTATAAAGGTTCACACACAAAGAACATTGTTTACGAATATGTTTTCAAACTCAAAAACATTTCGACCCTAGTGCTTGCCGGGGCTATACTCGGGATCTTCTTCCATTTCACCAGTGCGCCTTTTTTTACGAGGTTCCTTGTCTTTCTTTGATGCATTCCTCACTTCCTCGACTGTGCCATTTTTTTTGTCTCGGATGGCTTTGCCGAAGTATCGGCCAAGCTCATCAATTGTTGTATCAGTGAGTTTTCATTTCCTCCGAGTACGCTTCTTTTCACAGGTCTGCCTGCATGTGTCACTTTCTCAACTACATATTCTTTTTTCAGTTTCCGAAGTCGCGTACCTAATCTTTTGGAGAGGTGATTTCCGAACTCTTCTTTCTCAACTGGGTATCCCACATTTTCACATATGGCTGCATAGGTGGAAGAATCACCATCGCTGATCAATGTAGAATAACGCATTGCGTTCTTAGCTTCAGATCGATTCCACATGTTTATCGCCATTTGTTTTTCCATGGCGTCTGACGGACCATCAAAATTGGAATTACATTCTCCTGATGCTTTGTGAATCTCGATCATTTCATCCAAACTTTCTTGATCTTCTCTGTATTTGTAGTTTAGTTTCGAGCACTTGTAGCAGTGATTACTTAGACATTCATGATCAAGGATGAATCCTGTGTCAACCTCGATCACAAACCCAACACTCATTTTTGAAGAATGACCGCGAGTCATCCATGTGCCATCATAAGATACGTCAACATCGAGTATTCCATCTTCACAACGCTTTATGTCGAGCTCATCCTTGTAATGAGATGCGACACACTGTGCAGCTACAGTTCTTAGTTTTTTACACATGTTGGCCGTCTCTTTGCAGATAAAACGATGGTAATCGTAGTAGCGCCGACTATTTATTTTAGCCCCAAGGTTCATTTTTGAGGTCAGTTTGCAAAGGTCCCCATGGCTACCGCCAGTATCCATCAAGTGACTTACGAGTCCAGTTGTACCTCTCGAGATATTTTTCTTGTCGTTGAGCGTAGTAGCAGGCTTACCAAACATTTCACCGCATGCTGTGCATGTCCCCACTATATAGAAATCCAAGTCATTGCTTCTCGTTTCCACAGACAACTCAGATCCGCACTGGTTACAAGTTGGAGAAAATGATTGCACGTTTTCTAATAGATTTTCATTGTCATAGATTCCGAGTCCTTTACTAGTTTCGCGGGATTCAGTCTCTTCGCAGAACTTTTTGAAGACTTCATTTTTTTTAACTAATTCAACACGTATATCATATGACGTTCTTCGCGAGCCACGAACTGTACTTTTTTCTTCATCGTTATGACATTGTGACTGTTGATCTTCAAATCCCCCAAATGTTGTGCTGTCAGTAGATGATGAGAGTTCATCGTCGTCTGTTGAGGCTTCATCGTCGTCTGTTGGCACTTCACCGTCGTCTGTTGGGGCTACACCGTCATCTGTTGGGGCTACACCGTCGTCTGCTGGGGCTACACCGTCGTCTGCTGGGGCTACACCGTCGTCTGTTGGGGCTTCACCGTCGTCAGCTGGGGCTACACCGTCGTCTGCTGGGGCTACACCGTCGTCTGTTGGGGCTTCACCGTCGTCTGTTGGCGCTTCACCGTCGTTTAGAATGTATGCAGAGGCCGATTTTGGGAGACACGACGTAGCTGCTCCACAAAAGGACGTCGTGGGAAAGGCAGAAGTGGATGGCTGGCGTTCTTCGTTAGGTTCAAATGAACTTTCTGTTGATACTTTCTTCTTTTCTGGAAACATTTCCGTTCCCAGTTTTTCTTCCGGTTCTGTTGGTGGTTCGTTTCTTTCTGTATCAGATTTTCTTTTCGATGAAGCTGCGAATTTTCTATTTTTTTCAATTGAACGCGCATTTTTTTAGGTGGCATAATGAATTTGAATAATTCTGCTAACTGCACTCTTCACAATAATCTGCACTGTTCACAACTGGACTGTTCACACGCACACTGTTCACACCCGCACTGTTCACACACGATTGACTGCGGCAAACTGCTTTGGCCATTGCACTGATTGCAGCATCCCTTGGTCGGAGATTGTTTGGTAAACAACCGTGCACTGCGCACGGCTCGTAAGAACACCCCCTCCCCGCAGTACTTACGTGCAAGTAAGCACAGCATTACCGCAAACATCATCCAGTTGTTTTGAGAAGCAATCTTCAGTCGCGAAAGCAGTGAGGCTGTTTTGCAATGCTGTTCTGTGGCGAGTGAACTGCCATGAGCTGGTGCAATATGTGTTTTACTTTTGTTCTAGTATTTATGGGTTACGGAGCCAAAAAATTCATTTTATTTTCCCACGGCCCCTCCCCTTTTG
>JACJUY010000629.1:0-15684 GCA_014220935.1 Platorchestia sp. MABIK | reverse complement strand
GGCGTTTGTAGCCCCAGAAAATTTTTCGGGTACCATAGCCCACCACCTAGGAATCCTTTTTCAACAAAAAATTTGGCCAATTGGGCCGTAAATGCTTGGGTTGTCTCCCTTATACCCCTAATGGCCTTTAATACGGAGGATGGCCTTTAAAATGGCCACTCGCCTTAAAATGATCAATGGCCTTTTTTATGACTAACATTGTTATTAATTGTGTGCGAAATTTGATCATAACGACTAGCAAACATCGAGCGCTACGTGTAAGTCCCCGGCACGTGGAAAAGAGCTATGTGCATGTAGACAAATAATTTGCCTATGAAGTAAATAGGGACCACGTGTAGGTAGATTCCTTGCCTTTGAAGTAGATACGGACCATGTGTGGGCAAATAACTAGCATATGACAGTAAAAATCTGATGTTAGCCATGTAGTAAAAATCCCATAACCTATCAAGCTGAGAGAAACCGTATAGTGAAAGTTTTAAATCCTGTCAAGTTAATTAATTTTCACAAGCAGTGAACATGATAACCTGTTAGATTGAAAGGAGCATAAATGTAAAAATGTTATTTTTTGAGTCTTAGCCAAGCAGCGCAGTGTAAATGTTAAATTGACTGGGGTTGATAATTCAATCCTGTCAACAAGTTGACGGGGGTTGAGAATTCAATCCTGTTAACAAGTTGACGGGGGTTGAGAATTTAATCCTGTCAACAAGGTGACGGGGGTTGAGAATTCAATCCTGTCAACAAGTTGACGGGGGTTGAGAATTCAATCCTGTTAACAAGTTGACGGGGGTTGAGAATTCAATCCTGTCAACAAGTTGACGGGGGTTGAGAATTCAATCCCGTCAACTTGTTGACAGAATTCAATCCTGTCAACAAGTTGACGGGGGTTGAGAATTCAATCCTGTCAACAAGTTGACGGGGGTTGAGAATTCAATCCTGTCAACAAGTTGACGGGGGGTGAATATTCAATCCTGTCAACAAGTTGACGGGGGTTGAGAATTCAATCCTGTCAACAAGTTGACGGAGGTTGAGAATGTAATCTTGTCAAGTTGACAGGAGCGCGCGGTTGCCAGCCTCCACGCTGGCACAGCCAGGCGGGCTCTGCATGAGTCACCAGCAACGCCCTCGCGGCTCCTCTCCGCCGCTGGGAATCTTCCATACACATGAACGCATTCGGCCTTTTTTGAAACATGCTCGTCAATATTGCTCTATGCTGAACTGATTTTACTGTCAAATTTTATGCGAGACGAGAAGATGAAGTTTGAAAACTTTTGCCCAGAAAAAGGCAATGTTTGAGAATATTCGCGGAGGAAAAGGCATCGTTTAAAAATTTTTGCAAAGAAAAAGGCTTCGTTTCAGAATTTTATCGTCAGGAAAAAAAATTCACCGGCAAAAAGGCCCTGTTTGAGAACTATCGTCGGAAAAAAGGCCAAGTACGAGAACTTTCGACGAGGAAAATTCCAACATTAAGAACTTTCACCTTCAAAAAGGCCAAGCTTAAAAACTTTAGCCAATGAAAAGGCCAAGTTTAAAAACTTTAGCCAATGAAAAGGCCAAGTTTGAGAACTTTTGCCGAGGAAAAGGCCAGTCTAACAGCTGTGTTGAGGGCAGCATACACAGAAACAGGAAGGAGGGGAGGGGGCGGGGCAAAGTGGTGACTCATCTTCCCTTCGCCAGCCAGCGGCCTGGACTCAGCTGCCAGATTGGCCTTTTCTGGCCAAATTTCTCACGTTAGAGGTTGTGCAAACAGAATTTCACCCAAAAGAGCAGCTATTTTTAACCAAAGATCCACAAAAGTGCTATACAAGTGATGATTATGGTCAAGTTTCATTTGAAAGCCCTGACTAGGGCATTTGAACCAGGAAAACGTTCCTCTGGCAGCTGTGCAATATAACCCGTCCCTGGGCTGCACTTCACACACGTGCCGTACGATGCTAACCACTTTCTATTTTTATTATTGCGTTCTCAAATGCAGGCGAATTAGGGTTTTCTTTACGGTCAATGTGTGTTCAAGTGTAATTCGAAAAGATTGAGGGTTTTCTTATTGATGGTAAAAGATGTACGTTGTTAAATTGACTTCATAATAATGACTCTCTTTGGAGGTTTTAAACATCGAAGATTCATTATTTATGGTAAGTTTGCATGGTTAATAACTATGAAATGGAGAGATAGAACGTATTATGTAAATCACATATTTTTACGACTTACATATACAGCCACAATCATAAAGCCTTTGAATTTGCTATATTTGCAAGTAGATCCCCTAAGAATTTAAAACTCTATAATATCTAAACAGCTGTTCCAAATTCGGGAATAGATCGTAAGCGATGATTTCAAAAACAGTTCGCGTAGCGAAAAAGATATTCAAACAAAGGAATACCAAATGGCCATAAATAAAAGATACATTAGAAAACTACGATTTGAAATATTCAGTGAGTATTATAATCAAAAAGTAGCAGACGAGAACGAAACGGAAGGTGAGCAGGTGGGAGTCATTCATTTGTAGGGCAGCGGGAGTAGAGAGCAGATGGTTGCGGCGCGGCAAGGTCAGGCGGAAGGTGGTCCTTCTTGCGCTCGTGTGCAACTTTGAGGCTAGGAACATCTGGCACATGTCAACCAGCAAATTTCATTGGTTTCGTCGAATGAAGGTTTCTTCCCACACACGGAATTAAAAAAAAAAGTATCTCCCAGGTTTGGCCTCCTGATAATTGCTAGCCATGGACGGAATAAAGAAAAAACATTTCAGATGTTTAATTGCCTGAAGATTGCTTCCTATAGCCGGAATGAAAAAAAAGTATTTCCCACGTTTCGCCTCCTCATAATTTCTATCCATAGCCGGAATTAAGACAAAAGCGAAGTCACCGCCATGGTAGAGAAAACAAGGTAGGGTCATTTCTATGAAGGAAAATACATTTCTTCTTGTTCGGCTAGCCCATAGAAAGGCTTTATTTCAAACAAACTTTATGACGTCACCAAAATGCCATGTCGTTAGGCCAATAGTGGAGACGAATTTGGGGGTAGCAGTGCTACCAGATGCAATATGAGCGCTGCTATTGGATCGTTGCCGTGACGTCAGCAAACCCACACAGTCGACGAAAAAAAGACTGATTTGATCCTAACTTGTTTCATCTACCCTGGTCACCGCTAGAAGAATCAGATATTTGTAGTAGCAGATCGTATCCACAATACTGCGTGCGGTAATTTTAGATAAGGCTCCACAAGAGGAGGCTGTTTGAGAGTTAGCGAGGGGTCCATACCAATTACTTTTTTTATGTCGAACCTTATCAGTGAAATGGCAACAATGAATTATATCACTTTAAGGAGTAAGACTACCAGTTATGAAAACCACACTTCATCCAATAATTCTTTTTAGGTACAACTTGAGTAGAAGTAATATTTTTTCCAGATTTTAATCATTTATCGCTGACTTTAGAGAAGTGAGCAATAGTGCACTGTCACTAATCAGTGAGTAAAATAATTTCTCATAAGTCTTTATAATTTGAAACGAAAAAAATAGTTTAAAACCACCAACAGAGAAAAATTATAGCTTTGGCAGAGGTGACTAACTACTACACATGAAATAATTGTCATTAAACTATATGAAGGGTTTTGAATTCATCAGAAGAAGTCTTGATGGTACTATCAGAAGAAGTCTTGATGGTACCATCAGAAGAAGTCATGATGGTACCATCAGAAGAAGTCATGATGGTACCATCAGAAGAAGTCATGATGGTACCATAAGAAAAAGACTTGATGTCACCATCGAGTCTTGATAGTGCCCAGCTCAGCAATAGCACGAGCGTCATATTCCTAAATGACATTAGCAGTTCCGATTGCCGGAAGAGGAAGAGGGAAAGTGTCCGCTAACACAGACACCAAATGCCACAACGAGCAGTACGTCAACAACGAACGAATGAAAATGTCGAGGTGCCTCCAAGGTTAAAATTCGCAAAAGGAGACGACGCAAAGAAAAATTGATTGAGTTGCAGCGCTTCTTGGATGACTAATCATTTCGCTGCGAAATTTTTCCTCAATCGATTTAAAAGGCGTCGAAAAGCTCCGAAAAAATCTCCACAGTTTAAAATATAACCAAAGATCATAAAATAATTTTCTCAAATATCCTAAAAATGCAAATTATAAATCTATCGGCCGAATCATATATCTATTGGTATGAGAAAACTAGCAGAAATGAAAAATCATTTTTCCAAAATTTTCTAAAACTGCCAATCATCTATCAAGTCATTTATTTACCAGCTGAATCATCTATCTATTGGTATAAGAAAACGACAGCGCACCACAAAGTGATTTCAAATTTATAATATTTTTGATTTTGATCAACGGTGTTTTTCACAATGATGGATCAGTCACTAACACTGATGCGTCCACCTACTGTTCTTGTCAGGGTGATCAGATCATCCACCGGGAAAATCAGTAAAACCTTGCAAAGGACACCAATGAAACTGAAATGCACAAAAATTCTACTCATTTGGAGGCTGAAATGCAATCAATTCTACACAAATGGCCGCTGAAATTCAATAAATCCTACACGAATTTATTGTGTTCTAGTGAGAGAACTCAAGAGAAACCCGAAAACAATTATTTGCTTCCATTCTTGAATAATACACAATCTAATTTTGACTATCACCAGCTGAAACACTACCTTATAACTTCATCCATAAAAAATATAAAAGTGCAATATTTTTGAGACAGTGATCGCTGGTAAAGAAATTTGTACATAAAAAGAATTGTGAATTCTGTGAAAAACATCATGATTTGGAGATGTTTATCAGAATTAATCTACGAAATAATGTACTGAAGATTAAGAGTGGTTATACTATGTAAATTCATTTAAGCAAATATTTCTCAACAAGTTTCAGGAAACAAAACACTTTACATGAAGAATTTGGAATTCGAATCTAAGATCAGATCGCCTATGCTTGAGAAATGTAAGAATAGGTTCTCAAAATAATACTCAGATAAAAAGCAAATATTTTCTGAGCCACGTTGATTGGCAGGTGAAATTCTCCCAAACTGAAAACTCAGCGAAACTCAGCAATCAAACTATAAGCGTAGGTTAAGACTCAATAGCACATTTGCCATTTAAGCATCATTAAATTGCACAGCCTTCTCTTCAAACGTTCTTGTATGTCAAAAGTGCATCATTATAAGGTTGCGTTATCAAAGGTTGATCTTGATTGCGCCGATTTTGTTGGCGCTGTTACACTGTGAACGAGCCTAGTGCCCCTATGAAAGTGATCCGAATTATCCGCTCAAGAGTTGAAATAAAAAAGATGTTTTTAACCAGATGGAAATTTGCACCAAGCGCCAAGGTCAATTACCGATGAGAATTGAGCTGATACTGCATTATACAACCCAAATTCTCTGTTCCAAAGCCGTCAAAAGTTCAAATAAATAAGATGCTCTTAACCAGCTGAAAATTTGCACTGAGCCTCAGAGACAATTACTGATGAAAATTGTACTGTTGCAGCATTATAATCCAAGTCTACATGATGTCGGCCCGCCCTTTAAATCATTAACTAATCAAGAAGCTTTCGGTGCTCTGCAACTGGCCTCTTTATAAGCCAGATCTTGAACTCCTATCACCTCTTTGGATCACTCAAGGAGGATCTCCGAGGCCGTTGGTTTTTAATAGATTGAGAAATGTAGAAGAAACTGCACAAATAACTGCAGAAACGATAAAAAAATGCTCTTGGTAATCCATCAAAGGCTATTTTATAGGTATCTATCAAAGGCAATTTTATAGGTATCTATCATAGACAATTTCACAGGTATCTTCCAAAGCAAAAACGTCGTATTTTTAAAACGAATTTGTGTCCATAAATTTAAAAGCAAATTTTTCGTTAGATTTTTGTAAATTTGAAAAACAGCGTTAATATATATGGAAATTTAACAAAGGACAGGTAAAAATTAGAACATGAGCTCACAGAGTTATACACCACGTTCTAACAGTCTTTGTTCGTTAACTGAATGTGGTTGTACCGAAGAAATTAAATGAATAGAGACTGTCGGTGTGACAGGTCTTCGGAGCCCCCGACTCAGCAGACAGTACGAATTCTAAAACAAGTCACTGGGACGCTGTGTTACAGTGATGCGTCAAATCTAATATTATCACTGCTGTGTGATCAGACATTTTAAAGCTGTCCTGCTATTGATGATGTTCACCAGCTTATTTATGCATGTTAATCTTCTATCCCTAAAATGTAAACATCAACAAATGACACCGAATTAAATGATGCACGAAGCTGGTCTGCTCACCAACGAGCAAAAACTCGAACTGAACTCAAAAATCAATGCCCTTTCTTTCGAACGAACAGCTCAACAATCCCGACACAATTGAATTGGAAAAATTGAAGGTGAATGCTGCAACGTTAAAACAATTGGACAAGCACAACACAAAAATTTTCAAAACGCATGCAGGGCGCAACTTCCATGTTTCAGAAGCTAACATCATCAAAGTAGTTCAACAGCAACATAACTATCGCAAGAAATGCACCAAAATGAGCTAGGTGGCGTTTCTGAGAACTTGAGACCAAACGAGGAGAACTCGAACTTAAAAGCCCACCACTGATTTTCATTCATCCACAAAAGGCGGCGCGGAATCCAATGGACTGGCAATGAAGATCACCAACACATGACAGCCACCACGTCTGGCGTGGTTGTCTGGCCAGTACAAATTAGGAGAAAACGAGCTCTCATTGCAGTGCTCGAGCACAACTGCAAATTTCGCCGAGCGATTCAAGAGCTCACTCTGATCCCACGCGTGGCCAAAAGCGGCATCAAATGCCCTTATGACCAATATCATATTGTCTCTATAAGGACATCACCCAGAGGGTCCCTTGAGACGCTCTACACACAGCTGCATGGACTAATGAGGGCCCTGTGAAGGAACTTCAACACAGCCACTCTTGTACAGCCGGACTTCATCGAGCTAGACGTGCAGTGGTTCTTAAACTGGGTTCGATTGAACCCCAGGGTTTCGGTGAGTCAGGGGTTCATTTGAGTTTTGAGTCATATAGTCATGTACGTATGTTTTGAATTTGAAGAAAAAACAACACATTTCAGTTTTCCAACTACAAAGGGTTCGATGAATGCATGTACGGAACTTGTGGGGTACCTCCAACAAGGGTAAGAACCATTGAGCCAGAGGCGAGCGTCAGAGCAGTCTACACCAACGTGACTTGGAACACATGAATTCTAATGCTGCACATGCCCGCACCTTAAAGGGAAACGTACAGCTGTTTCATAGCTGGTGTCGCTCCATACACAGCCAAGGAGAGAATTTTGCTTGATTTTGGTAAGGAAATACAACACAAAGCAATGCATGATTACGACGAATATGTGAAATAAGTAAATCTTAAATAAGATGTTCCCGAAAGCAGAAAATTTCGTTAACTGTCAAGTTAAAACTTCAGGTTCACGAATACTTCATGTCAGAAAAATGTTTAAAAATTGAATACTTTAGTAATCCGTGAAGGAGATTCAAATTTTTTTCTCAATGTATAGTCTAAACACACACTACAGGTCATGATCATGTAAAAAGAGTTAGTTCATCTGAAATGTTTCTTCTTTGACCAGTATTTTCGAATATTTAACAGCTTGAAAAGAGACTCCAGCTTTCAGTCGCAGTAAAACTAATTGGATTAAATGCCAACATAATAAATGTACTGTGGCATGGCAGTAAAACATTTCAACATACCACAACATGGTGGTATGTGTACTGTGGGGTGGCAATATAACATTTCAACATAACACAACATTTCGGTTGGTGCAATGTGGCACGACAGACTGCACAACTACTCACCATGTAAAGATTTTTGTTCTCGTATAGATCATTAACTTGGAAGAGGTCCTGGCTCTTCAGCCCGTACGCCTCGCATCCCTTCAGGAACATTTCGATATTTTCTCTCTGTAATACAACAAATTTGGTCACGTCATAAACAGGGCAGCCAGATTGGCCATTTTCAGTTTAAAATTCCAAAATTTGGCATTATTTCACTTATAAATTAACAGGGTTGCTGAATTGATATTTTTGGTCGAAAGTTGTCAGATTTAATATTTTTTCTTTCTAAAAAAATCAGTCAGCATTCAGTACTCCTGCAGAGTCGCAGGAGGAGATTTATTTTTATGAGTACTACGTAATTTTTATAATGCAGTTATATTCGAAATAAAGCCAAACTTTAACACTTCAAATACAAAAAAAAAACATCTGAGAAAACAGGGAGATGACATATGGCATTAATTTGAGCGCAATAGCTACTTATTTGTAGACCTTAAAATTACCCGGCAAATAAAAAATTTTCTGCATGATGTTTGATTATCTCATTTTAAAACCGAACTTCAGTGTAAATGGGTATCTAAGTAAAGAATAGTCTTCAAGGCATAAAATAGGCAAATTTTAATGAGGCGGTAAAGAAGCTGACCTGCTTGAACGGAGCTTTCATGGTGTTCACTTTCTTCACTAGACCAGGCTGAAGGGCATTCAGTAATCTGAAAATGAAAATTATTTACCCTTAAAAAAACATCAGTAATAGGTAAAACATCAGTTATAGGGAAACCATCAGTAATAGGGAAACCATCAGTTATAGGTAAACCATCAGTTATAGGGAAAACATCAGTAATAGGGAAACCATCAGTTATAGGGAAACCACCAGTAATAGGGAAACCATCAGGTAAAAATCATCAGTAATAGTGGAAAGGGAAAGCAGTTTACGCTAGTCGCACTGATAAATTATCAGTTATCTGGAAAAGACAAAAAACACACACAAATCGCTAACAAAATAATCAGTGATATGGGAAAGAGAAACGACTAACATTAGTCGCAGATACAATGTATCAGTAATCTGATAAAATGAAACAGTTTATACGAGTAGCAGATAGAAAGAATCAGTAGTAGGAATAAAAGAGAAGGAATCGACACCAATTTAGGATACAAAGCAATTATCTCGAAAATGAAAATTTTTTCAGAGTTAACGAATTTTTTAACCGAATTAGCTTCAGTTAAGAATGAAGAGAGGCAGCAAAGTTGATAGAAAAATGAAAGTTGCGTGTATGAAATTGATGTCCCGTGTAATTTAAACTATTGTCATGGTTTCTAAACTACTTTTCAATTACCATGCATGCTTAAACAGTTTTATACTCCCTACAACCTAGATGTGTAGAGTTGCTGGAGTATATCCATACGTGCAAGCGAAATTCCTAAACTTTTTTAATGGTTGTCAATTTCCTGCAGAGTTATATTTCTTCATATGTTCTAAATTGATGAATCCTCAAAACCTACTGAGTACAATTGTTACTTTTGATCATTTTCTCATGTGAAACTTCAATACATCACTTTCAATTTATCACTTTCACTACACTAAGAAATTAAAAGTACTGACAAGATCGCCGCAATTAATTACCACTTGATACATTTGGTACCCGACTCGTAAGTTGTGAATCGAAACTAACGAGAACTTAAGCTACCGAGGTCTAAACAACATTTTGTATCGGTGAGCCAGCAAAACATCCCTATATCACTTTCCCACTGACTAACGTTATGCACAATTCACACCGAAAGATGGTAGACTAAACTCCTGTGGATTTCAGCCAGTGTTGGATAGATATGAGCAGGCAAATACGAACATTTGAGCAATTGACCAATGAAATGATTACTCACTGGCAAATGGCAATCCCATCTTTGTCCAGAGGGACAATATTGACCAATCAAATGACGACTCACTGGCAAATGGCAATCCCAGCTTTGTCCAAAGGGACAATTAGCCAATCAAATGACGACTCACTGGCAAATGGCAATCCCATCTTTGAGGGCATGTCCGAAGTCGAGTTGGTCGCTGATGCCTTCTTCATTGGAGGGCAGGTCGAGGTTGGAGCCTGTCACTGCTTCTATCCACTCGCAGACGCGCTTCGCCCGCGCCGGGTCGAATTTGGCCTGGCTCTGAAAGCAAACCGAATGAAACTGTGAATAATCATAAAACTGTAGTTATGAAAATAGTCATGGAAGAGACTGGCTCTGGAATTAAATGGATGAAACTGTGAATAATCCTAAGACTGTAATTAAAACAATAGTCATAAAAGATGAGGTCTGACACTGAAATCAGACCAAATGAAACTGTGAAAAACCAGACAGAACACTGCAGTTGTGGAAATAGTTATAGAAGATGAGTGAATAAGTTACAAGAAGTTCATAAAACGGCTGAAATCAAACCAAATGAAACGGAATAATCACAGGAATGCGGTTGTGGAAAACGTTACAACAGATGTTTCTCTGAAATCAAACCAAATGAAACTGAGAATGATCAGTCACAAGACCGCAGTTGTAAAAATAGCCATACAAGTTAAGTGAATAAGCTATAAGAAGTTCATAAAATATTTAAATGGAAGTGATTGGTAAACTTTCGTAAAATTCTGTCGCTTATAGTGAAGAATTAGCAGTATAATTATTTAAAGACAACTCTAATTCAGAGATGTTGCATTTAAAATGTAAAATCAAACAGCGGTTAACGTGTTGCAAGTGAACAACGATAGGAAATCAACAAACTTTTATTTAAAATTTAAAAGTAAACAATAATTAACGTGCTTCAAGAGGACAACGATAGTACATCAAAGGTTTTTTAAATTTAAATTAAACATTGATGAACGTGTTGCAAGGGGATAAAATCATCAAACTTTTATTCAAAATTAAAAAGTAAACATTGATGCCAGAGGACAAAATCATCAAACTTTTTTAAAATTTAAAGTAAACATTGATGAACGTGTTGCAAGAGGACAAAATCATCTAACTTTTATTCAAAATTTAAAGTAATCATTGATGAACGTGTTGCAAGTGGACAACGCTAGGAAACCATCAAACTGAAAGGAACGACGTGAAAATGGGAACGTTGGTAGACCACCGCCTCGCTTTCTATCAAGATCAGTGACCGGCCCTGAAACGTAAACAACTAAAGGCACGGCAAGCCCACACACTCTCTCTCCCTCCCTCTCTCTTTCTCTCTCTCGGCTAAGCTAATGAGCTTGAATTTCTGAGTAAACATGGTGGGTTCACAGAACCACACCCTCACACGCATGATGCTTCACTAGACGTGCTATTAGAAGATCACTTCATAAAGTTCATCCCGTCAGCTACCGGCGAGAAAATTTAGCAGCCACTCGAATTACAGCCCCTCATGTTAAAAAGTCGTCGAATTTAGGAAACAATTTTAAACATTTAAATGATATATTTATCCCGTCAGCTACCGGTGAGTAAATTTAGCAGCCACTTGAATTACAGCCCCTCATGGTAACAATTAATGGGTAACAATTTGAAGCATTTGAAATAATTATTTTCCCAAGGCATGTGCGTTGTTGCAAGTAAGACACTAGAATAAACTTGATATCTAACAGTCAACAATATTGCAGAATGGGACAAATAAGGTTCGAGGCGTCGGTGACATCCTACCAGAACAAAACTGTAGAGCATGGAACATAAAAATGAATTTCACTCAATTTAGCTGCACTCAAACACATGATTTACATTCTTATCTGTAAAAAATTCAATTCCTATCATGTTCATGAACATAAGCGCATCGCAAAACATGATTTGAACATGCTTTTACTCTGAAAAATACTCATATTTAGATACGCAAGCTTCTGTATTGAAGCTGCTCGAATAAAACCAACGGAAAGCGTTGCAAAAGAACACTACAACCTTCAGTAACATTCTAAATTTGATCTACAACGTCTAGATCAGTGGTTCTTAACCTTGTTGGAAGTACTGGACCCCACAAGTTCCACACATGCATTCATCGAACCCTTCGTAGTTGGAAAAGTTAAATGTGTTTTTTTATCAAATTCACAATGTATGTATAAAACTATATACTCTATTAATGCACAAGCCGCACCATGCCGAACCAAGGGGTTCGATTCACCGAACCCCTAGGGTTCGGTCGAACCCAGGTAAGAACCCCTGACCTAGATGCAAGCACACCGCCAAGCAAACGCCACAGCGCGAATCTCTTCACTCGAAAGAGACGAGTTGAGCGCTGTGTACATTAGAGCGGTGCTGTGTAGGCCTGTGTAGGCCAATGCAACCATCTCTTGTGAGTCGCTTCAAAGTGTTAAGTGTATTTTGTATTTTACACGAGTCATAACTCCGAACAAACTTGTGTTCAACTCACACAATGAAAGCGCCCGCATTACCCTGAAACTATTTTTCCATATAAAAGAAACTACAAAGTTGAATTTCAATCAACGCCAGATATAACTTTCAATAGGGCTCGAGAAAGTGTTGTGTTCAGACGAAATAACTAAGTTGTTTGTTTTGAAAAATCGCTGAAATCTGTGAAATTTTAAGATTGTCATTTTGATGTTTTGTTTAGTTTTTCAAATAACAGAATAACAGACAGAAACAAGGAGATCCCCATCAGACCATGCAGCCAAATTAAATTACAAATTAGAACGATCAAAATTTGACATTTTTGTAAAACAGAGAAATTCGCCACTTCTTTTGGGGAGAATCTAAAAAATAAACTAAGTAAGCTTATATCATCTTCATTTGAAGGAGTTTTGAAATTTATGGTCAAAAATCTGCGAATGAGTATAGTGATAAACTGTAACGTGTATGAAAGCAGAACGATCCTACTTCATTAGGTCGAGCGTCACTCCAAANAATTTGTCGAATCTTATTCATTTGCTATCAGACTGATCAATCTGATTAGCGAACTACTCATTCTCAAAATCTAATCCCAAACTTAAATTTATTTAAAAAACGGGTTGTCGGGAAAATGTACTGATGAACTTCGTATAAAATTCCATGAATTTCCGGAATTAAACTTTCTGCATACATCGATCTTTAAAGGCACACTAACCCAAAAACTACATCAATAACACAACGATACTTTACCTAAATGGGGTAAATTTCTACCTCAATACTAAAAATACTTCAGGGTGTAAAACTTCACGCTTTGCATCGAACAGAGCTTCTTGATTTAAGCGCAGAGCTTCCCAATTTGTGGGTATTTTACCCCAATGGGGTAAAATTTTTGTATCTTGTATATCTTGAAGTCAAGTAGCTCGTAACACAAAGTTTTTTCTTTAAATTATGAACGGAGTAACAGGAATGATGAATGGGGCATTCACTGTCTAAGGTAGAGAACCTTAAAAGTAGTTTTTTGAATTATTAATAGGGTAACAGGAATGATGAATGGGGCAGAGAACCTCAGCTGAACAAAAAATTATTTCATTGAATTTTTAATCGGGTAACAAGAATGGGGTATTCACTGTCTAAAGTGGGGAACCTCTGATCTAACGGTTCTCAATAAGAAAATGGGTCAAATCTTGTGATGCTGAGGTCAACCGACGGAAGAGGGAGGAGATGCTCTTCGTAAACACGCAAGCCAAACCTCAAACACTGCAAAACTCTTAATGTACGTCGTCGACAAATGTTCCAGGCTTTAATGTATGTCACGTCTGGGGTTCGAAAGTTTTTTAAAGCGACACTTTGTTTGACAAGAAAACTACGCTGTTAAAAATACTGCTACACTGTTTTTCATCGAACGTTAGAACATTGATGTAATCAGATGATTGTGAATGGCTACTCTAGTTAGACTTGAAGAATTTATGGTAAGCTTTTTCATTGATATGGGTTCATAACTACTTTCATACATTTTATAAAGCATCCAAAAGTGATTATAAAACAGAGTCCAGTAATGTAGACGTGGAAGCTACAAGTGAACTCTCTGCCTGTAGAAAAACAAGTATTTCATTTACGAGGATCTTTTCCAGATAAGTCCCACCACTAATGCAACACATACAAGTTCATCCCCTTATAACTTTAAAAATAGTGCACCTATCGACTTCAAATTACTCTTACGAAACGAAAGAATGTTTTAACCTTTCGTTTGAGAGTAATTTGAAGTCGATAGGTGCATTATTTCGAAAGTTACAAGTGGGTGAACTTATGTGTTGCATTAGTGGCGGGGCTTATCTGGAAAAGATCCATTTACGCTAACTTGGACCTCATGAAAACAAACAAGTAGATCATTCATCAAGTTGATTGATCAAATAAATTATGATCAAACTATGAATGATTTAATCCAACCGCATTTTGATAGACTTTATGAGAACGGATTTCACGTATAGTCTAAAAATCGCGTAAGAAACGTATTACGTTCAAAAAGTATTTAATTATGAAAAAACGTATTACGTCCAAAAAGTATTTAATTATGAAAAAATGAAACTATCGAATCAGGAGGACATTTCCATAGTTGTGCATTAATTTTGTTTATCGATCTGAAGCAGAGCTAAACCTATTAAAAGTAATGGTTTCTCATAAAACCAAAGATGAGTTAATTGTATCATCTACGATGGAAATAAAGTGATTTTCTTTTTTTTCTTTCTTCCTTTCTTTTCTTGTCACCAAAATAAACTCAAATCAGATTTATCATCCGATTAAATCAAACGAATAAATAACCTCAGTCTGCACGAAGAATAAATAACTCTGTCTGCACGAAGAATAAATAACTCTGTCTGCACGAATAAATAACCTCTGTCTGCACGAAGAATAAATAACTCTGTCTGCACGAAAAAATAACCTCTGTCTGCACGAAGAATAAATAACTCTGTCTGCACGAAAAAATAACCTCTGTCTGCACGAAGAGAAGTAACTGCTGAGCAGACATAGAAAAATATTCAGAAGAATTTTTTGTTTATATCATATGGTAACATTAATTTATGGTCTGAAAACTATTGCAAAATTTCTTCTTCAACTTGGTAGAACACAAATATCAAAATCTGCATAAATGAGAGCAACTACAGAACAGGAGGCGGCAGAAATAAATGCATTTGTTTATTAGGTCAATGTTCCTCTCACGTAGTACACAAACGAGTGTGACGTACGTACGAACAGACGTTATCGGGTATCCGTTTCCGCAGCTGCTGCCCACGTGAGATATGTAGGTTCAAATACGAAGGTTCAGTCAAAGCTAAATTTAGGAAAAACGAACGAGGCCCAAAAGGTGCCAACGCTGCCAAAATGGGACATCGAAATGTTTTTGACGCTAATTTTGAACGAATTCAACTTTAGAATTTTTCAGAAATTTAATTCTTATTTTCGCAAATTCAATTTAACGAATCAAAATCAGCTTCGAAGAATGAAATTCCCCTCCCAGCCCTACCGAGTACGTGTCTGGATAGTAAATTTTTTCGTACTATGTAATCAATTTACCAGAGAGAAATATCAGATTTGACTCTTGGCTCCACTTTAACGCCGTGTAGTATACAAGACTAACCTCAAATAACGAAACCATTACTATGTACTTCACTAATCAGTCTAAATAAAATGTGCATCACAACATGTCACGTAACATTCTCGAGGCCTGGTATTCTAGAAACTCTGTCAAAAAAAACTACTAATAGTTACAAATTATTCGCAAATATCTGACTGGCATTCAATGAGAAAAATTTGCCTGTATGTACGATCCTCCCCCACAATTGCCTGTACTATCCTCCACAACAATTGCCTGTACTATCCTCCACCACAATTGCCTGTACTATCCTCCACCAAAATTGTCTGTACTATCCTCCACAACAATTGCCTGTACTATCCTCCACAACAATTGCCTGTACTATCCTCCACCACAATTGCCTGTACTATCCTCCACCAAAATTGTCTGTACTATCCTCCACCACAAT
>JACJUY010000628.1:187975-210066 GCA_014220935.1 Platorchestia sp. MABIK | reverse complement strand
GGTGCCTGGCTGAATAGGGGTGAGTGGTGCCTGGCTGTAGAGGGGTGAGTAGTGCCTGGCTGAATAGGGGTGAGTGGTGCCTGGCTATAGAGGGATGAGTGGTGCCTGGCTGTAGAGGGGTGAGTGGTGCCTAGCTGTAGAGGGATGAGTGGTGCCTGGCTGTAGAGGAGTGAGTGACACCATAAGGCACCACTCGCACCTTTACTCTCCCCATAAGACACCATAAGATGAGTGAAACCTAAATTTCCGCAATAAGTCCGGTGAAAAAGCAAAGAGCAAACAAGCTAACGAAAATTTGAAAATCGTGACAGAAGTCTGATTCGCAAGTATCTACGATACGCGAGCTCAGTTTATCCTATGGAAGCCTAATTATTATTGTAAAAGAAAGTTTCAGCCTCCCTTTACCATGACAAAGATGTTCAAAGAGAGGAAGGATGAAGACATCATTTAGTATGGAGTTGAGGGAACGCGGAATCTATACACATTGCGCAAGGTGCATGGAAACAGTAGGCTAAGAAATAAGTTCATAAAACAAGAAAAATATTTATCATTGTATAATAGAGCTCACCTAATGCCCTTGCAACATTGACAGCTGCACGTATGCCAGTGACCGCTGCACAACCTGACGCCCAGCAGAAAACTGAATGAAATGCGCGACCAGTAAAAGACGAACAAGGGTAACAAGTGCTGGAGTGTGTCCGATTCACTTCGGTTTCATGAGACACTATTGTACATAGATTCCGCCTTCCTTTAACTCCACACTGAATAGTGCCTTCCTTCTTCATCTCTTTGGAACGCCGCTGGTTAGAGAGGCTTGCACTAACATCTGATCTAAACGTTTATCAAGGACCATCTTTTTTCGGTTCGTAGCTGTCCTGTCTTTCAATGCCTATAACTTTCTTCTTCAACTTTTATCGTGTTTCAAAAGTTTCCTTCTCAACCTTACCAGACCTGAGTCCCAGAAACTAACTGTTAAACGCTAAGTCTCACTAAGTCAATTGAAACATATCGGGAAGACATTTCCGATGGTTAACCGTGAGGTTTAATAATGATTGGTTGGTTATTTTTAGTGTGTGACGCATTTTTTCACGTGCTGGAGAAAGTTCCAAAAATTAGGTTCCCAGTATAGCTGCAAATTCAGAAATAACCGAAAAATTGGTACAGCGGCCTAGTAGGGTTAATTTACGGTTTCTGAGCACAGGGTTCTTGTATTGGAACAAACCTTGCGCGTAGATTCTGCATTCCTTGACTCAAAATAGTATGGTTTCTTCTTTCTTTGAGGGACCTTTGTTGTGTTTAGTTACGCTAAACTAACGTCTCTAATATACGACTACCACGTATAGAATAACAACCCCGCGCGGGCCAATTAGCTAGAAGCTAGACTCAAACCCGGTGCTTCCCGAGTAGTCTGAAATACGAGACAGGAATAGCGTTCTCTGAGACTCCACTCCCTAACTAACCAACGGAGCGGCCAGACAAGCTGCCCTGCTACCATTTCTGGAGCAAGGTCTTTGTAAGAAGAACGCTCTGCCGTGCAGCGTCAGTCTTTGTCCGTCACTCTTCACTCATCAGAGCCACTCCACAGCCTCTAGACCTCTCTCTCCGCTCTCACTCTACTGCGCTGTTCAATTATCTAAACCGTGGCTTAGCGCTAAAATTTCTTTGCTCACCGCACCGTGAGCTCTGATACCCAACCCGAAACAAGCAACACTTCCAGCGTTAGGGTGGAATATGTTTTAGGATGCAAGTAAGAGTCCCTGTTCCGTTGTTTCAATCTTATCCGTCCCTGTGTCGTGCCTCACTCCCTCACACACTTCAATTCGGTCCCTTGGTCTATAAAGATATTCACGCGCGACCGTATTAAAAGTACTCTTGAGTATTGGTACCGAACCATATTTTCATGAAAGAAGACCGAATAACCGGAAAAAAGCAGAAATTTGTTTTACGGCTTAATTTTTTAAATAAAACTTGTTTTACCATTGGATTCAAGGAAATAAGGCAAGGTAGTTCAAAAATTCAAATTGAACTAAATAATTTTTCCGAACAGCAAACTTTAAAGCACAAATTCGTAAACTTTTCTTAGTGCAAATCAAAGTATGCTTTGAAAATTTGAAAAAACTTTATGCTCTTAAAAGAGAATTTTATCACAGGTCCAGTAATATTTTATTTTACTGTTTTCCAAACTATGAGGGTAATTCTATCTTGGTTGTAAGAAAAAGGAGGCTCACGCAAAAACGATTGAAGGACAATTGATTACATCAAATTAAATCTGTTGGGTAGATCCCGCAACGGAGATCGAGGTTGACGGCTAAGTTTTTTTCGAGTCATTTTCAACTTCCCCTATAAACTGCGACCATGGGTTGAGTTGCATTGACCTAAAAAAGGCCTGCAAGAGTGTAGAAACCAATATTCAGAATGCAACAGGAGTATAAAATATAGACGGAAAACCCTCCCCCTACTAGTGCAGTCGAGTGGGAGGTACCAAAAATACGTAAGTTTACTCTTTTCTATGATGTGTGAAGACAGTCTAACAAAACGAAAAACATTTCATCCAAAATTATGTTTCATAATAGTGCCTGCAGCGACAAACTGAACTCTCCTCAGCACCTCGTTTTTATGCCTCTGAATGCTTGAGCCAATATTTCGAATGCAGGCTCTCATTTGACTCTCGGTTTTTTCGATCAATTGTCGGACAATGCTTATCTCGTGAGATCCTGGTACACAAGGACAGAAAGCTCAGAAGGATCTGAGACAAGTGAGCCAGATGTAGGGTGGGCATTGTGTGAAGCTAAGAAGGTATACCTTGAGCTTCAGAACGCTTCCTCCAGCTCCAGGAAGTCTCGCAGCTGGAGCATGATAGTAGGTCGCCAAAACAGTGCTGTGCAGCGACTAACAAGACCCTACCTGACGGGTCGTGTGAACGATTGTGGTGCGTCAGCTTGTCGATGACCGCATCAGTAAGACTGTTCTGTCCTGCGAGGAGACTTCGTCGAACCGATTTGCCTGTAGCAGTCACGGTAGTGACCTTCAAATCCATTTACTGGTTGTGACGCCCAGTTCCGATCCTCTTGGAGACGTGGCTGGGACACCCTTCATCGTAGCTGGCACCACACACTTGCCCTCATCGTTGCAACCAAGGAAGTTGGATACATGGAACCGGCATCGCTATCTTTTGCCAGTCAAGCGAGTGAAGCCACTTCTGCCGTCACAAGCCCCGCCCACTCGGCCCCAGTTGTGGAGGTGGTGTGGCAGTGGAGGGGTACCACCACCTCCATCATCAGCGACTGAAGACCGCGCTGTGAAATTGCAGACTTGCGCTACTCTGTGCTACACGTGTTTTTTTTCAGGCATATATTTCAATCGCGTCCTCGCTGAATGTTAAAGAAAAACAACATTTACATAGAAACATTTATTTAGCAACTTACATCCAGTTATGTAAAGAAATGAATAATTACATACGCTCTACATACCTGATTTTTTCTTTGTGTTCTAAGTTAATAAAGAACATTTTTAACAACCGTACAGTAATTTCATTTTGTTGTCCAGAGCAAAATTTATAGAATATAGGTTTTAAATTTACATACCTGAAAATAAAGTTAATTTATTTGAGATCTGACGGCTAATTTTTTTCTGTTTATGAATGGTTTCGTTAAATAGTTTAGTAGAGTGATGACATCTTAAAGTAATATATTCAAACAAAACAATTTCNAGTTGTAAGTATTAGGATTCTTACACATAGCAAGATCTTGCTGACATTTCTTTTCAGCTATTAAACATATGTCAATTGCATCATTTGATAAATAGGTCAAGTGCACTTTCTCTTTAAGATCAATGAACTTTAAGGAATCTTTATTGCAAGCATTTCGACAAAGGGCGATGATACATGATTCGCAACGAAGAACATTTTCTGATTTTCTGACCATGTATCCTCGTATATAAGAAACAACATTATAAAAATATCTGAATTAGAACAAAATGCGGAACAATTTTCTACATATTTGGTAATGTATCCTCTTTGCATGAATCATTGCATTGGACATCGTCAGACGTTATTCTATTTTTAGAACATGAATATTTAAACACTGGTATAGCGCAAGATGAGATTAATGAAGATGGGTTGCTTCTACTAGATGCTGTCAAAATTGTTACATCTTCAAAAGACGCGCAGTAACCATTATGAACATCTTTTATTTCGTGAACAAATAGACGTTAATAGGAACAAGCATTTTTTTTTGCTGTCTGGTTGTTATTGCACACACCTCTGCTTTCAATTTTCCAGAAAATTAATTTTAAATGATCTTGACTTATTTTCTACTTAAGTAAAAAACACATGCCCTGTTTTACAATTTTTTTGAACAAGGTATTAATGCGTTTAATACGAATTGACAATCCTTTAACTCCTGTTTTCCTGACTGACTCGCACATTAGGTTGACAGGTGTTGGGCAGGAAAGTGATGTTATATACAAAGCGTCTCCATCATTGGTTGAAAATACATTGCCGGCATTGTTTGAGTTAATAGGTTTCTTATATCCATATGACAAATCATTTCTGGAATTTAGTATATCAAACTCGCTGATAAATTTTGTTGTTGCTTCATTACCGCTAAAACCGTCAATATTAATTTTTAGACCAATTTTACTCCATCTGCAACGGAATCACTTAAAAGTTGAGCAGCGAGTTCGATATTCATCTTTTCTGACGTAGTTTATGTGCTTTAATTTTAACTTCTAGCTAAATGTATTCATGTTAAAGTTTGTAATTCATGAAATTTCTGTACGTACGCGTGAAAACTTGTGTCTGAATCTTTTTTTAAAGTACTACTCCACTTGTGTATAATGCATGAGCTCGGCATATTGGGAAAGTAGTCCTTGAACGCAGCATGGATAAGCTTCATCCTTCCACGCCGAGTGTCAGTTGCAAACTGAGCCCCGCCCATGCCCACCTCCGTGTCTGGGGCCGTCACCATACAGCTACCAAAAATTGGCTTCACTTTAAAGCGATGATGCCGGTTCCATGTATCAAACTTCCTTGGTTGCAACAGTGCGCAGGCAGCTCTATGCTGCCGAGTTACTGTCACCGACAAGGATCTTATTGTGATAGACCTTGCTCCTCAAACCCACTTCGCGCATCGGCCTCTGGTTTCATTTCTCCAGAATTTTCATCATGGTTGCTGATAATTTTTTTAATTTGCTTTCCGAGAATCGAACGCAGCATGAGAAAGCGACGTTCACCGCTAATCATCAATCTATTTGAAGTTGCTCAGAACTCAAAACCCAAAACGAGGCCGGTTCCGCACTTGACTACTAAGCCAGCTCTGACGTGCTAGTGATGAGCTCCAAACAGTCACATCCTAAATAGGCTCACCATCGTCGGGCTGCTAGCCTAGGCAGACCCGCATGACTACCGTGTGAAAACAAGGCTCGTTGTCGACGAGAAATGATTTTATATTCTGTGGATGGGTCATTTACTATGCTCTGGCTCCCTCAATCATTCTAAATCGCCAGTGTTTCAAATCCTTGACATCCTGGCATCACCTCCTTAATTCAGCCATGCGTCTTAATTGATGCTCAATGACTTTGGATAGTTATCAAGCTTTTCTTCATCCTAGATGCTATTAATTAGTGAATATTCACTAGTGAACATCACTCGTCACAGCTTGGTAAATTACGCGAAAGTGAACATCACGCCGAGGCGTTAAGTCAGCAGGGCAGCGTTCTCATCAACTTGTGCAGGCAATCAGCTGAGCGAGCGGCAACGTCGTCACGAAAAAGGAGCTCAAAAGTACCACATTATCTAAGGATGATACTATTTGCAGGCAATAATTTCCTCCTTTTATAAGGTGTGGAGGCTTTTGTGCTGCGCGAGCATCAGCAAGATGGAGTAAAACCTTTGAATGACGGCCCGTCGCAACGCGTTACCTCTTGAAGACCAGAATGACAATGAGCTCATCATGCTTAATTAGCCTGTGCCTCCCTTCATGCATTCGTGAGCCGAGCCGCTTCAAAGCGCTCGTCGTGTGTGAGCAATCGCACTTTGACTGAGCTTTCCCCGCCAATAGCACCGGACTCGACAGCTCCGGCCCCCAGTAAACTGATAGAACGTTTCAGTCTTTCCTATCCTACCTGACGACAACGGTAACTGCAGTGTGGAGCGTACATTCGGTAGCAAGTACGCACAAGCCACCCACACACAGAAAGCATGAGTGTTGTATCAATCTTGCAACACTGCAATTAAGTATGAATGTCACCGCAAGTATATAAGCGAGTGAGGAGTTTCACTACATTTCGCTGCATCATTGCAAGACTGTAATAACTCAAAAATTTTCAGTATGGAGTTACAATATCATAAGAATGCTGAATTAATTCTCCCTCTTTCGGCAGTAAAGTTGTAAGTCTACTGAATTTTTGGCTGATAAATGGCGTTGGTTGATTTGCGTTAAATTATTAAAGTTATTCGACTTAAATACTTTAAAATGATTCTCCTAACAAATCACAAAATTTGGGTTAAGACAGTCTTGCAATGATGTAGCGATGTGACGCACACTAGGCTCCTCTAACGCCTCTCAGCCACCTCCTTCCAGGATGGCTACTAGAACCTCAGCAGTTTGCTGAACAGTCCTGACTTAATGAAAGTTTAGATGATATTTATCAATAGATTCGCTATACAAACTGAAAATTAAAGATTTGACGATTTTGGGGATTGACGATCACTTGATCGAACGTGAAAAGTGAAAAAAGTTTTACTAATCAACATTTCATTGCAGTAATTTGTACTTTCAAAAGCAGCCGGGAAAACATGGCTGCATTATCACCTACAAATATCTGATGTTTACCAAAACTACTCTGTCTTGGAGGTTGAGTTGTGCACTCTACTCCAAGCTAATGATCTCCCTTGGCGTGTCCAGCGCATGCGTCGCCTGCACAACAGTGCGAGCCACACAGGCGGGGACCTCGCTGCAGCTGCTGCAGGCGACGCAGCTGGGGGCGCCGCACCGCCGCAGTTAGCAGCGCAGCACCAGCCGTCCGGGCCTCCTGGTGCCCCGCTGCTGCCCTACAACTGCCACGGAGGGCTTCCTCAAGGCCTCACCAACCCCAGATTTGCTGCCAAGCCTTTTGGAGACCTCGTGCCTCAGGTCTGGTTCTTCTTGAGGAACTCTGAGGTCAAAAGATTTGTGGAGTGATATTTCTCTAAAGGAAATGTTTGAAAATGAGAACATCTTCATTTTTTATCACCCGGCGTTAAGTTCATATTTTTGTGACAACGCTTGTTCTCGTACCTTCCCGTTTAGTGAAGCTCATGGCTGTTTTAGAAACATTTTTTCCAAGGATCATTATAATTCACTTTGACATCAAGATCCCTGACTTGAACCCACTTTAGTTCAGCATGCGAGAAACTGGTTACCAGGTACGCCCATAATTCATAATATGAAGAGGCGTCCAAGTGTGCGTGTTTGCGCAGGGCGTGCCTCCGAGCTACGAGGAGTGCACGCGCCAGGCGCAGCCGCGACCTGCCCTCCTGGACCACCTGCCTTCGTGTGCGAGGCCTCGTGGCTGCAGCGGCCGCACGGCGGGGGCGCACAGAGTGGCGGTGGCGGGAGGCCGCCGCTCCCGACACCGCGATAACCCCGACAACATCAGCTACCAGAGTATCGGCTCTGCCCGACACTCCGCCGCCAGGTACCGTTTAGCTTACTCCTAGAGAGGCTCTCTTGAGTTACCACCGTTTCTGCAATGCACAGGCACAGTTAGGCATCGCCTGTCCAATGCGTTGTTTCGTTTCTGTAGAATGCTCTGATGGTCAGTAGGCCGCCAGTCACTTAGCTCGCTCTTTTGTTTGTGGTACTTGTATGCAACGTTTTTTCATGAAAATTCTACGTTTTGCTAAATACAGAGAGAGACAGTGGAAACATCCAGCGTGTGTTCATTTATTGTTTATTGGTTCTTGATTTCAAGTACTGATTTCTTTCCTGTGTTTCCTGTTAATAAATTTCCCACCCCAGAGAACTAGTTAACACTTCAGTTTCCTAGTTTCAGTATTTAACGCTTCTGTAGTAAGTTAAAGTTTCACCCAGACTGATGAAATATTTTCGACACTGATATCCAGCATGCGGAGCTGGTCTGCGTGCGACAGTCTGGGCTCCACAGACACGATGCACGCGGCGGTGCTAGGCCCCGGTGCGGAAGGTGCGCCGTACGTCAACTACAACAGCAGCAGTGGCTGTGGTGGCGGTGGCAGCATCGCTAGTGAGAGCACCAATGTCACCCTCGACACCATGAGCACGCTCAGCTCTGCTGCTGTGTCGCAGGCAGCTTCCTGCCGCGCCCTCTTTGGCTCCCGCACCTCCTTTGATTCGTCCTCACTCGTCACCAACGAAGGTTTGCTGTGTGTCCCATGTTACCTGCTTCTCCAGGTGGTGTTACAGCAGTGAACAAGTCTAGACTGAGTGCAATGTGACACCGTTCTGGGCTTAAAACTCTGGGAAGAACTGGGAATAGGGTTCAGCTATCAACACTTTTTTTCTTCTGATTGTTTTACTGCAGTATCGGGAGAGAGGGAGTGTGACCATTGAGTTGCAGTATCTGCTTTATCTTCAAAATTGTGAGATGGCTTGAATACGTGGTAGTGGAAGTAGGTAAACTGGAAAGAAGTTGTTTATGCTTGGGAGCTATTTAAAAATTAGGAAAGATGCTTAGAATCACATAACTCCCCTTTTGCAGTTTGGCACGGAGAATGAATATCGAAGAGATATTTTTGATACAAATAATTAGTGATAAGACGAGACCAAATTTCTGAATGGTTCCGATTCCATCGCCCCTCAGAGGGAGACAACTATTGTATCTATAGGAATTTGCACTCCCAGGAGGAAAATGTGTGAGGGCTCGAGCTGAGAGGTAGGTAAGCCTTCTTTTGGTTGAAATAAAATGTTTTTTTGTTATGTTAAGGACCACCTTTTTTCGGTTCACTGCTGTCCTGTTTTTCAACACCTACTACTTTCTTCTTCAGCTTTATTAATGTTTCATAATCTTCTTTCTCAACTAACTGTTTCTATGCCCCTTCTGCAAAGATTCCGCATTCTCTTTTCTCCATACTAAATGGTGCCTTTTTCCTTCCTCTCTTTGGATCGCATTTGTTGCGGATAGGGAGGCTTAAACTAACTAGTAATCTAATCCGATTCCATCGAAAAATCCCGTTATTCGAAGTGATTCTTTCTTATGCTAATTTTATTAATTTGGTAATTTTAATTTTATTAATTTTTAATTTGTTTGGTTGAACCGCTACTGACCTAGCCTAGAGGATGACAACCATTTCTGTTATACCAGTCAAGCAATGCAGGTGCATTGTAGACTCTCCCGTAGTGTGTTTCTGTAATTTTCAATGTTCTGTTTATGAAATATACTTTACAGATGTGTAATAATTTTTGATCGTCGATTTTTGCGTAACAGATTAATTTGAAATATAGGTTAGTTTAGTTCTTTGCCGTAGGTTTGCTTTCTTTGCCGTTCTCTTTTTTGCCGCTCTCTTGGACTTATGCAGTGTTAAAGCACCTCCCATTGTGTGCAATAAGGACAATAGTAATATTATAGCGTAAATGATTAATTATTAGGTCCAAAGAATTGTGGATGAAGAGCTCTTAATCACAGAGTAGTTGGGTGAATGACTGGATTATCATAAAAATTTCAGAAAACGCGGAATATCGGGAAGTGCCCATATGCACTGGGGCATATGGTGCACATATGCCCCAATACGTCGTCAAAGTGTTCGAAGGAAATTTTTCATTCTCTCAAGATGTTCAAAAATTCAAATGAATAAGTAATATTAAAAATCTTGCCGCGTATAACATTACGTGGTGGAGACGATGACGGTAACAATTAGCCGGTGTTCAGGTGCCCCGCTGCTGGAGGAGGCGGAGGAAGGAGCGGCTGCAGGCGAGGACTGCCCTGTGCTGGACCAGGTGTCGCAGAGCACCAGGGACGCGGAGGAGCCCGGTGTTCGCGACCTGCGCTCCCCTGCTTTCTCCTTGCACGAGTAAAGGCGCGAGGGCACCAGTGATGTGACGTGGAGTGCTGGTGATCGCACCCAGTGGACCAGTGATCAGCCACGGTACACGGGTGATAAACCAATGCGCTGGTGATCAGCGACATGTCACCAGTGAAGAGGCGCGGTGTTATGTGTGGTGAGGTAGAGTGCACTAGTGAATGGGTTCGATACACCGGTAGAGGGTACGATGTGGAACTGATGTGATGCAATGCACATGTGAAAAGAAGTGGTGTGTATCTGTGCTCATTTGACTAAAATCGGAGTGTAATTGTTCACATCGGCCGTCTTCGAGAATGGTTGAGCAGTTCCAATTCATATTTCAAAGTGAAGTAAATTGCAAAAAAGAATTTGACGTTGTTTCATATCTTGGTCTGATTTAAATAGGTTCCATCTGTGCACAAATAGGTTACATTTATAAAACCTATCTGAATTTTGAGTGTGATATTGTTGATAGTTAGAAGTTGTCTTTCAGTCCCATTTGTGTAGTCCATCACAAGTTAGTCCCAGGGCCTGCCTTGTTTCCATTAATCCATGACGTTCTCTGTCCAGTGCTCAGTGATCGTTTTCATCAGTTTATTAACTTTTCCTTACTTATCACTCGTCGCTGTTGGAGCGGCTGAAATTTTTTAAAATTTACGATGATTGCACTGTTAGTTGACCTGCGATAACTAACGCATTTAATATGATAAAAACTGTATATTTATCATAGTCCAAAGACGGCCACTCTTCACAAAATCTCAATGATAAAATCCGAGCACTCTTAGTATTTTGAAAAAATTTCCTGTAATACTGATTTGAAATTGTGATGATTTACCATAGTAACAAAAACTATTGATAGAGAAGATAAGAACTTTGACCTTTCTATGTAATGATGTTCTGCTTGTCGTTTTATGTTCGTGTACCAACGTTACCATTCGCTGTACACATAGTAGCGATAGCATCGCCACTCTCTTAGTTCCTTGTTGTGCCTGGCCATCAGTACAAAAGGTGGCAGGTTGTAGGCATGTTGGGCATTGCTTCATTCGATTTTAATTAGGCATTTGCACCCGCCAATGAGAGTCTTGACTTATAGCGCAAAAATTAGTCTGAACAGATGTTCACTTCGCTTACATCGCAGATTCCCTAAAAAAACGAGAAGAAAATGCTAATGAAAGAAGTCGTTTTATTAAAAAAAAAAGTCGAAAACGTTTCTGAGAACTGCTCTATCATCAGTTCAGTGAAATGCTAAATGTGATGTTATTCTTACGTAGTATTAATCATACTTGGTATTTCAAAGAATTTATGATAGAATTGAACTCCGAAACGTTTTCAATTTTTTATATTCTTCAATGAAATGACAAATTTTATTAACATTTTCTTTGCTTTTAAACAATTAGTAAATGTCAGTCGAATTCAGATAGGAATCTCATGTGTTTCTCTTGCTCAAGATTTGCGTTAGTCTTAGTTGTTGCTATATTTTTCATGATTATAGTTTCTATTATACTTCACCGTTCGTAAAGTTAGCGCACATTGTTGACTGCTTCGATGTTTATTTACTTATTTCCGATTTTTCTGAACAAGAGTTGTTGAATGTTCTAGTGTTTTTAGAGCTATATGCATGTGAAGTAGCTTACAGTTCGTGAATAATTCTTGTTTACTAGTTAATTCTCACTTAGATAGTGATCTCACTTCCTCTTTAGTGATGACTAACCGATCTCGTACGATCTCTGTAATTTGAGGAATAATTTTTGTACATAGCTTCGTTGTGTCCGTTATTTAGGGAGCTGTGGCCTCTTTAGAGGAAACCTCATATTTAATATTGGAAAGAAGAAATTTTCAATTTTATCCATACTGCATACTGGTATTTTCACTGTAGATCGTGTTAGCCTGTTTGCAAGGGTTTGAATCTATGGTAATTATCTCCCCCAAAGAAGGACGTGATGTAATATCACGAACTGAAGGTTAGGGAATCTCTCTTTTTGTTGAAATCGAATAGTGTTTGTTGTTTTATTACGGACCGTCTTTTTCGGTTCACTGCTGTCTTTTTACAGTTCTTACTCCTTCCTCCTTCAAATTTCATCCACTTTATTAAATTTCGTTCAATTTTGGCAATATTTATGCGCATGGTGTAGAGACACACCTTGTACATAGTTTCCCAGTTCCCTCAATATTTAACTGAACTGTGTATCCCTCCTTCCTCTTGGGAACGCCTTAGTTGTCGTTATAGTTTTTTTCTTTGTGATGATCTAACAACTGCGTCGACTTGTTATAATTCTGTCACTGATATTGCATAATTCCCAATTTGCCATTGTAATAATCCCAGTACGCTTATATGCTAGTCATTTGTGTGGTAAATGTCACATTGAATATTTCGTTGAGGCATACCTGAAAACGAGTCATGCTTGCTCGTATCGCCCACCTTCCCCTCAATGCTGCTGTTGCACGACAGCAGTGATGCAGCGTGTCTTCTGGTGAACCAATGCTAATAGCCATCGAAATAAATGTGTGACATTGTTTCAGAGTATAATCTTGTTAACGCCTTGTTGAAAATTCAATCTTATATTCTATTCTTAGACCCACGTTGATTTCATATTTCTGTTGAGTTCATTTGCATATAAGCTTTAATTTTATGTGTAATGTAATTTCTTTCAAACTGAATTCCTGCATTGTTTTACTCCATATATTGTGTTCTTGTTATGTTGTGTTGTGTCTTCACTCCCTAGTTTGAATTGCCGAAAGAATATTCCTCTCAGGTAGTAGGAAACAATGCTCAAAATTTTGCACATGAAGGGCTTCTTTTCGGTGGGGAAAATAGTTTACGGTTCATTACTGTAAACGCGTATTACGGACTCCGATGCTTCCCGAGTTCCCAATAAAGCGAGAGTCAGAGATAATAGTTGTCAGCTAAAAACTTTTGCCAGGTTTGACTTTTTAGTAACAGGCTCAATTAAATGCTCTCTATCTAAGATGGATTTTCAGACTCGCCGAAATAATACGCTTGCGTTGGTTTGCTGCGTGTAAAAGCATATCCTGATATTCAAATGGTAGTTAAGAGTTGATTGCATGATGACGATTTCATTTTTGATTTCAATTTTGGCCTTGTCATTGGTCATTCACGTGAGCGCAATCAGTATAGCTCGATGCAGATGGGATTTCATGTTGTTTGGCTCAAGTTCTGCCATCGGTTTGCTGAGCATTTAAATTCCCATCCTCCTGTCCGCGGCTATGCTAGTGACGAAAACTAATCGTGGGGCTAACACAGTTTTTTGGAGTATAAGGAGTACGACAAGATCTTGCATCGCCATCATTGTGGACGGTTCACTTGACGCAGAGTGTAAGCTGAAAAGCAGGAAGATTCGTATTAGTGATCTGATACCTTAATTTTACCAGGGCACTTGGCGGAAATGAGGTTGAAGGTGAAGGCTATCTTGCAGCTGTTCGAATGGACTTCAGTGTAGAGGTCCTACGGTAATTTGTATTGATTCATCACTTACTTGAGTAAAATGGGAAAACACAAAGAATCTCTGCATATATCATACTGAGAGGTTTCTCATTCGCTAAATACAAACAATTTGAGGTGAGGAATACCCTCAAGAGAACTTGGATTTTCAAATATAGTGCTAGAATGGGTGATGTTAACGATGCAATTCTTGCTTTTTCGACTGTGACCGGCTACTCTGTGGTTGGATTTTCTGGTCGTAACTCATTTCGTCTCCGATTGCTGACCTGCTCTAGATACTAAACACGTGAATGCATGACATCTTGGTTGTACGAGTCATCGTGTGTGAAACTTTGGGTATCGATCGACATATTCGTTGTCACAGCGAATATGGTGCTAGCTTCTCAGTAATGCGCCTCGGCTGCCCACAGCAGACCTAGCAGGTTTTATAACAGTTGCTAATTTTATTTTGCAGTGATTCATTCTGTGTTAAAACCATTTCTTCAATTTTTTATGATCTTTTCAACTAAAATTTCATTGTTGTCCAAGTTATACCTAGTCATCTTGTCTACTTTGCGCCTCGCTGGTCTCCCTTAGCTGTTGAATGCCGCTCCGCGAACACGGGGGCTGATAATCCATGTATGGTTGGTTCTTCGGTATCAGCGCATTGCTAGGATATTCATAAATCCTATTATGCGGTACAAAAACCATGAGTTTGAGATAATAGATAATGATTGTAGCAGCTAGTCGGCACTCCGACAAAAAATTTTGATGCCACTATTGACGTGAACTTGAATGACAGCACAGAAAATTTCATTACTGTATCTTGATCCATTCACTTCATATTTGTCATCCAAAACTCTTACGCGTGTGAAATTTGTTTGGCCTATGAGTGTTAAGATTGGTAGTTTATTGAATGCATTTATTTACGTACAAGATAGGTGAATATATACAAAATAATAATCGTTCTTCTGTCAGATATTTTATTGAAGTTTTTCAAATGCTTCGACATATGTGGCATCAACAATCTTCGAAAGAACAAAAATGTCTACATCGTTTAGAATATCTACCATTAGGGATACAATGAAGGATACACTTTAAAACGCTACTGGGTGTCGAATAGTAACTCACAAACAACTCTCGCAGTTTCTATTGACGCACACAACACTTCTTTTCATACATCAACACGTAATTACTTCGTGCATTAAGCAAAATTTCTACAGCAGTTCACAGACGTCAGTTCACGCGTATTAACAAGTTGGAAACAATGTTAGGCTATCATTAGTGTCAACTCCATGAAGTGGCGGTCCTGAAATCACGCGTGTGCACCGCATGGTCTACTGGGCCACTCAATACTGTGTACAAGCACCCGTGTCCGCAGTCCATTAGTCAGGTATGAAGATGACGTAACGTTACTAAGGAAGTTGTGATAAGATAACACTCATGATAAGAAAGCCTAATTCTTAAGCTTCACTTTGGTGATGGGAAAGTGAGAAAATTTTCCTAATTTGAAGATCTGACTTTTAGTTATACACTTACGCTTAATTGACCGAGCCGCACTGGTCACTTTATGTTGCGTTCGAGTTACAACTGTTGGCATGCATGTTTAAACTAAGAACTAATTAGTTCACGAACCCATCTTCAAAATTTTGGGAACTTACCCAGGCATAAAAATTTGAACAATATGACCGATGCCTGCCATTCAACGATTGAAAATTATTTTGAGAATTGATCATATACTTTCAACATACCAAGATTACTATAATGCTATTGATACAGTGCGTTATCTAAGCCGAGCACGACGAACTGGATATCATCGAATACCACTCAAATGTGTCCAGACGCAAAAATTACAATTGTGAGGCAGACAAGGACCTTATAAACTGAGGAAACTCATGTTGAATGAAAGTCCACCCCATCCTCTGTTGTCATACACGACACCTGTTTTCGCCTTGTATTCTTTAGCAAAAACTTCGCGGTCTCGAGTTCCTTTTCCCTCATTTTCTTCAAGGGACTTAACCCAAGCACGCACGACTTGAACGCTTATTTCGTCATCTAAGGCATGAGGACACCTGCACTTGAAAGTGTTGAATCTGTGGCATACGTGGTCTGCGTACGAGCCAAAATAAGAGGATCTATTGGCATGCGAATGATTGTTTGCGGCGATCCTGCAGTGTTTGAACAGCCAAGAGCAGTCGCTGCCCGTGGGATCCAACGCAATCTCAAGTTCATGAGTCAAGTGTCTGCCGTCCACTAAGCTGGACGTCGCGTGCTGCCAAGAGGAGTCACTGCCCAGTCCCACCTTCACGATGGGTGACCCCACCACAGAAGTGTTTACAGCCTGCAAGCGAAGTGCCTGACGTGTGAGTACTACGCGAGTCACCATGTGACTGTTGAACTTTATCTGGTCGATGTAGTACATCCGCCCTCGCGCAAAGTAGTCCAACAACTTGTTGAAGTCGATGGTGAAAGTCATGTTCCCATAGAAGTTGTGTTCCGAAAAATCCTTCGTTGGGGCGAACCACAACACCTGCCAAAATTGAGATAGGAGAATCAGAACAATAAACTATGACAATTTTTCAAGATGCCACAGCAAGTTCTTGGTCAATTATGAGAGTTTCCTTTTGTAATAATAAAGATACATCGGTTCATGGAAGTAACAAAAGCTTGAATCAACCGTAAATATAATCCAATATGGAATATATTCAGAAGATCCGAAAGTAACCGCTAAAGTACAGGGAAAATTAGACATCAAATACACTAATTTTAAATCTCGGTGTACATAAGCGTAAGGTGGGGTGATTAAACAGAACAGAAAAGTTTTCCTCGTGCCAAGTGATATTAAATGATACCAGACTATTTGCAACCCTAAATCAGCCGGAGAGTTCGAAATAAAAATTGAAAATAAAATTTAATTTGTAATGACGTCTCGCGCACTAGAAATGAGTCATTGGCGTGCAGTGTATGACACGCGCATCAAGTGTTGCCCATGATTCATTCAAGCTGTGAAGTGAGCGTACACAAGCGGTCCACTGTATTAGCGTGTGTAGTAAATTTACAGCAGAAGATAATGAAAAACTGAACTTCAGTGAGAATAAGGCGCACAGAGGTGAACTTGCTATACTTCGTTGTTCGAACACGTATCGTTATGTGGCTTTATGAACGAGGCAGAACATGTCATAAATAAAGAAAAATGTAAACCTCAACCTTCGATTTGCCGCTACTCATATGAAGCTCAAAACTATCTAATTAACATTTACATGTCCATTAAGCGACCGTATCTCCTGAAAATAAATGAAATATTAATGGCGACGTTGTCTCTCTCTATACTTCTTGGTATGAGTGGGTTAGTAATTGCGCATGTACCATGTCCCCGAATCCAACCCCCGGGATATCCCTTCAGGGGGATACAACTATTGTATCTATGGGAATTAACGCTCCCAGGGGGAAAATGTGAGGGCCCGAGCTGAGAGTTAGGTAGGCCTTCTTTTTGTTGAAACAAAATGTTTTTGTTACGTTAAGGACCATCTCTAGTTCGGTTCACTATTGTCCTGTTTTTCAGCACCTCCTACTTTCTTCTTCAACTTTGATCTTGTTTCATAAACTTCTTTCCCAACTCCCCTCAGGGAGATACAACTATTGTATCTATGGGAATTAGCGCTCCCAGGGGGGCAATGTGAGGGCCCGAGCTAAAGGTTAGGTAGGCTTTCTTTTGTTAAAATAACATAGGTTTTTGTTTTGTTACGGACCAACTTTTTTTCGGTTCACTGCTGTCCTGTTTTCTTCAACACCTACTACTTTCCTCTTCAACTTTGATCTTGTTTCATGAACTTCTTTCTTATCTTACTGTTTCTATGCCCTTTCTGCACGGATTCCGCGTTCCCTTAACTCCATACTAAATGGTGCCTTCTTCCTTCCTCTCTTTGGATCGCCTTTGTTGCGGATAGGGAGGCTTAAACTAACTAATAATCTAATCTAATCTTCTTTCCCAACTTACTGTTTCTAAGCCTTTTCTGCATAGATTCCGCGTCCCCTTACCTCCACACTAAATGGTGCCTTCTATCTTCCTCTCTTTGGATCATATTTATTGCGGATAGGGAGGCATAAAGTAACAATAACTTGACCTTCTTGCATATATAATATACAATAGCATATAAAGTTGCTTATATCGTGTTATTAAGTACCATAAAAAAATATTCATAATGCCTACTTTCTCCATTAAGCTTTTCAAATCTCAGACTGCATAAAAAACTGAGATTTCAACTTTCACTAAGATCCGAATTATACCAATGAAATGAACAAATAAATATACTTTAATTAAAATTAAATACCAAATGAAGTCACAAACAAAACAGCCATCTAGCTCATCGGACTCGCTAAGCTTTGAGAAGGAATAACTAACCTGCATCCCTGTGTGGGTCACTTTGCTCATGAGCGGCCTGGTCATGAGTTTCTTGTGCTCCCAGCAGTTCTGGAAGTCCGCAAAATGAATGCACCGACTGACGGACGAGAACGCGTCATACTTGGGGGCTGACAAACTGCGCACATCCTGGTAACGCGCCATCCTGGAACATGAGAAAATTGTAGGTACAAGACTTGACTATTGGGGTAAAATACACGTGAATTCTTGCACCACCACATTCAATTACCCGTTTATAAGCACATAAACGAAACCATTCTCATCCTACTTCGACGAAACGCCGCTCGTTTACGTCTGAAAATAATTAGATTAAGTAAGTTAGTGTAAGCCTCCCTCCCTAACCCCTACAAAGCCGTTCCAGAGAGAGGAAGGACAGAGGCATCATATAGTATAGACTAGAGGGAACGCAGAATTTATGCACTAGTTGCCTAGCAGCATGAACATGAGAAAGAAGTTTATGAAACAAGATGAAAGTTTAAAATTGAAGTAATAGGTACTGAAAAACAAGACAGTATTGAACCGAAGATGATTGGTACGTAAAAAATAAAAACCTGTTGCAACAAAAAGAATGCCAACCAAACCTTTAGCTCGGGACCAACATATTCTCTCTATCAGCGCTGTCTTCCATAGACAAATAGTTGCATCATCCTGAGGGGAGCTTGAAATAACACATCTACCTAGCAGCTTCCTTGTAATTACTCATCGCATAACAATCTCAATACTCACTATCTCTGATACCTCGCACGATTCAGAGTAGTTAGCACAGCGATACGAAATAGTTTGAAGAGCCAGGAGTGAGGAACAAACGATCACCCAAGGGAGAATTCCTAGTGAGTCTATCGAAATCGCGTTCGTTCACCTAAATAAACTGATTTTTTCCACTCAGTGAATTTATATGCACAGAGTAACACACTGAATTTACTACCACATAAAATATCGATTATTTATTACATCTTGGTCAAATACAACCATAGCCAATAATCAAACTCAAGATCATGAAAACCGAACTGAAATAGAAATCCATCACACGTGAAATCCTGACGAAACGGCATTAGGCCTACTCATGATCAAACATTTCTTCCCAGCCTTCGTCAAATTATTTCTTTAAAGTGACAACCCCAATACAGACAGCTAATCATATTTCGATATGAGATCAGCTGAAACTCATACAAGTAAATTTCAACATATCAAATTCATCATTCCCATATTTAAATGTGAATGGATAGAGGAGATGAAGTGTTTCAGATTTACATATAGGCTGTGTATTATCACGGGAAATAATTGGCATCAAATTCACAAAAAAATTTTACCTTCAAAATATGCGAATATTTGCACTTTATATGCGACGTTTGGCTAAAAGTACTGTGATCAAGAATCGTACTCAATATAAACGAATGGAATATAACGATGCACAACAAATGAGTGGAGACTGACGCGCACTTCCGCACACTGATGCTGCTTGAGGTCAACTGACCAATCGCTATCTAGCAACTGAAACTGTTTCTTTCCACAAATAAACGGGCCCTTGCCAAACACCACCATCAGTACAACTATAGATCGTATGCATATTATGTTTACTCTACTTCTGTAGTATATAATTATAAGGAACGCATTCTGTGTTTATAAATATGTTACTTCAAGGTTCATCTTGCCAAATTTCACGAGTGATGACTGGAATACTTCTCTTAGTCGAGAAACGTCGATTAACCATCGACGACTTAACGCGTAACGAACAGGTACTGACGATTGTAAGCTATTTGATGTACACTAGGATAATTGAAACATTCGTCGACGGAATTACATTTGAATCTAAAATTTGAAAAAGAGTAAGTAAATAATTTATTTTTAGAATTACCATCGTCGACGAAACGCATCACCAACAGGCATAGACGGTTCAAAACTGATCTATGCATGTTGCGAAGGTGGAAACACTTGTCACCTGAATTTAATTTGAATATAACAATTTGACGAAGCATGAGGAGAATTTCATTATTAGAATTCTTTGAAAAAAGAGGCAAGTTTAGACATACTTAAGCTCCTGGATCTGTACAAACTTTCCATTTTTAATTTATGTATAAACATTGACCGGCGCGCCAAATTTCGACCACTCGCGCGAACACAAACTTAAACACAGTCTTTCTCTCAAAAAACAAGGTAAATAAGGGTAGTTTTGGAGGACGCATGGAAAACGCTCTAAGTTTTGAATGAATGCATCGATCTGCTTCAAATTACTTTCAAATGAGAGAACAAAACATTTTCTATTTCCCATATTGAAATCACGACCGCCACCCTAACGGTTTTCTGGAAAATACAGAAGTTTACCGATAAGCCTTTCCGACTCGCGCGTCGTCCAAAAACATAGGTTGACCGGCTCGTAACTTTCGAAAGAATGCACCGATCATCTTTAAAATAGTCTCAAATGAAAGAACAAAAAATTTTCTATTTTCCATATTGAACACACGACCACCACTCTAACGGTTTTCTGGCAAACACAGAAATTTACCGATAAGCCTTTCCGACTCACCAACGTGCCAAATTTCGACAACTCGCGCGAACACAAACTAGAACACAGTCTTTCTCCCTAAAAACAGGGTAAAAAGATCGAAGGTAAAAACTTAGGTTCGCCTACTCGTAACTATTGAAAGAATGCGTCTATCGACTTGAAATTACTCTCAAATGAAAGAGTGAAACATTCTCTGTTTCCCATATTGAGCACACGACCACGACCCAAGCGGTTTTCTGGAAAATACAGAAATTCTTCGATAAACCTATCCGACTCGCGCGCCATAAAAAAAACTAGGGTTCGCCTACTCGTAACTCGCGCGTTGTCAAAGAATCCTATCCTAACATACGAAATAATAATATCCTCAACTTTACCTACAATGTACAGACCTTTTGATGGCAAAAGAAGGCATGGGAAATCAAAAACAAGTATAATTAATCTCAGTGTCATATCATTCCTTATTTAAATATTTTCTGAGAATAAAAGCTTAAGTTTTTCCTGTTTTATCAAGGTATATTTTGATCTCTATTCAAGCCTTTTTAGTGGAGATTTAATTTGTCCTGTGCTGATGTGCTATCTTTAAGCCCTAGAAAACCTAGAATATTATTTCTACTTCCTTTTCAAGCATTTGTTGAACCCTGAACTCAACTATTCGTATTTTCCCCGCGGTTACTGTGTTAGATAAGTTGTGAAACATTGTTTTTTCTTTTGTTTTCATTTTATTTAAGATTTCAACCGATCAAATGGTCATTCACACAATTGGTTTGGTTTTGTATATTTTCCAAAATTATATTGAATGACCATAACGGGAAAATATTCATGATAAACTAATTTATGGCAGTGCAAAACAAATTATTATGGGCTGCCTGTTTTTATTCATATTTCTTTGAATCAGGTCATTTAGACGTTTATGCATTTACATCTGCAACGATTTTTGTGTTATGTTTTCCATACAGGCTAATACGTTTATTTGAAGTTTACGTCATTCTTAATGTCTCTGTTTCGATGCCTCAACGCGTTCTTTCAGGATGTATGCTCAAGTATTTTTGGGTACTTTTTTCAAAATTTATTTCAGTTCAACAGGCGTTTACGGAGCGTCTAGTTCAATATTGACGGGTTTATTGCATTTATTACTTAAAATTCATAGCTTTAGGTTAAAAAAAATGGCTTTGGTATTGTTTTTTAAAGAGTTATATTGACATTTTCAGAAGTGAGAACCACGCTTCTCCGCCATGAAATTATTCAGAAATTTTATCTAGTCTACGTCCAATACGTCATTGTTTACTTTGATGTGTTTTCGGCCTTGACATTTGGGATAGAATTTTCCAACGAGACGAGAAAGAAAGAAAGAAAGAAAAGAAAAATCATTTATTTCCAATAAAGTACAAACATGAAACGTCGATACATTGGATTTTAAAACACCTTAACCTAAAGGCATCCTTAATTGAGAATGACACATTGGTATTGGGATACCCGTGTAAAATGTTGAATCAAAAAATGATTGACAGAAAAGCACATCAAAAATGAGTTCCTTAGCTCTGCCCATCTGATTTTGACAGTGCATTTGAATATTAGTTACTAAGAGAACACAATACTCGTAACGCTTAGTCGAAAAATGTTTTCGTTTGTGCGCATTCAAATTGAAATAAGAGCAAAAGTCGCGTTTAAATACCTTAAACACAGAGACCCTTAATTGCTATTCATACATGGT
>JACJUY010000628.1:89534-185820 GCA_014220935.1 Platorchestia sp. MABIK | reverse complement strand
GGATTATACAACTATACATACATCATTAGTATCTTTTACTATGCTAGGACTTCAAGCATATTATTATCAGGAGAAGGCAAGTTGGCCTGTGAGAAAATAAATACCTTAATCCGAATGTAGGAAAAAATACCACAAATAAACCTTGGCCATCCTATCTTAAATGCCACACAGGTATTTATGGACATTTTATGAGCGACATATGGGTCACTTTTACATGTGATGACATTTCTTACTGTAAACATACCATATTACGCGTATGTTAAGCCAAAATACAATAAACATACCAAGTAACTGCCATGGTTTTTAATAGGGTTAATGATGCCTTTCTTCTTTCTCTTTTGGGTCGTCTTCCTCCTAGATCGTGGTAAGTCAAAATCTTCATGACACGCATCATAACTGGGGACGCAACGTACTGTAGTCTGTACGTGTAAGACAACCCATCTTGAATTTGTGCTACAAGGTCGAACTGATAGCAAACAATACTATGTAGCTGCTTAAAGACGTTCTAGAGAAAATGTGGGCCTATATAAAGAGGCCTGATCTGTGGAATTACAGCCGCTGAATTTTGCATCACGACAATGCTCCGCGCTTTTCGCATATGCTCTTTTAGAAATTTCTGGCAAAAAAAAACAGAAAAACCGTTCTTCCTCACGCTAACTCATCGAATTTGGCTTTCACATTTTCCTGTTCCATTCAAACTTCAGATTTTCTCGAAAGGAAGTCTCTGAAGTTTTGCAGAAATTCAGAAATTAAAGAAGATTTGCAGACGGCTTCACGTTATCGCAGAAGCAAATAATACGATGCACATGGACTTGGGAGAAAACGATGAGGACGTATCGTAGCAACCTTGTACTTCGAAAGAGATCATCATTTGCTAAGTTGTCAGCACAGCAATAAAGATTTTGTGATAAAGATTTTGTCTTTTTTAAATAAACCTCGAATAATCAGAAACTTTTTAACAATAATATATCCACGATTTAACCTTCAATTTAGATCGACTTGATTATTCTACATTATTACCTCGTTTGGCAAAACACACATCGCTCTCAACTCCCAGAATTTATTAGGTCAGTAATTCAAATTTTATCCACTCTAAAAAACGAGAACAGGTACTCCACATAAATTTCCTTGATGCTTGCACCCTCGCAACTAAATGATCATAACTTTGAACCATTTAAGGGAAGAAGACTCTCATTAAATGAATGGGAGTAAAAAAAGAGTAAATCAGTGACAAGGCAAGAAAAATGGTTTAAACTAAAAACATTTTCCCCAAAAGGAGAACGCGTCGTTCTTAATGAAGGATTGGACTCCAACGAGTTTTTCTCAGCAAGTTTTGATCTGCCTAGGGAGGTGGATATCGGTGCAAGATCTTCTACCGACAAGCTAAGCAATGCGAACTAGTGGCGTTCTAGTGGTAGAGCCCACTTGTTCACAAGAACACAAGGCGCAACTGTATTCATATAAACGGAAGAAAGCTCATCTTCCTGAATTTTATCTGCGCAGTTGAAAAACTTATTCATTTTTTATTAATAAAAACTAAATTAAAGTTAACGTGGATGAAATATTTCGATAGGAGAATAGAGTGTTTTTCATTTTTTTCAAACAGACAGACAAAAATAAGGGAGAACACGAAAAAAAAAACTTTTTAGCAACAGTAGGTATAGATGATTGAGTGACAAAAACTCTGAAATTTTTGAAGCTCCTTCTAAAGCCTGAGCGGGAAACCATTTGAGAAAGAAAATGTTTAAAAAAGAAGATTCGTGATTGAGGTCTGGGAAATTGGAGCAAACTGCAAATATACTGGACAGTAAAGTCAAAGTCTAGACACATTTTCAAATCGAAATGAACACAATATTTATAATGTATATAATGTTTTGTGCAGTCTCCATCATAAAATTCAGTGGGGCAATCTGTGAGCTGTTGATGGTCGTAGAAACACAAAAAATATTTACTAAGGTAGGCACAAGAGACAGACCATTGTCAAACCTGTCTATTAGGGTGACACTTATTTTTCGACTTGTGAATTCCAACTAGGACTGGCGGCCATATTGTGAGGTTCTAGCCAGAAACAATGTACAAATTTTTTTTTTGGAAATAAATTAATATTTAGAGGTCGCTCAAGGAGCTCAAAGTTTGACGTATTAATACTAATTAGTGTAAAAATCCCAACTATTCCATATTGTTGCAGATATCATTCAAAGTGTGCTATATGGAAAAGCCGGTCAATTCTAAACTCTGTGAATGGCAGAAAGGAATGCCGAAATTGTAAACAAGGTTTTATGGCGTAATGTTATGGTTGTTGCAAGGAGGTTTATCAGTAGCGATGTGACCATTGGTAAGTAAGGTTGTGATGGGAAGCGCTCTCCGGATATAGCTAATTACTCGTTCCACAAAACAGATTCAAAATTGTTTCTAAATTGAACTAAAACATATTTGCATGTTTATTGCTTTGTTTATTGTGAACTTTTTATCTGTTTTTTTTCCAGATACTGAATAATAGGTAGTAGAAAACATTCATTCATATGGGAGTAAAAAACTTTTTTTCCAATTTCTGCTGGGACTGGCAGCCATCTTGTGAGGTTCCACCTAAAAACAATGTGCGTAAATTTTTTTTCAAAAATATCGATATTAAGAGGTCGCTCAAGGAGGTAAAAGTTCGTAAAATCTTACTAAGGTAGGCACAAGAGACAGACCATTGTCAAACCTGTCTATTAGGGTGACACTTATTTTTCGAAAAGCCGCCCTGCGTTCAGAAGTAATATGGGAAAAAATTCAAAATCATTTCGTATTGAGATGATTCAAGTTTTTCATTATTCCGCCGCGAAAAATTGTAAGTATTCATGGTCCAACTAATAATAATTCCACACGTTGCATTGAAGAAAATATTTGCTATAATTTGTCGAATTAATTCGCGAAAGGTATTTCCCAATATTAATTATTAGCTAGATATTAATTATTGTTCATTCTGGATGTAATCTAGGATGGCGTCAACAAGATCTAAGACAGACATCTATTTACTTGGCTCGCTGGAGAAAACCATAACAGGAAGTAAGCTGCCCTCACGAAAGCAGGTGCTGCAGGTTTTTCTCTATTATCATCTGGAAGAAAAGAGGACAAGGAAGGACGCAGCAGCTGATACATTGAAAGTTTTGGGAGATTTCTGGCAGCGCGCTCGAATTCCTATGCAGAAAGACCAGCGAGCAAAAAAAAAATCTTACGTTTGTACAAGGAATGGGCCAGTCTGAAAAAGAACAAAAGCCGAACGACAAAGACCCAAAAGGAAAATGAAAAAAAGTTTGTCAACTCGTTTGAAAATCTGTTCGATATCACTCACGCAAGGGCAATGTCAATGATAGATCTTGAAGAAGACAGACAGTTCTTGAAGGCACAACGGGAAGAAGGGAGGCGAGGCTCGATGATTTCTAAGGATACGATACTTTCAAATAAAATGTCTCGACGCCGGAAACGCGAAGAAAAGGAACAACACTGTAAAACAGAGTCTCTTCAAGAAAAAGAGAAGATCAATGAAATAGGCCAGTTGGCATCGAGCTCAAGTTCAACATCTTCTCCAGAACGAAAATCTGAGATGCCTCCCTCTAAACGTCCAAGAAGATAATGGATAGCGAATTGTCAGCCGCAATGGATCTTACCTTAACTACTGATCGTGATGCTGTATTCCTTCTTAGTGCTGCTGCTCGAAGTCTCGGACATGATCCCAACAAACTTGTCATAAACCGTGAATCCTTCCGGCTGGATCGGCAAAAATTCCGCGCTGCAACTGCTGCTGAGATAAAAAAATCCTTCAAACCGTCTGTTCCACTCACTGTTCATTTTGACGGTAAGATTGTTCCTGCAGCAGACGGAGGACCAGCCGTTGACCGCCTCCCAGTATTGGTTTCGGGAGATGGGGTTGAAAAGCTTCTTGCTGTGCCCAGTCTCCCCAATGGAACCGGACAAGCTGCTGCTGACGCAATAATGACATCACTCTACGATTGGGGCATTGAAAAACAGGTGGTTGCTCTATCCTTTGATACCACTGCTTCGAACACAGGTTTGACAGCAGGGGCATGTACTATCGTAGAGCAACGACTAGGGCATGAAGTTCTCCGCCTAGCCTGTCGCCACCACATGTACGAATTAGTCTGTGAGAAAGCGTTCTCCACTTGCTTTGGACCCTCTAGTGGTCCTGAGATTCAACTTTTCAAGAGGTTCAAAACAGCATGGGCTGAGTTGGACAAGACCGCACCAAAAGCAATGGAAATGGATAACATGTCAGAAAACCTACACAATCGACGTAATGACCTTTTGGTGAAGTTCCAATGCCTACTTGATGAAAAGCACCCAAAAGATGATTATCGTGAGCTACTGGAGCTGTCAATTATTGTTCTTGGTGGGCAGCCAAAACGAGGAACACACATTGCTTCCCTGGTGCTCTACATCGTGCACAATGGATGGCAAAAATAATATATGCCATAGAGGTGTTCTTGTTTCGTCACCAAGATAAATTCGTGCTAACACGCAATTAGCTTTCCAGAATCAAGCGATTTGTGGAATTCAGCGTCTCTACCTATGTGGCTCCTTGGTACAAAGCTCCATGTCCAACATCAGCCCTAATGCAAGACCTAGCTCTATTGAAGGAACAAATAGCATATCCGGATAAGGAAATAGCTAAATCTACATCTACTGCATTGGGGCGCCACTTGTGGTACTTGAGTGAACGATTGGTTGCTTTGGCGTTCTTTGATGACAGTGTAAGCTTGGAAATAAAGCGAGACATGGTGAAGGCCTGTAATAATGAAGAGGGTTCAGAGGATCCTCCACGTCGAGTCACAGTTGCCACCAGAGACGCATCCTTCACCAATAAACCTATTGCAGACTTTGTAAAAAAAGGATCCTTGAAGCTTTTGCAGTTATTTGATGTTGACACAACCTTTTTTGCCACTGACCCAGCTGCCTGGAATACTGACCCAGCTTACTTGGACGCCCAACAGCGTATCAAAGCTCTTCGAATGGTCAACGACTTCGCAGAGCGTGGAGTGGCAATGATGCAAACATAAAACCTGGCCTTAACTAAGGATGAAGGACGAAAGAAGTACCTATTGCAGGTTGTAGAGGCACACCGAAAATCCTTCCCAACCGCCAGCAGTCAAACTTAGATCCTGCAAACTAGGCGACATGAGTGGGAGATTGGCGCCCATGAGGCCCCTGCCTTTGAGCAGCTAATATTCACACACACTGTAAGGGGGACCTAGGAATTATTCATCTTCAAGCTTGAACAATTAAATTAAGCAAAAAATAATCGCCATTCACTAGTTTCTAATCAAAACAACCAAATATTAAGCATATATGACGAAAAAACTTCAAAATATATTTTATTGCGATTTTACGAACTTTTACCTCCTTGAGCGACCTCTTAATATCGATATTTTTGAAAAAAAATTTACACACATTGTTTTTAGGTGGAACCTCACAAGATGGCTGACAGTCCCAGCAGAAATTGGAAAAAAAGTTTTTTTACTCCCATATAGGTGTCACCCTACTGTCTATGTGTTCATCAAATGTATTGTCAAAAATGGAAAGAATTCGGAAAAGAGAGCTGAAGCAACGAAAGAGGTTTAAAGGCCTTATTTCGGTCATCTGCTTGCAAAAATGACGAAAAAATTGATTTGTTTACAGCAAAATATTCGATTCATATTAACCTTCATATTGTTCTAATTAACAGTAATTGGATCAGCCTTTTTTTAAATACAAGGATCAACTCCCCAAAATGACCTTTCTTCTGTTGGATATCGACGTAGTTACGTTCAGTGTGTGTCTGAATACATCAGCTCTACCATAGGGCCGCTAAGCGTTCGCATTACAGAGTATGGCGGTAGGAGCTGTCGCACCAATCTTCCTCTCGCTAGTTCTCGGTCAGCCATCCGCTCCTAAGCTAAAAAGTGCAACTTTTCTACAAACTAGATAGCTTCAATGTTTTAGATTTTGTTTCCAACCCTGTTGACCCTCGATTGTGGATTTGTTTTACAAAACTCGGTCAACTTTTCACTGGGAATTAGTTTGATATTTTTACTTAGGTTTTAATTCTTTTTCAAAGTTGACGTATTTGGGGAACGTATATCTCTCTTGATTTCAGATCAAATCTTGTTGAGAATGACTCTTAGGAGTCAAAATGTTAATTTTCAACCTCTCGTCCATATTTTTAAATACAATGCTTATTATCAAAGCCGTCTTCCAACCTCTGTCATTCATTGTCGAACTCTGCATAAAATACACCGCAGTGTTCTTGAGCAAAGCAAAACTAAATACATCTTCAAAACAACGTAGTTGAACATGCATCTGTGCTATGGACCTAATCTTACATCTCAAAGTTTGAACATCCAACTGTAAAAGATCGAAACATTATCCTTAAGATCGTGTGCGCTGACAGTCAAAAATAACTGCATTCGGTACGGTGATGTCTGATAAAATGCGTAAATCATTTACTGTGTTTGTAAATGAAGAAAAGAAATGTGTCTCATATCACGCATCATAGCATGCCCGTGCACGATAGAGAAGAGTTGAGTCGCGTGTCTGTGCGACCAAGTGTGGCTACATGACGAACGAACGGACAGATGCGGTTCATATCATATAACAGATTCATAAAGTTTTCCCTCATTTATTAAATAAATTTGTTTACTATGCAGTCAACGAGCTCTCGCCCAATCAGAGCAGAGCCAGCAGTGCCGGTGGAGGAGCTCGTGGGCTACCGGCTGCTGTTCGGCATCTTTGGATATTTCATATTGTGCTTTCAAAGTAAGCTATGCTAAGCTAAGAATATAAATTGCACCTCATGGTACATATCAGCTGTGGTTTGTAAGGCAAACAGTGACGTATCACTTTTCACGACGTATCACTATCACATCACTTTTTCGCAAAAAGTGACGTGAGTGACGAAAAAGTGACGTATTAGGCAACAGCAACTCTTCCACTTCTCAAAACACTAGAAAACATTCAAGGGAGTATTTAAGAACCACGTAACAGTAGCTTTCCATTGTGAGTTGAAAAAAATTTGACAATCTGTTGTAGTCTTCTAACCATGAGAGCTACCTGATGTTTATGCAGAACATTGTTACGGAAATGGAAAATGGGATTCACAGTAGAGCTGTACGATGAGAACCCTTACTAAAACGTCACGAGGAGCTAATGTTCTTAGCACAAACCATAGCGAACATTCTCCTGTGCTTCACAATTTGAGTAATGCAGTCATCAAGGAAAACGTACGTGATCAAAGACGTTTCACATAATTTTTAAAAGAATTTTCTGAATTATTATAAAAGAGCCTAAATGCACTTAGAAACTTCTGATTTTCAATTTTTTGTATAAATAATACGTATAATGACGCATGACTCATGGGTGTACGAAAAAAATTAGTAAAAACACAAACCTACGAACTAAAATCAAATAATACATCATTGAACAAATGATCCTAGTTCAGAACCTCAAAATACATTCGGACATCAATGGCCTCATGCTCCAGATTTCAACTTCAACTTTTTATAAGTTCTTCTGAATCCTCACCTTAATAACTCAGCCTGTCGCCAAAGTCATAAGAATGTTTTTGAAAAGTATTTTTTCCCAATCAGAAAAGCTTTTTCATTGCAAAAGGAGTGAATTCATGCCCCATTTTGTAACCTAACTCTTTCGAGTCTACTGGAATATATGTGTCCCACCAGATATTTTAAAAGTCCAGACGGCTATATTTGTCCCAGGAGCGTTTTCTATTATACGAGTATCAAAACAGACTATTATATATTTAGTAACTGTTCGCGCCACATCTCTGTCATCTATTGCTCATTGTCAGAGAGCAATAGCACCCGGTTAACCCGCTACTGCTTTTGATGTCAGTTTTTCTACGATTTTGCAGATTTTTTCTAGGTTTTTTAATTTTTTCAGATTTTTCACCGAGGAAAATTACGGTTGAAGCACTGTAAAGAAAATATACTTTCAAGATTGTTTGAACTCTATTGTTCGGGACTGTCTACTAGGACAGAATCATCCCAGTACACATAATACTCACATGTCTGCTGGGACACCAGTGTGCCAATGTTATAGTTGCTTGTGCAATGCCCGTTAATATACGGTTAATACAATATCTTTGGTTTTTGAAAGAAAAACGATCTAATTGATCTGCATCGATCTGAAGAATTTCATTCCTTCCTTCTTGAGTTTTTTAATTCTCTCGTTCCACTCGATGATGTTCAGCGTCATGCCGAAGAATTTCCTCGTTTCTTTCATGTGTTAAGCTCTCTCCAGCTACTCGGTGTTGCTCTGCATTATTCCGTAGAATTTCCAAACTCCGTTCAAGGGTCAATTTAGCTCTAGCTTCTCGTGGCGAGCAGCATTGCTTCGTCTTGCCATTTCGCGTTGTTCATCCGATCGTCTTCGGCGTCTTTCTTGCTGTAGAAGTCTTGCTACTTCTCTCTTGCGGTTGAACACGTTTCTATCCATGGTGGCCTCTTTTGCCGGAATTTTATTCTGAAATGTCGTCTATTATCTCTTCGAAGCTTATCAAGAAAATCACAATTTCGAAAACAATAACTCAAGTTCCATAATCTTGGGCCTTATACTAAGTGGTAGCCAGGTTACTGGTCGAACGAATTTAAAACATTTTTTTTTGCATTATCAGTTAAACATTACAAAGCAACATAGAGAATTTCAACAGAGAAAGCTCCAAAAAATTTATATTTGTAAAACTAAGCCGATTGCATATTCTGGATACCATAATGCAAGCGAAAGGGAATTGAATCGCCACAGAAAAATAATGCAATAGAAGAATTTATTGTATATTTCTTAAGCTTTATCCTTGTTGCTATCAAAGCTGTCGATTAGAAGAGGGGGTCACACGGACAGACGGACGGGCGGACGCGGCTCTTATTATTATGGTGATTTTAATATGTATGTAAAATAAATTTCTTTTTGCTTAATCTGTTTCCATATGGGTAATAGAGCTGAAGCATATATTTTTAAATGTCTAAATCAATTCCGTGTAAGCCGATTCGAAATGGTTAAAACTAGAACATTCGACTGTTAATGAAATGCAAAAAAATACGTTAATTCAGCTTGAATGTCATGTTTCTGAGAAGTCATTTTCCTTTTGAAATACCACAGTGCATAATGAGAAGAAAATGAAGATCAATACACTTTGTCATTCTTCCACTTTTTAATGTCATTCTTCCACTTTTTCACTCATTTTTTTTATGATTCAAGACATCACACAACAGTTTGGAATGTATGCGTAGGTATTATGATTTGATCACCTATACGCTGGGATTTGCAAACATGCTTATTTGTATATGTGTGTACGAATATGGGTGTATGTGCGCATATGGGTGTGCATATGTGCACATACACCTGTGTGTACTGGACTAGCAACTGGTATATAAACTATGAATACCAGCCTTTTTTCTCACTCTCAACTTCTAACACTACCAACACATCATTTCATTCTAATATTGATAAGTAATCCAAAGCTTAAAGGTCTTGTACATGTAAAATGTGGTACATACGTATGTTTATCAATTGCAGACATTTTGCACCTTATTTCAAAGATAATGTGATTTTTTTTCTAATCTGAAACCCATAAGGACACTCATGTTTTGTTTCTTATTCACATCCAAAAATGCTCATGTTAGGCTAGTGTAGTGCAATAATCATATCATCTCTTACGCTCTAGAGTATATTATAAAAACCATACCTAGGCCTCACATATTCTGGAAATATTTCTGTACTTGGGAGCCGTTGTAGGACAATCGTTTTCATGTTTCTGACTCAGATAGACTGTTTTGTGCCACTATTTCTAGTACGGAAATTTCATAATATTCAGGCCGAAATAAAAGGTATTTTCTCGGTGTTTCTCGATTGGAATGCTAGTTTATACTGACTAGTTTACGCTGATATTTGCGCACATGCTTCCTTGTGAATGTGTGTACGTGTGCACGCTATGCGTGCGTAGATGGGTGAATGTGTCACTACGTGATACTTCATTTCACTTCATTATTATAAAGCATTTATAAAAAATGAACATATATTTGTTGCGCGGTCACCCACATATGATAAATCAGACGCTTATGACCCAATAATCTTTTTGATACAATATTTAATTAAACATCGTTCCAACATTTCATTAGAAATTGTAAGCAGCAACACATACTGAAAAGGTGTCACGAATTTCCTTTGCTCATTATCCTATATTTCAGAACATCGCACAGCATTTTAAAGAACGCGTATGTTTTGTGATTTCCTCGATGCATAAAAATGTATTTGTGTACGTTTACGTGTCAGGTGTATGTATTTGCGTAGGTATGTATGTGCACGTATACGTGTATACATTTACATGTATATATGCACATGTGTGTACCAAACCGACAACTGGCATTTTTAACTTGAAACAATGGTCTCTTTCTGTTCACTCTCAATTTGTAACATTACCGAACTCGTCAGCTCTTTATTATTGTGAAGCATTCCCGTAAAAAACTATACATTTTTTCTGTGATCATCCATTTATATTTAAATTAAATGCTTATCAACTAATGATCGTTATGTTAAAATGATTTAATTAGAATTACAAAACTTGTAATCCTCGTGTTCCACATGCTTATATATATTTTTTTTTTCACGCTCTCCTTGAAATAAAATTTTTGAACATCGGCCGAAACAAGCGATTCATTTAGTATTTCCTGGCGTCAAGAATTGCGAAGCTTCATGTCATGTATATGTAAACTGTCAAAAGTCATGAAGTTGTGTTATCTCTTATAATTATCATTACATGTATCATCAAATGTAGTTTAAGCAAGATTAGGCGTACATTGCCCTCAATCATCTTTCGACTAGTAACATGGGTATTACAATACTCGTGTGTGTGTATCATTTAAGTGTGTTAACTTTAAGATATTTTAAAAACCAATGATGGTAATTTGGTACCATCTCTATTGGAAATAAACTGTTTTTTCTTTTTCTTTCTTTCTTTTTTTTGTCACTTTTCCCACGAAACCTTATCCCTCAGAGTTGGACAACTATTGTCTTCGTGGGAATTAGCTCTTCCAGGGGGAAAATGTGTAGTCCCAAGCACAGAGTTGGGTAGGCCTTCTTTTTGTTGAAATAGAATAGGCATTTTCTTTAGTTAAGGACCATCTTTTTTTCTGTTCCCTGTTGACCTGTTTTCAGTACCTGTCAGTACCTGTGTTTTATAAACTTTATTTTTTAATGTACTGTTTCTCAGAGCAAGAGGTCTCATGTGGGAACACACCTTGTGCATAGATTCCTAATTCCTTTAACTCCATATTAAATGGTACCTAAATGATACTCCATACTAAATGGTGGTTCGGGCGATTCAAACTAACTAATAATCTAACCTAAATAAGTGACTCAATTACAATGCAGCTCACTGTCGAAATTGTAACAACAAAGTTATTTAGGTAAAGAATATTAGCAAAAGACTAATGGATGTCGATGTTATTTAGTATAGCAGGCGATGGGTTTCTTCACTCGTATCGATTGCTACAGAAAATGCTGTTAATCACCATCACCGTCACGGGCATCTTACACGCTTGGTATGTGGGTGTGAGTGTTACTATTGAAAGATTTTAATGAAATCAAAACCACCTAGCTTCGTTTGGTCAATTTCAAGAAAAATAGACCGTCAGATGAAGAATTTCTTTAGTTACTCAGGACTGCGCTAACCATTACACCACACCGAGCACATAGATGGGAAGGAATTACCGTGAAGTCATGCGTCTGGTGCTGGTCAAGAGAAAGGGGACGCGTGCTTTTACGTGAGGCACCTGACACGGAGGAAAGAAGTGAGCTCTCGCTTTATTTATTTTTCACGAGTTGAATAGCGTTACAATTTCTCTGTAAGGCATATGTTCTCTACTCTAGAGAGCGAAAGAAAAGATTTCGCGCTCCTTTTTAGATCATTCACATTTTTAAAGTAAAACTAGTTGTGTACTTACCAAACTTTCGCTACTTAATTCTCTCTCTGTTTGATGTCTCCCAGGAGCGCAAATGAAGTATCCAACGCTAGTCAACAATGTTTTAATTTTATTTGGCCCTTTGCAAACAACTAAAGATGAGAAGTCTCCATTGAGTTGGGTTAATTTACATGAGATCGCCACGACAGATGGTTTTTATCCTACTTCACGCTTCGACTATAAAATGGATTTAAAATTGAATCAGAGTTGCTCGGTCATGCTCATACAGTATTGTGTCCAGTTTTTGCGATATAATTAGCTTGATTTAACTCAGCTTTATCGGCTCAAACCGGTTTTGCGTTTGTATAACTTGATTCATTATTACCTCAAACGACGAGTTTTCTTAACCGAAGGCAGGGAAATGGCTGTGTACCCTGCACGAGGGGCGTGGCGGCTCTTGTATTTGTCTGGGAGGGAACAGGTATGAGTCTAGCAAATCATAATTACTACCCATAAATCAACACTAGTGGTATTATACAGATACTTGATCCACTTTTTGAACAAGATTTTTCGACAAGGGGGTGGGATATCAAAGACAGTTGTATAAATCAACAGGAACCACACACACGATATTGTTGAGATAAGAACCTACGTGATTGAAATCAAACAAAACCGTTTCCCCGCAGATTTTCTCCGATTGTATAAACCAATATTTTTCATGCTCTCTTTGATATCATAAATGGTAAGTTAAATTTTACCACTTTCAAGAGCGTCTCGTTACAATGCTTACATCAAATTTCATTTGAAATTGAACAAACCCCGTTTCGATTTGTGACAACCAGAATGGTAAAACTGTGGTTGGAGATTGGCGCTCGTCCCGATGACTCAAATAATTCAACAAGCTAGTAATTGTTAGCAAAGGAAAGTGGAAGTAAAATTTTAAAATAGAAAGTTAAATTATGTGTATTTTCAGTCAAAGGGGCTCATAACATTTCTAAGTACATAGTTGACACTTTCTCCCATTTCGCGCCACCTAAAGAAAAAAGAACAGCTCAAAAAAAAGAACATCACTAGCTGTCGTAACACCGTCATGAGAGACAACTTCAGCGTGTTATTTTTGCTTTTGTTTTAGCAAAGTCCTACCTCTGATTGGTCAAGAAAAATTTCTTGATTTCTCTCTCTCATACAGTCTGCCAGCGTTTCTGGCTCTCTCCGCCCTCAGCAGAGTTTGCCGCTAAAAAGAAAGTGAGGATGGCAAATTTTTTGCAATTCTTGCAGTGTCTTCTTCTTCTGCGAATCCGCACAACGCTGTTGGATAATTCCATGCTGTTGAAAGGGTAAGTCCTCCACTTTTACTCCATATTTCTTGACTATGACAAGTTTTGACGGACTTAACCACTGAGTTTCTCCGTTCGTCGTCGTTAGAGTAGTTGCCTGGAGTAAGCTCAGATGCGGCCGACTTGTGAATACATCCTTCTCGTCGTAATAAAATGGGAGGAGCTGTTTCAATAGCAGACTCTTTACTCTCTGGGAAACTGTGCACACTGCTCTCTTGAAGGAGCGCTGCCGGGGCAGACAGAAGCACGACCTGAGAATTTTTTTGCAAAATATATGCTTAAATTGAGGCCTGCGTTGAATAATCAATTAAGTACGCATTCGTTACACATTGTCGAATTGTTATCCATTTTTTAAGTAGCGTATTTACTTGTTTTGTTGACATATACATATTTTTACAGTTCCTTTGACAACGCAAATCGTTTTATGGTAAAAAATTTTGGTACATTGAATGTGTGTATCATGACATTTCTTCTATCCTGAAAATGAGAAATATCCTGAAACGATTACTTTTCGAAGTATACCGGTAGATTTCCGAATTACTTGTACAATATGATTCATGTTCTCCCCTGTGTTTTATTTATCATTATTAGACTGAGATCCAATCCAGCAACCTACAAACAATGTTGCAAAGGCATCATCACCTCGATTGCTTGTTCAAAAAACATTGGAGAGCTTTAACGTGTGTCGTCGTAGCACGAGCATCAAACTACATTTCTACATTGTTCTCTCTACAGTTGTGCACAAAATCTCGGTACTGCCAGTGATGAGCGAATTGAGCGATTTCTCAGAGATTTTAAGGCAATGAAAGTATTTTAAAGCGTGAAAAATATATGCACGATACTTTTGTTGGAGTATAATTGTTGAACACTGCAGAAAAAAAAAACAAGTGTAAATTTTATTAAATCTCTTTAAGAAAAATATCACTTACAGTAAATACATCCTCTGTAAATACCAAATAACAAGAAGAAAACAGTTCAGTAATGCACTGTTCTATCATAGTTTATTGTAAAAGTGTGGTATGAAGATACAAAAAAATTGCACATATCTGTTAAATGCAAAACTTGAAAATTTTGTACTTTTAAAAGTTGACTTGGTCATTATCAATTTAGCTGTCGGAAAATAAATCAATCAAAAGAGCAGTCAGGCCTAACTCGAAGAAATTGTGTCCTCGGAGTAAATGGTAATAAATTACACTCACCTCCTCGCAAGACTGTCGCGCACTGATGGGACAAGAGAAAGGGTCCGACTCAATTAAGCAGAAGCGTGAACGGTTAGCTTCACGCCGGTGAGCGTGTTGACGCTTTACAGCCGTGGATCTTCGATGAGGTGCGTGTTGAAAGCACTCCTAGTTTTAGGCTGCCGTGTGGTAGGTAACAATTGGCAGTGCTGAAGTGATAGACTAGACGCACGATGACGCGAGCAATGGCAGGGTCTGATCAATGTGAGAAACAATAACTGTATAATGTGGATGTGAAAATCTTACGTTTATGAGGGGAAACTAAGATGACAAACGCTTGCGAATGACGCTATTTAGTCTTATTAATCAATTACAGAGCGAATGTTATGAGGGAATGCAGTCGTTCTAAGACGACGATGATGGGAAAGGTAGAGTATCCGAAGTATAATTAGGCCAGCCATGTTCAAGTCATTAACTAGCACTGAAAGCATGCACAAAGAGTCATGAAAGTAGAATGAAAGTCACCAGTCTCAAAAGGATGTGATGCTACTAAATGAAAGTGTTTATCATAAGCAATAGTGCATTGTGGTGCACACTCTGGAGGTTTAATGAAAATTACTTCTCACGGCCATTCTGTGCTGCTAGCATTCTGCGCTCACCGACAATATATGATGATATTGTCACCAAGCTCTGAGATTAAGTGTATTTCGCTGTTAATTACGATACTATTTTTTGGCGCTGTTGGTGTATTCTGCACCGGTGCATTTAGTATTTGATTCAACACTTAAATGGCCAAAATAACAGTTTTCTTCGCCATATAAGATCTTGATTGGAAATTGAAAAGCTAAAAAATCATCGCACCAGACATGTAAGCGCAAATTCAGATAGAATGATGATGCTTTCGTGGCCTGAAATGTCGTCACTACCAAATCAAATCTTGAGTCAAAAACAGGGCCGAGGTCCGTTGAGGTTAATGAGTGATGGAGCAAGAGGCTGGGGTGCTTTACAGTACCTGTGGTTGTAATGAAAACAAATGTTAACCCTTTCTGGAGTAAGTTATTTTTTGTGGTCAAATATCACGTGTTTTATCATTCATGGCGCATCGCGGGGTGTAAAGTTTGAAAGAAATATTTTCAGAATGACAATGATATTGATCGTAAATCATCTAATAGAATAATCCACAGTAAGTAGGAATAATAGATAAGTTTCATGGAAAACGCGAGAACTATGAAATTTCCATTCGATTTTGCATGAGACTCGTGTTTCTGTACACCTGCATGAGGCTTCATCTCATTTACGCATTAAGCGCGGAGTGGCTTCAGTGGCGCGTCCTCGCGAGATGCCACACGCTCGGAGGTCGTTGCGGCAAAATTTCAGAATTCGGACCACACGAAAGGGATCAACATAGTAAGCACCATAGACACTGCCAAAACACTGAGTCGAGAATATGATGTACAGTTTGATGCTCATTATAGTGCTTTAGCTGGCTAAGAGTGAGGATCAAGAACTTAAAATTTGGATTTATGCAAAAGAAATGGAAACTACAGTAGCTCACTTAGTATTTCAGAGAGGAAAAAGATAATTTGTTGAGTAATTTTACTCATTTCCTAGTTTCAGTTTTTACTTCAGTTCGAGTCAACAATTTGATGTACAATAATCACTTATCATCTAAAAGTGTTTCCTTTTCAAGTAAAATTTTGGAGTACAAGAAATAACCAATTCAAAAACTAGTATAGCTGTCGATGCAAGCGTTTCAAATAAGCGCTAACATTTTTGAAAAGAATTCCAATTAAATTCATAACCCTATTAAAATCGCTTGCACTCTTCTGCAATGAAAGAATTTCTAAACTCGCAATTTCAAAGAAAATTCCAGTAGTGAAGAATTGGTTTCCGAAGAAGTGTATTAGTTCTCTTTTCAATAAAGTTCGAGTCGATTCTTAAATGCATTCGCGTGAGAGCGCAGTCCCTCCTTCGATGTTCATGGTCCCTCGTTGGACGTCATCACGAGCGTGACAAGTAGAATTGGATAATTTCCCTTGCGTTACTTTTGGCGCGTTCTCGCGGTTCCTCACCAGTGAGAGTCGCGATGTGGCTGCGTGAGGGTGTGTCTGTGGTGGCTCTGCTGCTTGTGCTTTCTTCAGGTTTACTGGAAGTCGTAGCTCAGTTACCGCTTCAAGGTAAGTTCAACAATTTTGAAATTAACAGTGATGCGACTGCAAATTTATTTTCGGCTCATAATAAACTGCTAATCTGATATTTAAATTATTCGAGTAAACTCCCAAATCGACAAATAATGGTTACTTTCTGCCCTGAATAATATAGCGAAAGCAGTGAGAGGACTCTGGGTTTTAAACCGGTTGGCTGGATTCGTTCTTTTGGAAAATATAATGCAAAGAATTTTTTTCACTGAGCGAAATTCAACAAAAAAGGTTGCTCTGCGATAATGAGAAGTATTCATATTTCTCTTTGAAGTTTATAAACGTCCAAAAGTTTTCTAATAACAATTATACAACGATGAAAGTAGCGGCGTGCGTTTCTTAGCTTACTGGAAAAATTACGTCTGATTGTCTATTCATGATATCGTTGGGTAGTATAAATTTATATTGTGTTTGTTTGAGTGGGCTATTCCAACAGCAAATGATGCTCAAATTGGCGTCTTTAATCTCTTTCTCGGCAGAAACGAGTAAACTCTCTTTCATCCAATATTCCTTTCCAGTCGTTGAAGACTCATCCAAAACTCCACTTCAACCACCGGCTAGAAATTTTTTGTATTTACTTATCGATTCTGAGTACAGTGTACAAGGAGGCATCCAATGAACACAACATGTGGTTCTCGAGTTAGACGGAACCAAAAATATGAGAAGCATATTAAATAAGAATTGTTCTCCAGCAGTATAGAAATTCTACACAAAACAAAAAATCCTCTGAAACAAAAGTTCTAAGACATTGTTAGAGCAAAGATAAATGTCGTTGACTCACGCACAAAATGCCTGTCATTTAGTTTTTTTAGATATTTCACTGCTTTCAAAATGTTATGTGAGACGTTATGGGTTATAAGCATGTAATTAGTCCAACTTTCCAGAGAGGATTGAATTAACATCGTCATATCAGGAATTGTACCACATCCAAGCTCTGCTTTTATTTTTCTCGGACATTGAATATTTAAAATTTGTAGGAACATTAATTTTAAAGAATCGGGTAATTGTTTTTCTATACGGAAATATCCATGCTGTGACGTAACTCTGTACATTGTCTGAGACAATATTCACGTTAGACAGCGAGAACATTATTTTAAAGTTTTCAGTACATATTTTGAGAGGTGTACTTTGTACCTTTTGAGACAACCTTTTTTCGTACTGAGCAAAAATGAACCTAAGTGCGAGGAAATGCGTTTTCATTAATTCTTCCCTTCGTTACATTGTTCTCTAGAAAGTGAAGCTGAAATGTGTCATTGCTGAATTGGTTGGGAACGCATCATTGGTTCAACGTAAAATATTTGTGAAACAAAGTTTACCAAAATAGTTGGACCAATAAAATAAATTAAATACATTTACCGAGAATTTTTTCCCAATATCAGTTTAGTCGAGTGCAAGAACACGCACAATTATTTGAGTCGCGATGAGGACACGCATGCACACGACAACCTAAGCGATAAGTTTGCTCCTAAACTAAGTCAACGTTAGCTCGTTGATCTCAGCTACATTAATTTTAGTTAAGTAGTTAAAAATTACTGTAATGAATATTGCTTCAAAGATGGTACTTACCGCATCGGAATCCAAGAAAATTGGTTAGCCATTTTAAATGTCTGAATTTGAGCATTATGTGTTACAAATATTTTACGTTGGAATTTTGGTGACAAACGCGATATTTTGCTGATTCGATTAAATTAAAAGAACATGTATTTGTTTGCTTCTCATTAAAATTTTCTTGTAGAAATACACATTTTACGCGTTCAGCAACTTTCCACTTCATCTGTGTACTTTACTAAACCTGTAGCCAAACATCGGAAACTTTTTCCGAATTTTTGTCTTCCCATCAATTCCTATCAATTTTAAAACATTTGTTCAAATATGTTGAAGGTCGTATAAAGTTTTTCTGTTTTTTCAATATATATCAACTGGAGAAATACACTTTGAGCCCTGGGTTCGATTTATTGTTTTTTGTGTATTTTTAATCCTTTGTTAAATTGGCTACGGGTATACCTTTCTTGTTCATCATTGGGGAGTGCATGTGGCTTTGGAAATGAGTTGCTGAATAAGTTGGCATAAATTACGTTTTGTGTACAGTGACTGTTACTTCTTCTAAACTTGAATTCGAACCAAGCGTAACGCCATCATGCAGAATACAGCGCATAAAAAATCCCTGACTTGAAACCTACTAGGACATTGATTCTTGGCAATAATGTTCCCTTACCATGCAAATTGATGAATGTATCACTGCAAAATTTATTTTTCTAATAATTACCTTCATATTTTTATTTATGTTCTTGAATTACGTGAGGTTGAAACCGACAGAGAAAGAACAAATTCATTGCCATCCCAGTTATTGAGCGGAACTGGGAGGGTCTAGCAAATTTTTAACTATAAATCCAGAATCAGTGCACACTTGCCCACATTTCGGACAATAGAAACCGAAATAACCAGAGCAGGAGTGGCCTTTGACTCAGTTTTAAATTAGTCTTTCTTCCTATTCTCCAGCGGTCCGTGCTGATTGTGAGAACTATTCTTCAGTGACAATTGATTGCCAATTTCGTTTCGCTGCCGAGATGTCGAAACGTGATTGCTGAGCAGCCGGAGCTCAGTTTGTCATCTGATCACTCCCGTTCTATTTTTACTGTGCATCCACAGGTACAGAGGCAAACTCGGTAGTGAAAGTGCAAGTGTGACAGTGATTCTGCAGCGTGCTCCATCAATGTTTTTTCACAAGCAAATGTATTTTTTGTAATGTTGTGTTCGTATGTACATTCTGAAGAAAAAATGGCCCGACTTTTTGCCATGGAATTGGTCAATGCATCAAAGGCAACGTTAATTTAAGTTACTTCAGCTGTATATTGGGCCTTAGGGACTTATGTCTTTCATGATTTTTTACTCTTTTTAGTTTTCATCGTTTCTTCACTATCTTCTACTGTATTTTCCTCATCTTCCGTTTTAACTTGTTGTTTCTATGCTCTCACCCACGGCCTATTTCTTAGCTCTATTGAGATCGCATTTGCTGCGGGTAGAGAGTTTTAAACTAAAAAAATAAAAACAATTCTCTAATGTTAATGGATTTTCTGATTATTAATTCATCACTTTCGCTATAGAATTTTTACTATTTCCCTTTACGTTTGGCCATCTTCTCTCACCTGAGTCTTGTCGTACATCAAACAATGGCATTTCGACCTCTTAACTCATTCACTGTTTAGACTTGCATTTTTATATCTTATTGATCGACACCAAAATTTCGTGTTTTTTGTCCTAAAGAGCTTGAATTAATATTCCTCAGCGCTCTGACCAAAAATGAACGGTTTCCTTTCCCTTAGAAAAATGTCTATATTGACTAACCAGACGACATCGCTGACCTGTTACTCATTTCCTTAATTTTTGACAGCTTCGAGTTTTGTTTACTGCAGTAACAAATTTTTGGTGGCATTTTGTGCCGTGCGTAAGAGCCAGTGACCCACGAGCAATAATTCAAGATCGCCTCAGTTTTTGCTCTGTATCTGCCTGGTCTGCAGAGGAAATCTATACTTGAGTGATGCAACTCATGGCATGACCCCTAGTGTGATGTACAAGTTTTTATGAGTATTCAGCTATCATGGGTAAAAATTACACGCCCTACACATCGTTTCGTTTAGCACGTACTTTTTAAACTATTTTGCTATTGACATTGACGTGGAAAAAAATATCATCGTGAAATTTTAATTTGTCACTTGAAATATAATACATCTTTTAGAATGGACTGTTCGAGATAATGTGTTTTTCACCACCACAAACTACAGCCTGGCAACTCTGAGTTGTTCTGTGCAGCGCAGTCAGGAACTGCTCCAGTCTGAACGCAGCTTCTTGCTGGTTTGTTTCACCTGAATATAATATTTGATTGCGTCATTTTTCCAAGTGTATTCCAGTTATTCCTTTCTATTCGATGAATGATACGATTTGTTCAGTATGATATAGTGAGGGAAATCATTGAAATGTAAGGCATAATTATGATTGTTTAATAACCAAAAAATGTTTAATTCATACTAGGAACTTAGGTTCATTTTTCAGGGAAGCTTTTGTGAAGAATTGGAGCGCACGATGATGTATTTCTTAGGACTACATGACTACCTGTGACTCGTTGGGATAGGTTACTGGCTTAAGTACGTTTGGGGAAACGTTCTCTATATAACAGTTAAGTAAAACAAATCGTATCCACGATCGATATTGAGGGAAAATTGAATTTTTCACCTGTTTCATTACTGGAGGCGAAACGTAGTCGGTTAGTAGTCAGTAGGCAAACAAGCGACCAAGCAAGCTCTTTAACATATGAGATCGTCTGAGTTTAATGAGTACGCAAATTTACGAAATTGAAATTTGCTGTTCCATCGATTCTTCATTATAAGTGGTGAATGGTATGTTTTTAATATGTTGACTCCATCTAAATGAACTTACCATACTCGCATTTTAGAAACGAAATGTTTAAGTTTGTTTTGAATGTTCATCATCCATTATCAAGTTTAAAATTTTTAGTTATTCACCTTAGGTCAGCCATTTTTTAACAAATTGCAATTTATTAAAAAATTAATGACCTAGGGTGAATAATTTAAAAAAATCAATCTTGCTAATGGATAGTGAACATTCACAAAAAACCTAGACATTTTTCAGGACTGATGGAGGAATGAATTCTACATTTCTGTGCATGGTGTAGATTCGGCGCGCGGGAATAAGTTTGAAAAACGGTCATTTCTTTATAGTTTGATGTTGTTCACCATACAGACGAGAATTCCAGTGAGTAGAGTAACTGGAATCGCCTTCCATTCGGCAGCGCAGCAGCGCGTTGCCGCAATGCCGTACGGTGCCTTCGCTGCGACATCTTTGCTTCTATTTCTAAATAGTCAACTTGAGGTTAATTTCTATTCGATACACCCGACCTTTGTTCAAAATCAGGGCAAGCTCGAGGGGGCCTGAGAGAAGCCAGAAAACCCTAGACTTGATGTGAATAGTTTTTCATTTCACAAATTTTGTCCTCTCGTGATGATCTCAACCCTGTGTAGCTGGCGCGCTCGCCACGCACGGAGTTATGTTGGATTTGTCAGGGACAAGGCATTTGAGATGCAAGTCTACCACTGTCAATCTCCCTTTTTTGTGGACTTGAAGATTCTTGGCTTGAGCTTTACCGTTTGATTGAAAGTGTTATTCACCGCTGAAAAACAGAAACAGAAACTACGTGAAACAGGAACCGAGGAAATTGGCAAGCATTACTTGGGTTTTAGATTATTTCATCTGATGTGATAAAGCAGCTCCAGAGTATTCTCACTGTTTCAAATACCCTATTTCGTACATTTATAACATCCATAATCGTATCTGCATCCTGTGAATCTTGACTCGTTACCCCTATTTGGTATTCGAGTATCTTAAGTCAATTAGAATTTTACTCGAATTGACAAGTCAATTAGAGCGAGTATTTTCATTCACCGCTCTAGCTCCTTCGCGCCCCGCCGAGCGTGGAAGCCAGTAGAACACATTCTTGAAATGCGTCGCAAGCCCGCACCGTGCACCGCCCAAGGATGGATGCGCTCAGTCTGGATGCGGGGGTAAATTACTGAAAGCTGGTTGAAAAGTTGGAAATGTTGCGCTATGGACCTGCGATGATTTTGTAGAGCTTTGAGTGCACCAGCGTAGCCAAGGCTGCGGGCGTTGCGACGCAGCGTTCCTTGTGCATTGTGCGCACCCACTCGAGCTTTGCTGAAGCAGGCGTGCCTGTGCAAGCATGCTTGACAGCTTCATGATTGTGTCTCGGCCTGTATGGTTGTAAAAATATCCAAAAGCATGAAGGGGCTCCTAACTGCGATTTCTCACACATGCCAATGAAACAGGAGGCACAGGTCGTGTGAACAATCGTAATGTATAAAACATCCGCCAGGGATCTTCAATGACATATGTTTTTTCATTACATTCCCTAATACTCGGTAACTTATTGGAGTGCACCGAATGAGAGTACGTGAACAAATATGGATTTAAATAATTAGCCTGTATCGTTACTTTGAGTTGAACATGATTCTCGAATTGTGGTATAGGATTTAGTAAATTTTAAATCTCACTTTTAGTGTCCTGATAAAGTAAAATTACCCCAAAAAAGCTTATTTGAATTCAAGTCGCACGATTTATCGATTGTTTTCTGAATTATTTGTAGGTAGGGCCACTTTTTGGCGCATTAAAATACCAGCAATAACTTTTTTCTGAACCTAAAAAATAGAAATGAAAGCAAAAGCAGACTTGTAAGCTGCATTGAATCCAAGGCAAACCCCAGTCTCGCTTGTTGTCATCTGAGAGACAGAGGCTGTTCCCGTGTGTCTGATGAAGGTAACAGTATGTTTCGCTTATTGTTTTCGATTACGTGACATCCTTTGGACAAAAATTTATCTGACCTTCAACGCTCACGGACTCAAAAATTTCACTGAGTTATCGGAGTTTTATTCGAGATGATTTCAGTGCGTTATTTCTTGTTGCCAAATCTCTTGTGTCGCACTCTATTGAAAGAAAGTTCTCATGTCACCTGATGTGCGCAAGACACTCTGTTGTTCATGGAGTTATGATTTCATACTCCCACTATATCAATCTGGCGGACAAAGGAATTTGATCGATCTTGGCGAGTAAGTTTTCTCTCTTTGTCTTCCAGATCTAACTCCATTTTAGCTCTGTCAGCAAAATGGTCAACATCATTGCTTCAAAAACTAAATAGAACCCCGTTATTCCATTTTTTTGCCCCACTTCCTCTAAGAAAGGTTATTCAAAAAATCAAACTCCACAATTGGAGGGCAAATATGCAGAGTGGCCTAACGCACAAATCAGTGGTCAAAACTAGCAGAATGTATTAAGCGATAATTTCACTTCATAGTGGCATAGATGTCTTTCAGGCAGAGTGGCCTAGTTCCTAGTTTGTTCCTATTTAGTAACTTGGCTAGGAAAAGCCAGTTTGGCAACCCAGCGATGAGCACCACGCATCTAACTTGAGTGTCCTAAAATTCTGTGTTTTGTGGGTTAGGCCACTCTGCATATTTGCCCTCCAATTATTCTCAGAATTTTAAAGTACGATGAAATTTTTCGTTTCAATTTTTTTTAATGGTTTGATGAACAGAACTTGTGCTACTTAATTTCTTTTTTCTACTTCACTTTCTTACTCTCTACTTAGTTCATCCGATGGTACATGTTTGGATTCCTTGAAGATGCATCCCCTGAGTTAACTCTTTTCATTGGATTTTACGCTTCCCAACACAAACAAATCGGCTCCAATCCCAAAAAAGTGGCCAGGCCGAGTCTAAAGCACTCGACAGAGAATTTTACTCTATTTTATCACTTGCATCGTCATGCTATGTACTGATAAAGTCTCACTCACAAACTGATTTCAGACCATTCGTGTCCTCGGTTCATCTGTACAGCTTAAAAAAATATTATAATACCGGAGAAGGGAACAACAGATGCCGTGCAAGAACGCTTATCGAAAACTGAATCAGGATGAGGATTGGCTCATCTGTAAATGTGTCATGTTAGTTACTTGCTTCTTTCGGAATTTGCAGTATTTCCTATTCATTTGAATTCGTTTCATACTCACGAGGCATATTCATCAAATAGCCGATCATCGTGAGGGCAGGAAATGACTGTGTAAAGAGCAAAGAGGTATCAACAACGGTACTGCGAATTTCCGATCTTTCGATTGAAAAATCACTCCCGATGAAGACAGCCGTGTATCAATTCTTTTTGAAGCTTAAGAAAACCAAGACTCAAATTATGCGCTGATAAGCAGCCAATGCTTTGAAGTTTCCAACTAGCGAAAACTTCGCACTCAGATCAAGCCAGAAATGACACCAAGGATCGACTCCCGTCATTGATGAGGACCCCTGAACGAGTTCACAGCTGTACATGGACTAGTTGGGTGTGGTCCCAGCGTCTCCTGACCAGCTGGTCACAATGAGTGTTCCGTCGTCATGTTACACCACTTCTCTGACATGGAAGTGAGCAAAAACTTGCGCTGCGCTCACGAATTCGCTCGGTTACCATGACTAGTCAATCATTGATTCGGCAGTTCTTCTTAACAAAACACGGCTTAGCACGTTCACCGTGATGTGTTGAGCTGAAGTTCAGTATTCAACTCAAACTAAAATTCAGTTGTAGTTGGTAATTTTGAAAATTGCAAACATTAACTAGATCGTGCCTTGATTTAATTTTTATTAAATATTGATGAAAATTGAGTTTGTAACTTTCTGTTGGTCAGCAGTATTATGGAAATCCACTCCGTGACCACTAGTGGCTCAGTTAAATTTGTAATTTGTTACTCACTCTTTTACAGCTATTTAGCGAAAATTTTGTCGATTTTGTGTGCACAGTGAAAATCTGGAAGCTAACTTATTAACTCAACAATATTGTAGTACTGCATGACCTCAGCTAAAAATGAACCTAAACTTTACTATAAATTTTTGCAAAATGTCACGAAAGCCTAGTAGAACTATATTTGCTGTTTCTCTCAAAACTCTTTCACAATTCGTCGCTAAGAAAACTTGTAGAAGAGAAATTGAAAAACTTTCCATGAGAACGTTTCTGACCCAGATTATTCTATCACAGAATGTGGAAGCAAGAACGGGGGAAATGGTTTCTATTCACAAAACTATCACATTAACATTGAAATCTTCCGCAATAAATTTTGCTCAAAAACAAAAATAAAATTTTGTATATATCATTTTAGAAAATTAAATTGAGCAAATCTAACTGTATTTTGAATTCGACGATCCAAATCCCTAAAGCATGAATAAAATCACAAGAACCTTCCGGGTATTGTTCTCTTCGTTTCCAGTGAGATTGAAAACTGACGAGTATGGCCAAACGCAGTCATCGAATCGATTCTTTCAGAATGAGAAGAGTGATTTAATTCATCTGGTTAATTTAAATTACGACATTGGAATAAAAAAAGGTGCCTCAGCAACTCAATTCGTCGACGTTGAGCGAAAAACATGCACACTTAATTTTGCATTCGTTCCGTTGTTTGTTTGAATGATTGCTGAATGGTAAAAATCTCAAAAGTGACCTGACCTGACGTTCGAAAATATAGAAAGGTTTAGGAGATTCCTCCGGAGAGCTGAGTAGCAGAGGCCTGCCAAACATGATTTCTAAAGAAGGGCAACGTAGCATGGAGACCAGGTGAACTTTACCTCGTCAGCTGAGTTGTGAACGCCGGGCACGTGCACCAGAGTACAGGAGCAGAGCATGACTTGGCAAGCCGGTTGTGCCCGCAAAAAGATGGGCTCGAGTGAAGTGGCTAGACAGAGAAAGTGCACTTCGCTCCTGCGTGTATGAGAACATAAACTTTCTGCTCCTGGAATGAAAAAGTTCAGGCTTTTATGATGGAAGGGAAAAACTAGAACCTGAGATGAGCATGTTTCCTACGGTATTTTGCGGTTGCAAGGTCGATGGCGGTTCTGCTTCGCTGAATGTTCAGGAATGATAGAACAGAGAATAGAAGCTAAAAGTGTTTATGACGACTTTCATACTATAAGATATAATTAACTGTTCTAGAAAGCAGAAAAATCACTATGTGCGGAACGAAAGCACTTTATAAACTTCCACATGTTAACGAACACTGGAAATCCTTCTGGAAATAAATTACCTAGTCATTGTAGTTCTTGCACTCTGCTGAATATAAAATAGAAAGCTTGCAAAATTATTCGTTCATAAGTGAAATTCAGAAATCGGTTTGATGGATAATGTTGGTTGGTTCTTGTTCGGATGCCACCTTTCTGATAATGTCCATGTCTTAAGGGTTCCTGAGGGTCGTCCGGTGATCGATAAAAGGCCGTATTTCTGAGGCTGGTTATTCCATTGGAATCTTCCTGGTATTTCAGGGATAGGAGAGAAGTCAGATTTGCTGACTGATAAAGCAGTACGTAGTTTCTGAGGCTGGTTATTTTGTTGGAATCTTCCTGGTATTCAGGGATCGTAGAGAAAGTCAGGTTTGTTGACCGTTATTTATTAAGGCGAGGTTCGTCAACAGTTTTTCTGTTTCTGCGATACTTCCAATAATTTTCAGAATTTCAGGTAGCTGCGTGGCGAAGTAGCGAAATTTTTGCAATATAAGTCAAGCGAAAAAGCGATTGAGCTAACAAGCTAACAAAAATTTGGAAATCGAGACAGAAGTCCGTTTCGCAATTTTCTGTGATACGCGAGCTGAGTTTATTCCAGGGAGGAATTATCTTTCCCTCCGTAGTACAGAAGCACTAGTCGACCTTTCTTGGCGATGGCTGAACACGGTTCTGTAATAAAATCACTGTAATGTTAAAAGTTCTCATAAAATTTGAAATAATGGTTAAAATTTGTAAACCAATTTTTAATTCAACTGCTGACAGAATCTGCCTTACCATATTAGTTTTATTTCACAATGACAGTTACTGTGAATTTTGGACTAAAATATATAGCAAATGTATTGATCTATTTCTGAGGAGCAAAGGGCAGCTTTGCTAATTCTGAAAAATTCAGCTCCCGCCCTGCATAGTACTTGGAGAATGACCACAAGCAAATTAACCCAAGTACACATATTTTGTGGCTAGATTGCCTGCCTCAGAATTGCATGTTATTGACCCACTAAAGCATGGGAACAATTGCGTCCTTACTCTCTGCTCATTGCTTTGCAGATTGTCTAAACAACACAAATCAAAGACCCAATATTTTATTCCAATGTAAACGATGGGGCAAAAGCAGTTAATAAAACGGAACACCCAAAGCTCCTGTATTGTGTGTTGAACTTCACTAACGTTACATTGCATTTGGGTGGTTGTTGCCTTGTCTAAATTCATAATGATTTATCGTCAGTTTTTAGTCACTAAGAATGGTTAATATCTTTTTCATTGTCCTGAAGTCATTATCATTATCACAGCTAAGCACATTTTTGTTAGCTTTTCAGCAAAGTTAAACTCTATGGACTGATTTTCATTTTGCTTTTGTGGGTCAGTGATGTGAAGTGAGATTTCTGTTTTTTGATACTTTGCAAAGGAAGTCGCTTGAGGTGATCTCTCTCAAGATGGCTAATTGTAAAGAGTAACGACTTGTGAACACATTGAAAATGTCAGTATCATAGCATAAATCTAATTGCTGGTCATATTTTTGTCCTGTTACACGAAGCTGATCAGTCATATAGAATCGATAAGTAGATACTTTTATCTCTGTGTCTGAAATTATTTATGGGCATAAACACCATGAATGATTCCCATTTTATTCTGTTTCAATGATCATAAATTCAAGAATGAACATGAATTTTTCTATATTTTAACAGCACGTAGAAAAATACCCACGGACGCTATTCGGCGTTTGGAACACATGGCAGGAGAAACTTCATTGTCTGCTCTCCGTCGTGGCCGAAACTTTCTTGTTCTTCGTTGCGCACGAAACTTTCTTGTACTCCATTGCAGGCCAAACTTCTTCTATTTCATCCCAAATGAAATAGAAGAAGATTTCAACCCAAAATTCTTTCAGCAATTCATTGCTGACGAATAATGCTTTTATTTCGTTGAATACGAAATTCTCTCCTACGTTACAAACGAAATTTTTCTGCATTCCGTTGCGCAAGAAATTTCTTGTGCTCTATAGCGGACGAAATTTGTTTACACTTAGTTACAACTGTAGCTTTCCGTAGTATGTACTGACAAACCTCTTACACAATCGGTTGTGTAGGAAAAATTTTCGCACTGAATTACAGAAAGCATTTTTGCGTTTATAGTTAATGTCGAAAATGTTCTGGTTTCAGTCAGCACAGATGAAAGTTTCTCGTACGTAATTGGACACGAAACTTTCCTTGCATCGGTTGCAAGGAGAGAATGGGAGAAGGCACCATTTAGAATGGAGTTAGGAAGACAAGCAATTTATGTACGAGGTGTATTCCCACACAAGATACTCAGCGCATCGGAACAGTATGTAGAAAGGAAGTTAATGAAAGAAGATAAAATATAAGAAGAAAGGAATAGGTACTGAAAACCGGACATTACTGCCCGGGAAAAATAAGATGCTCTACAAAGCAAAAAATTAAATTATTCTATTTCAACAATGGAAAGGCTTACCTAATCTTTAGCTTGAGACCTCACATTTTCTCCCTGGGAGCGCTAATTTCCATAGATACAATAGTTGCATCTCCGTGAGGGGATATCTTTACTCTGACTGCAAGCTACACGAGTCAGATGTCTTTCTGACTTGAGCACACTTTCTGTTTCGTGTAGCCTGTGTTGATATTTGGTAACGTTATTCTGATTTTCCATCATTTCGAATGAAGCTCAATTTGAAGTTCAATAAAAATTGTGCTGGTACTTACGTATACAAAGACAAATTCATTTCTGTGAAATCTTTTGTTTTCCTAAGAAATCTCACCTCAAAACTCATGAATCGATATCACTTCAGCAGCTCGATATTTTTAAACGCTTGAAGTTATAGATGGTTCATGTATGATACTCACGAAAGCACCGTAATATTAAGTCTATAGTTTCGTATTATGACGCCAGCCTATTGCTGCGGGTTGATGAACCCGAGTGACTCTGTCGTGTGGATGGCATTATCTTGTGGCAATTAAGTCTTGTCTGCCTTGCGAGTATATTAGGTGACTCATATTGAACACATCCGACAAATCTATTTGTCCCGTGATGACAGGTCGTTCTTGAACCGAAATAATTATAGAGTTCGTCTGATCGAGGGAAACTATCTGGTGACGCCCGGAGATGACAGTATGACCGATCTGTGTGTATCATACTGCATGCAGTGATTGCCTCTGCCATAAAAGATGCGACTTCAAGTTCCTTTGACGCTGTTCCGTTGATCTATCCGATTTTCTGCGGGATGCGCGTTTGCTTATTGATTTGGACTGGAAAAATGTAACGCTCAGCAGAGGGTCTGCGCTTCAACCCGAGATTTTTATTCATTTTTTTTTCTCCATCATGAGAGATCAGGTATTGTGTAAAGAAGTTTAGGCACATCACTATGCATCGTAAGTTTGGAATGAATGAACATTCTTCTGAAATCAAGTTGGAACTGAACTTCATTGTCTAATTGCAGAAGTTATAATTTTATCTACATAATTTTCTTTGTTTTTTATGTCCTTTGGAATTACATTAAGCTGTCACTATCTTCCACTATTACCTTCTACGACCACACTGTTTGAGTGATTCCGAACTTAACACTGACCGTAACGTGCGCCACCGGTGGCCAGGGAGGGGATTTTCATAATGCTACCGACTGACCAGTAGTCACAAACACAATTTCCAAAAAACATGAATTAAAGCTAAATGAGGGCATAAATCCAGTAAATGATTGTTACTTTCAAATTCCTTTCCACACTTGCCCTTAAATTTGCGTTGGATATTCAACTTCAGTTTTACCAATTGCGGTCAAAGTGTTAATGACTGCTTTAAGTACGAGAAAGAAAATTTCGTACACTATATCACTTTGATAATTATGTTCAATTTTAAGAATTCTGCATCGTCTGAAAAGACAAATAATTACGGGTAGAATGAAAACATACTCATTTTCCTTTAGTTATGAAACCTGCCAGAGGGTGAAAAGAAATGGAAACAAATTTCTCTAAGAACGTCTTTGAAACTCTTAGTAGTTGTAAAGGGAGATATTCACAAGCTAATTGGAAATTTTATATATATATATATATATATGTAAATAAAAATTATCTCTAAGTAAATTTGAGTAATTTCAAAACCAAACCAAATTATAAATTTAAGTAATCAGTGTTGCTTGTCGAGTGAAAATTTGCTGATAAAAATTTCATTACCCATTTCCGCTCCTATTATTTCAAGTCAGAACATAATTATATCAATCACATTCACACTTCATCATACTCTAAAATATAATACAAATGCATTGTCAGCTTCATGTTGTGTTTGGCATAAACGAATGAGCGACGCATCGTACACACCGAGATCCGATCAGGGCTATAATTGAGTGAAGTATTCGGTAATGGATGCATCGCTACTCCGTTTTGTTACGAGATCATGTGACGGTCCAATAAGTCGCAGCCTGGAGTGACACAACGACCCCATCACGCGGCGGTGACCTGACGCAACATGTAGGGGACCGCGCGTAGCAAGCCACGCCCACAAGCGCAACTGTTGATAGCGTGCCTGCCTCGTGGTCCTTGAGAGCCTTTGTTTCTTTGGCAGCTAGTTGTCTGCCATTATTTCTGGCTGTTCTTGAGTATCATAATTTACCAAACAAAATTCGTTTTTGACGCGGAGTGCGTTCAAAGAAATTGATTGTGTTGCAGCTGTTGGTGTAATGCGAGTTCCGAAGATGCACGTCATATTTCAGCCCCCGTCAGTAATACTTGAGCCGTCCTCCTCCCTCTTGTTTCTCCCCCTTCTACAGTCCCCTTGTCTTTCGTGTGTACAAACAATCCGTAAGTGCCGTTCTTTTGATCCGATTGTAGTTCTTTTGCTGTATGATTTCTCAGATATGCAATTTTTTGAATGTTCTGCTTGGTAATGAGGTACGTAGCTCCTTGAAAATTATCACAGAATACTCTACATGGAGATGATATTTCATATTTTATGCATGAAATGCATGATATTCAGCAGGAATATTTAAAGATGAGATACAAATTCAATGGACTAACTCTTCAGTGTTTTAAAGCGTAATTAGACGTGAAACGTTGACAAATAAACGATGTGTTGGAAATAAATTCAGAATTTATAGCTAATTCATTAATTTTTAGAAATTTTGAACTGAACCGAGAAGTAATTTACTCTACAGTTTATTCGATATATGTAGTTATTCATATTTATTGAAATGAATGTATATTTTTATGTAAACATCAATTAATTCGTTTTAACAACTCATGTCGTACTACTAATTGTTCTCGGATGCTTAATTGTTTTACTCTCGTATCATGCACGGGGACACAACTGTAAAAAGCTCTAATACATTTTATTCTTGCCGACTTTTTTATGTCCACTATCGAGAAGCAGTTCCTCATTCTATTGGCGATGACATCTGATAACAGTGCGTGTAATTACGGCGACTGTTAGAATGGAACAATAGGCAGAAAAATTTCAGACGTTGCAGGATTTAAGCTCGCGATTACACAGGTATACGAGCATTTGTGTCTGTGGACAAGGACGTCAAGAATTTCTAACACCGGAGGTGCACAAAAGTTGTTATGTGCCACGAGTGTTAAGCCCCGTCTACACTATCAAACTTTTTGTCAATCACGAACACACCAAAACACGAACAAAAACACGAACTTTTCCGAATCGTGTCCAGACGTCCAGACTACGTGTTCGTCGGTGTGAAGTTGTTCGAGTTGTTCAGTGTTCATTTTAATTTAATACTTAAATCTAAACCTTACATATTCGGTAATAGCTGAATAATATTGAATAACGACGTTACGTAGTTAATTTAGGTAAATAAATATCCCTGCCGTCCTACAATGAACTACATTTGCACCAAAAACATAATTAAATCAATAAAGTAGAAAAAAATACATAGAAACCAAGTAATTCAATTGCAAAATCAACTTCCACAATACATAAACAAGCAAGTGTTCGCTGTTTGAACGAAAGTTCGCGTTCGTGTTTACCAACACGATGGAAAACACAAACACACCGAAATCTGCGAACTTTTCATCTGTTTTCGTGTTCGCGGACTGCTGAAAAACACGAACTTCGGCCGAAAGATTGATAGTGTGGACGGGCCTTTAAGCAACACATCCTAGTTGAGGAGATCTGAAGAAAACGTTCCTCAGCGAGTCAGCGTATTTAGGGGCGTAACTCTTGAATCGTTAAAGACAACTTGTCCTCATTAATGACCTTATTTACCTCTGCAATCCACAAAACTTGCAGATTTACTATACGTGCTGCTTCTCCTTCATTGAGAATAAAAACCTCCCCATTCCGCTGCCAACAACGTGCGTCAGAATTGTTGCAACATGTTCAGCTCATTTTACTCTGCTTATCGCTTGCTTGGGTGCTGAGTTGCTTAGTGCATCATGGAGCATGGAGCGGTGACGCTCACATCTCACCACGTCAACTGATCTATTGAAGATTACTTGTCAGTATGGACCATCAATATCATATTTTTAGGATTACTTAATAGCGAAGTAAAGAATATCTAAAACAAAAAAAAATTTGTCAGTCCTCTCTGCGTACTTGTTTTTTTTAAGTTGGCCTATTAAGGTTATCGTAAACTGTAGCTTTCATTAATTTCTCCTTTAGTCGTCCTCATCTGTGAACTTCAGTTCACCACGTCTGTTTTTCTGCGAATAGAAGTGATCGAAAGAACCCGTCTTGAACGCGTCCGACTTTGTAGAGGCGAATGAAAGTACATGTTTTAGCACATTCGAACGAAAAATTGTATTGCTTAGAGATGAACCAAAGTATCCATCCTTCGTTACGAGAAAGTTCTTATTCATTTGTCGTCATTTGTATGAAGGTGAGCAATTGCTGGAAAAATTGTTGACTAATAAGATTTTACTTTGTGATCATTCGAAAGGTACATGCCGCAACATTTGTTTTTGTTTTTTATTTGGCGCAAAAGACTCAATCCAATATCATTAGATACAGAATAGTGGTATGAACATGGAACTGCGATTTTTGGGGTTAGCTAGAAATTTTCCAACCGTAAGAAATAGCATCAGAGTTTCTACGTGTCAGTCCCCCAGGTGAGCAATGCTTGGGAGTTTCACTTTTGCCCAGCTGACGGCGCTCCATAGCTGACTGCACTTCAGTCAAACATTTTCTGGTTCCTCGTGTGCCAAGACTGGGACCAGGCGTTTTGGAATTAGGAGCTAATTTTTCGCTTGTGTTTACTTTAAAAATGCTTCCTTTTCCAGAAAGACCCGCTCTAATTGCATTAGTCTACCACCGATTGTGTGAGAATTTGTAATTTTACGTTCGACGATTGAGTAGTTCACTTCATGCAACTTATTTCATCGTAAGATTTTTGCAGCTTTATTCGTTTTTTCTGTTCAGTAGTCACAACTTGAAAATAGAAATCTAAGTTCATTAATCTTTTGGAATGAGTTTAGTAACAAGTATTTGAGAGCGGGTTTCGGTTGATATAATGACTGTTCTTGAGATTCCGGTTGAGCAACCATATTTGGCACTCAGCATCGTGCCAAACAAGGAGCGAAACCAGTCTCAGCAGGTCACAGTTTTGAGCGCGACGCCAGATCGGTTTGCCCGGAAGGCGAAGAAGTGAAATCGTGCCCTCAGAGTCAGCGCTCGCGCGCTGCGGGTGCGCGTGAGCGCTTCTTTTCCGTGTTGTTCCTGCGCAACTTTTACTTTGTGTAGCTTCAACGTTATATTTGAATATTTTTCTCTGCAAATCACTGATAAATACAATCATGCTAAATTTGATGTGGGTTTTGAGGACTTTCCTTGCATTGTGCGTGAGCAGCTAAACTGGCATGAAACATCCGTTATGAATATTGTCCTTAATCAAGGAGTGTGGCAAGCTTAGATGCTTGAAAGTTCCTGTAATTTATGCGTTAGTACCTTCACTTATCAATGACAGCTCTTTATTTCGCAAGAAGGCAAAAAAAATGATGAAAGAGCAATATTTTCATGAACTTTGTGCGTTTGTTAATAACTCTCATAAAATGTCGCCATGGGCGCGCTGTGGAAACATCAATAACCGGTCTGAAGGCATAAGCTCACGGCAATAGTTTTTTTCTGTAGGCACGCATAAAAACTTGAAACGTGTTGTGCACTCGAAATTAATAGGTTCTCGAGGTTGTGCTGTTCCCTTATCCTATAGAAAAACACGTATGCACAGCGATTTGATTTTTTACGGAATAACAGATCCTGTTCATAATTACGAAGTAAGAGTGAAAATGTATTCTCGGTGACAAAAACTAAATTATAGCTCAGACGTAGATATGACCGTTTCCTTCACGCGAAAATATAAGAGAAAGGAGAGTGTTTTTGACACAAAATTGCTCTAGCGATCCGTGATCGAACATCTCTATACCACGTCATTTTTCTTAAGTGAAAGCAAGTTATTTTCGAACTAGCACAATGAGTTCACTGATGACTTTTAAATTTGGCATCTTGAGCGCAATTGCGTATCGTACGTTATGATCTGGTTTATATCTTCATGTAATTCAAAATTATTTATTCTATCTACTGATAATTTTTTCTATGTGCAAAATAAATTTGAGACACAAATCAAAAATGTCACCAAAATATCTGTATGATCACTGCCATTCATTGTTTGCCGAGCGAATGAGCTGAAAAATCATGTGATCATGTGAGCGAAACTGAGTCTTTCTCAGAGATCTAACGAATTCCTAAACTACGATGTCATTTACTCAATCTCCTCTCAAAGATCGATTAGAAATTTCTAGACATACGGTAAACTGACAAATTCGGCGAACTTGCTACTTTTCTGCGGATTTATTTTAATTTTGAGTTGCTCGGAAGGGGTGAAGAAAATGGACGTTGTTTTGAATACAACTTTAAACTACCGTTCCCTATACGTGACGCAGTGACTTTGACTGCTACCGCGGATTCCCATTGTAGTTTTATTTTAGACGTGCCTTGTGAATAAATACTGAACTTAATTGTGGTTTCCTAGTCTTCATCTTTTCTGTTGACAATGGGTGGCGGAAACTAGAGCAGTCTCGTTCGTATTATAAGATAAAGCACCTCTAACAACTTTCAATTGTACACAATTTTTTGCTATCCTCCGTTCACCTTACGGTTAAATTTTTGCACTCCACAGGTGCTCGTTTTTTCCACTTTGATGACTTTCCAGTTTAACATTCTGGAGACGTTGGCCAGTTTTTCGTGCCGTATCGACAACAGTCGATTTATATATCCTGCAACACGGGCTCACTCTTATTTTTAATCGATGTCGTATCCGGGCCCTCGTCAGGTTTTTGAATGACTGGCTGTATTTAGCCGTTGATGAGAGGTCAGTGTCTGATATTCACTTCATAGCTTTATCGATTGGCACTGACTCAGTACTGATCATTTTTCTCATGGGTCTGGCTTTCAGTTAATCAAGTGAAGTATCGAGATTGACTTGTATCATAACAGTTTCGTGATAATGATGAAATCATCTAATGATAAGTGTCGTTGTGATATCAGTACTATGGTAAAATGAGGTTACAAAGTTAAGGAATCGTACATTTTTTCCCATTTTATTTTCAATAGGAACTTCGTTGTATTTGACGGTTGCTGTTCGAATTTTGAGTAACATTCAGTTATTCGTCAGTTAATGTCCAAAATAACTTGTTCATTTACGTACTTCCTTTCAATGCTGTTCCTTCGGTGAGGTTCGATTAGATAGAAGGGATAATTTCGTTTGCCTTAACGGCAGTTTGTCATACATCAACTATATCTGCTGAATTACGTGGCATTCGTGACAGCACGAAGGGCCTTTGTGAGCTTCGTCCACCATGGTGCAAATGCGCCTGTCTACCTGGTCCCCGATGGCCAGTGTTCGGTGATTGAATCACTCCAGAACAAATAATGATACATATTTCAGAATAGAAAAAATTTCAATCATTAAAAGAACAGTGGAATAAAGGATGCGATAGTTTCGTAGTTGAAGTTGGGATACGATAGTAACAGTAGACGATACGTTGGGTCTCACAGCACAGACTTTCACTACAAGACTGTTTACAGTCATAACTATTTTCAAATTTCCAACCAGGATGTCATTACACCTACGTTTTTCAGCGTCCAACACTTTCGTACACTTTCGCGCTCGGCTCCGCCCTTGGCTCGTCTGCGCCGCCTTCTTTCGAGTTCACAAAGCTGCGCCCAAACCGGAATGGGGGGAGAGTGACGCTGCCAGGGCGTGGGGCAAGAAAGTGACTACACCTGCAAAAATAGAGGAACGAAATTAGGCCGAGTTAATTTTGGTCTGCGCATCACAATGATCGCTGCGTTTTATTCACGCATTTCATTCAGTGTATTGCTTTTAAATTCGTGCAAATGAAAAAAGGACGTTCTGCTTTTATTTTATCATTCATGTCAGCTCTACTCTCGATTTCCTTTCTTTAATGATTTTGCTTTCATATTTGGAAAGGCAGGTTTAAAATGTGTTCATCCTTCAACGCACGCAAGAACTCCAATTCTTGTGTATGTGTAAACTCTCGGATGTTGATTCAACGCGTAATTTTTTGGCCACAGTTGTTGATCAAGTGTTGTTCTTTGCTACTCTGAAATCGTTTTTGTTTGTTTACGTTTTCTTCTCTCCGTTGCACGAACTTAATATGTTTTCTCTTCCCCCCTATCGGGGATACAACTATTGGATCTTCGGAAATAAACGTTCCCAGAGGGAAACTGAAGTCCAGAGCTGGAAATGAGGTGTGCCGTGTTTTTTACAATAAGATACGTTTTTCTGTATAGTTTTGCGAAAAATTTTATGTTCACTGTAGTTCTTTTTCAACACCTATTACTTTGTTTTTCGATTTTTATTCCGTTTCGCATAAATTCCTCAATCTTAGTGTTTCTATGCTCAGGGTATGAGGACACACCTCGTGCATCGATTCCTCGTTCTCTTTATTCCAAATTAAATGGTGTTTTGCTCCTTCATCTCTTTTCTTCATTCTAATATCCATGAGAATATTTTATACGCTAGGTCTCAGTACGCCACATAGGAGCTCGTTGCCGGAGGCTGTCGCTTGGTGCCACGTAAGTAGATCACTTTCTTTTCAGCGTTGAGGTCCCTGCACCATGCACGCGAGAGTTATAGAGGCGCAGTTTTATAGCTACGCGTCATTTGACTTGCGAACAATTGCGCGACAAGTGGCATGTTAGTGTAATCTTCCCATTAATCCTTCTTTAAGTTGAGGAATAAGATGTCCATTGTCCGCTTTTAGATTTGGAGATGTGTCACGTCCTAATAATAATCATAATCTTCACAAATACTAAAACGGAAATATTCTTTCATAAAAATACGAAAAGTGGTGAGCAATTTTCAAGAGGTGTCGAAATGCCACATCTCCCAAACGCTAATTTATTCTAAAAGATATAAGTTACCGAGCTAACGACCGTCACCTGCAGGAAGGCTTGAGCAGCCTGAGAGCAGCCTCTGAGTTCTTTGTCCAATCTGATACCGATGCTCTACGCTGATTTTAGCTACAGTACGAGGGTATTTCCTTCGAATCGAGTTTTCTTTCTGAATCAGTTTTTTCACTCAAGGGTAGTTAGAAAACTGGTCTTTATATCTGTGCGTGTGAAGATGAAGACTTGCTTTCAAGTCATAAAAATTTCATTCAGTTTTTTACGTTTTAATTGTGCGTGTGAATCTATTCACCCCCCTTAATTGGAGGTTTGAAAAAGAGTATCAGATTATTTATAATGAACTGGACAATGTTAGTATCCAAATGTACGCTAAATTTAAATTACTTAAAAATAGTTTTTGTGCGCGTTTTTCGTTTCTTATTTTTAAACCCATAAACATGGTGCTTCAACATCTGATCCCGATGATACTGTTTTCAAACAGGCCTTGTACATATATCGGTTGTGTTCTCCGGTTCTCTGCGTACGTATTATCGTCGTTAATTAGATGTCTGAATGTGCTGTGTGTTATCGATACGCTAGCTCCTGTGCTTTGTGTGACACCCTTGCCGATTTTTTGCAATGCTTAAACGAGGAGAACAGTACGTCGCAATTTTCTTTTCATGGTCTGCATCTAAAGCAACAAATTTACTATCAACTTGGTTAGTGAACTTCACGCAATGACGTTCCGCACCTTTGCTACGTGTACATTTTCTCAATTACATTTTCAAAATTTTACCAAACACAGAAATTGTTTGCATACCAAACAACACAATCAGTTTTCAATGGTGTCATGTACTGACTATTTTTAGACGATTAATATTCGTCAAAGATAGCTCCGGTAAACTTTAATGTTCGCTACCGGCAGTAAATACGAATGAAGTTTTCAATGTGATATGAACATGCAATAGAATATACTTCTGCGTAGTAATGTTTTTGCGTATGTTTACGTTCAGAAAATAGAATATCTTCGTGCGATGCACTGACCGCCTTTCTAGGCCTTAAAATATAAGTTGCGTCTGGGGCGCCTGACATTGACTGGGATCTCTACAACAATACAAACAAAAGGATGCTGTGACGGATAAATGGAATGCGACTGGGGTGATCGGTGTGTAATTTTGCACGAGGTTTGTTTCCTAAGTGAAATTTTCTATCCAACATCTAAATTGCTGCTTCACAGACGTCATGGGGAGCTTCATTTTTGTCCCACTATCGTTTTCTGTGTCTTATTGAACATCGCCTTATTTTTCAGTTTAAGACCACACGATTCGCTTATTTCCCAGATCACCATTCTCATTGTATCGCCGAATAGATCCCGCTATTCTTGACTCGGTGAGAAGGGTTTTAAACCTTCAAAGCGCGTGTGAAGATGGGAAATCTTTGCTTTCAACCCCGGAATACATGAACTGTTGATGCAGATCTTATGAGTATGCCTATACTATAACAAAAAAACATTTAAACGTGCACGAATAGTGCAAGAGTATATAATGGTCGCTGCGCTGGGAATAGTTACGAGCGATCCTATTATGAGTTTGTTATAATTTTCGCCGTCTGATTTTATTATACACGAGTCGTGCTTAAGCATTGATTACTTCGGTAGATAGTGTGTCCATACTCTCTATAGTTTCACAAACCTGATGTGCTTGATTTTGACAGAGTAAATGTCTTTAAAGTACGTGCCAAGTTCATGTTTTATGATGACGTAATCGAAATAGCATTCCTATGGCATCTTTATTCCTAATTGCTCAACAAAGAGGTTCTATCTTCACTTCAGTGATAAAGATGAGAATAACGATGGCCAAACTCAGTCACCAGTGGATAAGAGAATGTAAATGTTTGGCATTTTTCACTCGAGAATTTAAAACGCCCAAATTTAATTAATTCCTAAATTGTGCTGGTTTTGCTGTCAGCTGCAATTATGACTTCTTGAAATTATTTATCTAATAAGATTTGTAACTTTTATGAAATTCCAATGATTTTACATCAATTGTAAATTATTATCCGCATTTGAAGAAACGGCTCGTAAATCTGGACATTGCGCTTGTTCATTATATCTTGAAGACTTCAAATAACCCACAAAGCGAATGTGATTCACACACATTTGCTAATATGCTGCTGCTATACAGAACAACAAACAATCCAATTGAAATTAACATATTCTTTTCTTCTGCTTAAAAGCAAACATCTCTTCCATTGAGAGAGAAGTGTATTGGTTAGCTGGATACAGTGAAAGTAAATACACTGGCATGAATTCTCGGCACTTTGCTGGAAGCGAGAATGCGTGCGTGAGACGGAGGCTCCAGTGACATGCGGCGGTGAAAGTGCTCATCACGCAGCGGCCTGTGTTTGCGGCCGCTGCTGTGCGCCGGTTTTCCTAGTGCGCTGCTAACTACTCTAGTGTATTTTATGTAAACTGCACATTCTCCATGAGGGATGGATTTAGTTGACTTTATTGTATGTATGTCGTAGAAGTCTGCGCGGGTTGGCTTCACTCCGTATTGTGTAAGTTAAGAAGCGCATGTTTGGCTAGTGTGTGCATGTCAGATGCATTGATATCAGAATGATAAAACTTAACTAAACATTAGCCTGTTGGATGCAGAACTCTCGATTCGTGTTTGCGCGATTTAGTACCGAAAATGCTGTTCCTGTCGCAGTGAGCTGAATATGTTTTATTAAAGGACTACTGTTGTGATAAGCCACAATTCGACTATGCAATCTATAGCGGTTCATCCCCATATGCTACAGTCTCCACAGATTTGCCGTTTTTCTCGTATTTTGAGCCCACTGTTCTGAAAAGACCTGTAGCACGTCCTTGACCTGATGATCTTTTTTTGTGATAATTCTATTGACAACACTTTTTTTCTGAGTCGCCTGCCTCACCAGGAAAAATGGGCGCCAAAATCATGCTCGCATCTGCAAAATACAGTAATTGTCGTACCCTGCGCGTACACTCGACTCACGCCTGCGTACGAAGTTGCGTCAACACCCCTGCACTGCGTGTGCTTGCAACTCTCTCGTTTTATGCGTTTTCACAACTCAAAGTTGGAGGTTAACCCACTACTGACTGATAGGGGCGTGTCTGTGTCTGCTCCAATCGTATATTTTTGCTGCACGTGACTTTTTCTGCAACTAATGCACCTGGAGTAAATTTAATTCCTCCCTTATATCGATGAAATTAGCGAACTTCTGACATTTAGACATGAGTGTGTCTTTAACTCAAATGTGCATCATAACCTCATTAAGTTAAAATCCGCTTGTTCCAATCTCATACATTTAATCAGGAAAGCATATAAAAGCGTAACTTCGGTGAAAGTGTTTTTATGAGTCATAATAGTTGGAAAGAATACTTCTTTTATCATCACTAACCGTTGCACAAGCTTGGAATTGCGAGAGTTAGATATGAACCAGGACTTATTTGATACAATTGAAGTTTCCGTAAAAATAATGAACATCCGTAAAAGGAAATTATGAAAACGAATATGTAATTTTAAGTCCCGGTCCCGAAACCTGCCTAGCAACCTGTACTCCAATTTGCACCGCATCAAAAAGTGTTTGAGCTCGCAGAATTTCTCGACATTCTCAACTCAATGTCATGTGGTCTGTCGTAACAAGCATGCAGTCGTAGAGAGGCAGAGAGGTGTCTGTGTGAATTGGAACCAACACCAAGTCTATGGGAAAGAAGGCGTTGGGTAACTCTTTAGCACTCAATTAATAAAATGAGTTTACGTTTTGGTCGAAAGAGTTTAACAAAAAATTACTTTGTACTATTTACTTAGTTAGCCTATCACTGTAGTTTTGGCTAATAATACACGCACATATTTTAAGAATGCTCAAATTTTACTAGGCTATGAAATTGTATGTGGAAGGAATTTTTACAAAGGCGTACGAAAAATCTATCATGCATATAAAAAGAAGTGATGTTAATGCCCGACGCCTCGCTGTTTTAGAATGGTGATTTCAAACCATAGGAGCTTGTGAAACTTGCTAACTGTTCTGTAAGCTATCATTCAGCGAGGCACCGACGGGTGTAAATTTTTACAGACAATTATCCCAAGCGATAAAAGAACAATCTCCCCTAATATCAGAAACGGTATTGTCCACGTGCGCAGTACGAATGAGGAAGACCTGTGAAGAAATACGTCTTACATTTTAACGACTTTGGTAGTTTAGTGCAATACAAGGAATGATGAGCCCTAAACCCTCTCATAGACGGGTGTTCTGAGCACATGACTACTCGTATTGGCTCAGTACTTGAGGGAAGAGTTCTTTATAGTTGTTACTCTGTTGTTTCTCAGGGTCGGGGAATACTGACCACAAACCTTGTGCGCTAAAGCAGGAGGTGAACTTAAGGAAGCAGGATAATGTATTAGCCAAGGGAGGTAGTTTACAGAGTAGGACACGTGACGCACGAGCGCGACTTGCTCTAGCCGTAATGTGTCGCAGGCGCACAAGATCTGCCTGAGAACTCAGTCGCTGGGACCGAGCTTGGAAGTGCCACTTACTACGCGCACAATCATGCATCTTTACACCTGTGGGCATGCTAACAGGATTTTAAATGATGGCAAGGCCCTGTTAACTGTGTCAGTAACAGATGAGAATGAGAACACGTCATTATATAAAGTGGTATGCTAACAATCCTGAGAAAGATGTAAGAGTAGGACATCTAAATGAGGATGAGGAATAATTCAAACAAGTGTGTAAGAATCGGAATATCAAAGTAGGACAAGGCTCTAATAACTCTCGTGCGTTCTAAAAGGTATTCAGTTTTAGAACAGAATACATGAACTACTAAGAGCGAAAAAAAAAAATGAAAAATAGTTTAGCCCCTGCGTTAATTAATCATGGGGACTTTGTTAAGTAGTAAAGTCCACCAACGCCATGCAGGGAAATCTCTACCATGGAGTCCGCAACAACTTTGTTACATTAGTTCACGCAGAAAAGAAAGTAATAAAAGATGATTACTTTAGGAATTCCCATTTATAAATTTTTAGGAACGTTTGAATTATAATCTTAATTTTACTGATACATTCGTTCAGGATATTTCTGAATTCAGTTATTTCAGTTTAAAAAATTTTTTCGTTGATTTTTCATAGTGTGCAAATGTACACCAACTTGTGATCAGTCGGATCAAGTGGTTGGTGAGATGTGTCACTCGTATGATGGGGTATGATCTTCTGACTCAAATTTATGTTTTTTCATTATCTCTTTCAGGTGTGTATCGTGACCCTCGACCTCCTACATCTGCTTAATTTCTTCTGGCTCGAGTGATAAGTAATTTGAATAATTTCTAGAATTTAACATGTAATACTTCTCAGCCGTATGCCTAATTTAAATCTTCACTATAGCACGTTTTTTTAATTTGGTGATCTACCATGAATTTTGGTAAACTAAGAGGCAAAGTTTTCCTCCCGCTCGCATTCCGACGGAGGTGTCCAGAAATTAAAGCAGTGAAGACCTACGCTATTTGCGTGGTGTGCGACCGTAGCGCGCCCTAAAGTGCAGAAGATGAACTTTTGTCTAGGTTATAAAAAAATGTCCTTCTTAGACAGGGCCATAAATTTATGACTAGCGCATGATTAGTTCTTTAAAAACACTGTTGAATGTTAAACCCTCACTTAGTAGTAAATATTACATTCATGTAGATGGAATTTATAGTTCAATCTTTTCTGAGCAAGTAATGCCCGTTATTTGTCTTTACGTCATCATTGCTTGACAGATTTAAGATGACAGGATCCAAAGCGACATGATCAGATAAATGCAGTCACACAAGCTCATGCAATACTAAAAATGTCGAGTGACTACGCAACAGTTGCAAGCTTCTTAGCATGTTAGGCTGTCTGATGTAACAGTGCAAGTTGGAAAGAAAAGTAAACTGCTGCACCGGGCGTGACTTGGAGTGTTGAACTGAGACTTGCAATGGTGCTGCGGAGACCGCAGAATGCTGTACGTGTCGCCAAATGCGCGACTCGTGCCAACGTTCAAAGAAAATTAGTCGTACCAAACTAATGAAATACGATTTGAAATATTTCAGGAGTTGTTGCTCAAGTTGGTTTTCCCTTACACTGTTTCACTCTAGTGTTAAATATAGGCATGCTACATATCTTAAAAAATTAATCTTAAAGAGTGGAAATGAGGAAATTATTTACTTTAGAAAATCTTGTCGAGCATTCACACATGAACGATTGAATACAATTGCGGATCTCTTAGCTATGCCCTTTTCAATAACATGTCCGATCGTTCGCATGAGAAAGAGTGATGAGATATTCTGATGTGTAAATTTATATCGTGGTGAATGATATCATTTTGTTCATTTGTACATAGCCAGGGAGGGGAAAATGCGTCCTAGTGAGACCAGTCAATTATGATATTTACAAATTTTACTCAGCATTTGTGAGAGGCAGTGCATATGTTTGCTCGTGTTTGCATGAAGTTGCATTTGAGGAACTCAGAAATGCTACCTACCTCTTATACTGCTTTGACGACTCTATCTAGGGTGAAATTTAGCTTGATCTTAAATAGTATTCTATGGCTCCTTCGCTAGGTGCCCGGCGAAGTGACCCTCAAGCTTAATTACATGCTCCGTCATGTTGCTGGCATGATTTGTTTGCTCAACTAATTCATGTATTACCAATAAAAACCCAAATATGCTCTACAATATTTATTCTTCCGATTTGGCAGCACTTTTTAAATGATTTCCTTAATTAGTTTTTCCATTCTCAGAACAAAATTTCAGGAGAAAGTTTTGCCATATGATCACCTATCTTATTGGAAGCACAACATATCAAACGTAAATAATGTTTTACGTGCGATAACATTCATATCATTACATAACCATTACATAACAAGACAATTTCAAAATGAGTTTGTCTTCCTGGTCCGTAGCAATGCAGTACTCCAATTGAGCGACCTCTTCTCTCAAGTGCATAGCTCGATCCTTCGTGCCGGCTGAATGATCTATCTGCGAAAAGCAAGCAGTTCGAGTATGCGAGGCTTCCGCAATTACGTAGTGGCATGATCGTAGTACGTGCCTCCTCCCAAAGTTTTACGCTTCTCACCTAACATAGCTACCCTTTTGTGCAAAGTGAAAGTGAGGAGTGTATTTATTTCATTTTTTTAACTCCAAGCACTTACCTGCACATGGCTTGCCCATGGATCTTGAATAGTTTTAGAAAATAGTTAAGAACATAGTTATTATTCTGTCTTGCTCATAAGCTACCTGTTATAGGTAGGAAGAATTCTGCTTCACGGAGAAGCATTTTTCTTTCACTTCGATCTACCACAAAAACTACAACAACCACAAAAAGGCCGATAGACAATGGCTTTCCTCGCCTTTAGTGTGCGTTTGTATCGTATTGTACGCTTCATTGAACAGAGCGCCGCACGCTTCGCAGCGCGTCTGTGTGGGGTTGCAGCGCAAGTCGTCCGTCTCAACTAGCGGGTTTAGTTCTACTTCCTGGTGTACTGGCTTGTTTTCGACTGCTATTTTGTTATTCTCATCTACCTCACACTTCCTTTGTTGTCACGTTCCTCGACTCTCTTTTTTAAATTTTCCCTTTCTTATTTACTGCTGGTCTGATTTTTGTGTGCCCCTAAGATGGGGATTGTTTTCTGTGAAAGTGCGCACGTATGACGGCGGAATCTTCTCCAAATCCAGCTTTCTTCCAACAAAACGATTTAACTATTGATATGTATGCTTATTTCGAATATTTTTGCACGAGAACTTGAACTTATCCGTTCCAAGTAACCTCCTCGGCTTTTTTCTTTCTGCACAACGTAAATATGCTCTTTGTTATTTTGTTCACTTCAATAGGAGGTATAAACATCATTCATGAAGTCTTCTTTATAAAAATAGAGCTTTCGAGTAAAAACTATACTCATCTTCAGTATCTGGAACAACAATAAACATTCACAAATTATAGCAGCAGGGTATGTAAACACTGAAAAAGTAATACAAGATTAAATGGGAGTCCTAATTTAAAATATACAGAGGTGCAGACGAATCTGTTTCATTTAACGTAGGCCTAGTATGGTGAATGAGTATACTTTCTAACAAACGAATATCTAGTTTATCGCTAAGGCCTATAATTTCGAAACAATTTTCAGTGATTGGGTATGCTGTTCAGTAGGTATTATAAAGGAGCTTCATGAGTACTCAGTTTCAATTTATTTGAAATGATTTGCGATTTAATACCCACAAATTTTTTAATTAAACTTTTGAGTTCATTTGGCTAAACTCAAAACATTTGCCTAATAAGAATATTATCACAATGTTCTGTATTTCTAATTGTTGTGTTGCGAAAATTTTTGTTTTTCAAGTACATCGTTTCATTTTCTATCGGAGTGTTAGTTTGTCTCGCTCACAACCGTTTATGCTCCTGTAGTTTTAAGTTTGTGTTGATTTTGAAAGCTGATGCTTCGGTTCATATGCATGCTGTTTTCCGGGGACCAATTTTTCATTTTTGAGCTTAATGTCAGTCGATTTTTCTGTTATTTCAAAAACAGACTGATTGCTTAACTCTTGACTTGCTAAAACTTCTTTAGAATGTACCAGTTCATTTTGTTTTTTGCGCTATTGTTTTTTCCAAGTCCTTGCTCGATATCGAAAGGTACGAACGCTCTGATATATTTAGTGTATTTTTGAGGTCCGAATTTAGTTCAACTGTAAATGAAAAATTTTTGATTCGCCGAGACAACATGGCCGGGCTTTTCTTTCTAATTAAGTAACATAGTATGTTAAATCGCTTGAAAAATTTTAATATCACACGTACATTAGCTTTCATTTTTAACTTAACCTGTATTAAAATAAGGTGTTTGACTTTTTTTTAATATTTTTTTCTGAGCCATCATGCCACAAATATTTGTACTTGGGTTTTTCAAGTTGACCAGCGCTACCCATCACTGATTAAAATAACTCTTTCGCTTGTTGAAACTCTTAATAAAAGTTATTTAAGAGTATACTGGAGGAAATTTTCTCGTCGAATGTAACTCATGCCATCTGTGCGACATGGAGGTCTCTGAACCGCTAGCAAGCGTCTCTCCAGCTGCTGCAGCCACGACTACTTCTTGTGTGTACAATGCACGCCTTGCGTGCCCTGATGGGGGAGTGTGGGCCGTCTTGAACAATCCTGCACTGCACGTCCAGCGACTGAACTTTGCATATGCATAGCATGAAACTTCTTGAGAACGATTAGCAGGGTCGTAATTGAATTTAAACATGTAGTTTAATTCAAAAATTACTTTCTATTATTCCTCTCAGCTATTTCCATGAACAAAAGTGTAAGTATACTCCATTAAAATCAATTATTGCTAATCACTTCAGGTGACATTGGATGACGAAGAGGTTTAAGGTGAATTGAACTCTTGGTTGTGAATTACGCTAGGGTAGGAAAGCCAAACCAGCTGCCCTTAAAAATGAAAATTAGAAACACACACCCGTTCCATGCTCCGCAACCTCAATGCTGAAGCAACATATGCTCTATCGAATGATGAATGAGATATACTTCTTAGAATTCAGTAGATTCGCGTTAAATAGCAAATCTTCCTTGAACTATTTCTCATGCTCTAGGACGCTAATGAAAAAAAACAGTCCGCTAAAGATGAACGATACGAAAATTATCTTTGGTGTTTTTATATGAATGATGTTTAGAGCAGATGTTTAATCATTGAAACTTAGCTCATTATCGTGAATTCTGAAATTCAAATTCAGTTGAGAAATGTCGCAGTAAACTCGCGCAGTGAGCAAAACTCCTTATTGACTACTTCGTTAACCTCCCGTAAAGCGTAAATTTGAACTGAATCAGTTGCATGAGTGCACTTTCTTTTTAACATGGCAAAAAAAAGCAGACTGGATCCCTAAATTTCTTGCTTGTATTCTTGGTAGTGATGAAAAATCCAACTTTAAAAATCCAAATCCAAAATCCAATCCATCCAATCTCCAAAAATCCAATCCATCTTTAAGATTCTTAGCAATTTGAAGATCAAAATTGCGTGTATTAATAGATGGTGCAGGGCATCATTAAACTTCCAAGTTGAATGATCATGGCCCATTTAACTCATGTTCCCCACAGCACGAAGGAATACAACAGCAAAAAGAGATGCCACATGTGTGCAACTCGGGGTGCAGCGGTGAAGAGCGACCGACCCTGATGAACCTTCTACCTCGTCCGTCATGGCGACGCGTGCACAAATCCTCTATTTTAGGTTACCAAAAGAGAAAGGTTACAGATTTACTTACTGAGTTCCCCATGGTTGGCTGTCAAAAAAACTGGTCAACAATTGACAGTGACGCTGCAAGGATGAACCTGTTGAGGAAATCCGCTTTTGTTGCTTGTTCTTTTTAGTTAGAACTGCATCTTCGGTTTGTGTTTTCATGGAACTTCATCCAAACTTACTGGCAGCGTTTGTAAATTATCTGCATATTGTTCCAAATCCACTTCTTATTATTTCATCGCTAGATTTTTGGTTTTCATACCTTCATTCACCTTTATTCCTCTCAGAGTATGGAGAATTCTGGTGTTTTCAGAAACTCTGCATTTGAAGGCTTAGTAAAAAACTTTCACGTTACGCAACCAGGATTTTTCAGCTGGAATCTCTCAGCGGAATTGTGACGTCGGCATTTCGACTTGACCCACTGATTTGAGATAGATTCAAAACATATGGATAATTGAAGTTATCGAGTTGCAGACGAAAATGAAATATTTATTTTTACGTGGTTAACATAAAGGATTCTCATTTCTGGCCCTGGACGTTCCCTCCTCCTTCTTCTCCTACCATTTCCTCTCCTATTCCATGCTTTAATGCTCGAATATAGGTAGAGCTTCAGCCTGTTAGAGTAAGTTATTTTCGTTTTTGTACTGGTTTTCATTCAAAAAGGAAATTCCAATTTGTTTTCCTTGCAAGCTGAAAAATGTGACACTCTTAATTTCATGATTATTCTAATCGCTCAGCTGCACAGTTATTTGATTCAAACTTTAGCTTCTAATCTCAAAATTTGAACGCTCTACTCTTGTTATTGCAACTCAGCGACTAAAATGAACTCCAAACTATCATGCATTGATGAATGAAATGCAAAATTATTTATTAACCTTGTATTTTGCAATCAAATCAATATAAATACCTGTCAAATAAAGTACCATAATTAAAGGAACGAGTACAAGGATGAGGTGGAGTATTAAGACCTGTATGTGTTCTTGGTAAGAGGGCGTGAAGGATTAAACCTTGGGGGAGATGTCTCGCTTAGTGAAGAAAGTCTCATGTTCGCTATATGACAGAAAGATGAGCCACGTTTATGTGAGGTCATCTAACTTAAAGATAATGACTACAATGATGATGACTCCAATCCTCTATAATTACCGATGAGGAATAAGAATGTGATGTGACGATGTTGCAATGTGAAGCTTTTTCTTGCATAATATGGGGTCACGCAATCTCTATGCTCTCGCAGGCCTTAAACTTTCATTGACTGTTGGTACAGCTGTGAGTTACGCTGCAGAGCATCGGTAAAAAGGTTCATGCGACTTCCAGCCCGTTTTGTTGTTCCATGATCGCCGACTACAACATTTAAAGTGCTTCACATGGCACAGTTGCTTCGAAAATCAGTTCAGAATTAATTTTAGAAGGTTGTGCCTTCCATTTATGATATTCTGTGAAGGCCTCAGTTACCCCAGAAATTAATTTATTAGGGTGCCGAAAAAGGTACAGAGCTCAATCAAAATCACAATGACTATGCTATGCTCATATCTGTAGTGTTGACCATTGTACGAGTTTCAAGCCTAAGAGAGCTTGAGCGTCATGTTTTTATCCACGAAACGTGCTGCGCAGTAACGAAAAACACGAATGATTGAAATGTAATTTTTTCCCCTTTGTCTACTTGGAGAGCAGGTGAACACAGTCGTGCTCGCCCTGCCTGCATCAACGACCCAGTCCTGCACTTGTTACCATCGTACGCTTAGAAAAGCAAGGATGACCTTTGCTGATTATGCAAACCGGCTCTCGCGACACTTGTGCTCTGCATTCCATGCAAATAGAGATATTCTGGACGAAATGGTTGGTTAACTTAAGCAAAGGCTAATTCCCTAATGAACGCGCAGAGCAGCAAAAATCTTACCTATTTTGCTCTGGTGCACTTATTAGAATTGCACGTATCCTGGTTTCGACAGTGGTTTATCATTCAACCTAGCTTTAAACAGATTAGGTAGTAGGGTGCTTCCTGAAGGCAATCCATTGAAATATAATCGTCGCTGTTATTGAAGAAAAACATATTCTTAATTTCATTTTCTTACATCGCATCATCTGGCTATATTACCTCACCGTAGTGATGCCTCGACTTAACTCTTAGCTGTCCTTAATTAACAATCCTCTTCTTCCATAACTTTCACTGTGAAATAAATCAATAACCTCAATTTTTTACAATTTTTGCGTAATTTTCTTTGCTTTTATAGTAGCATAATGAACGGTATTGGTTGGAGAACATTAGTCGAAAATGCAGTACGAGTTCTGAAAAGATTTATAACTTAATTGTAAATTTAAGCGACAGAAGACGTGTCCTTTTAAACATCTTGAATGTCACAAACACATTATTCATTCTCTTAGTTTAGCGCGGGTTTGCGAATTACAACCTATATATTTTATTCTTCAAAGCCCCTTCTCCCGCATTGCCTTGTCCTGGAGCCTTACTTCATGATTAATATATTCCTTGCGATGCTAATGGATCCTGCTACTCTGACCGAAATCAAAGTATGACGCACAAACACGTCCACAATTTATTCGATATGTAAAGTCATGAACGCTAGTGCAAGCATTGAGAGAGCAAACTGGTTTTGCTCTAACTAGAAAGTGGCCTTTCTTGGAGCTGGCATGACCTCTGGCAACAAAGAAAATCTATAATCAAACATTAAGTATAAAAACTTTTCCAACGATCTCATGGGTTACAGGACTAACTGGTTTGAGGCTCCATCAGCGAGTGAACGTTTGAAGCCTGTTCTATCCTTAAAGTGCAATTACATGCATTCGAGAGAACGATCCGGCATTTATCACAAAGAACTCGTCACGAAAACTTCCGTAGAATGCGATATTTTCGAGTAATGACGGTAATTTGCCGGAACGGTTAATAAAAAAGGGTAATGTGAGCTTCAGAATGGTTTCAAAAAGTTCTCGAGCGCTTTTCCTGTTTTGAACCTACCGCGAGTTATGGCATGTAGCTCATGTGCTTGAGCAGCCCACGGCACTTTGCATTTCTTGTACTGTAGATTGGATTTTACAGATCTAAGCGATGGTTAATGCGATGTTGGTACTCTTCGAACTGTAATTATAAGAGTGAGAGGTATGTGGTGCAAAATCGTTTGTGTTTGTCGAAAGTAGTATTCGTCGCGAGGTAAATGTTCCCATCCACGACTCATCCACTGGGTGATTGAATTGAAACAAGAGTATTAAGTCCGTAGACTAATTGAATTTCAAGAGTTGACTCTTGTCCGTCTTGGGGGAAACCGAATGAAATTGATGACTTGAAATACAGATATTAAATGTTAATGAGCTCTATTTCCTGGCTAAAAGCTTGCGTAATGTTTTTCAGAATGAACGGAAACACGTTAATACATATATAAATTTGCATTTTTTGCTTGATAACTCCCTCTTGTCACCTTCAATTACATTTTGAAATGAGTGATTAAGAACCTTTCAAAAGGTTGTTCAACTTTTGGAAAGAATTGTGTCATTTATCTATCACTACATAGTGCTTCATTCTCTGACTATCAAAAAAAATATTTTTCCGTTGTTATTGTTGGTGAGAGAGTTACGGACAACTTTCTTTATTTATTTAGATAAGATGTGTCTTGGATATTTCTATATGTAACAATATCTGGTTCCATCTGGTTTAGAAAGTGTAAGTGATACAAGACGTGTTAGAGATTGGCTGATGCAACGGTTTTATACAAATGTGTTGTACAAATAGCGCAAATTTATTAAAATTGTTATTGGATAAATGGAGGGAGAAGGTGACGGATGAGTAGGAGTGTGAAGCGCTGCCTGGCCGGAGCCTGCAAGTCATGGCTCAGGTGCAGGGGTCGCTGCTGCAGCCATTGACTCTAGCGGCGCTCTGACGCAACGCCTGGCCGGCTTGCGGGCATCTCATTTGCTATGCCAGTCTGCACCCTTAAAATTCTCGACCTTCTGCTTTTGAGACAATAGACCCACAGTACGAAGAAATAAGGGTAAAATGTCTTCGACTCAGAAAATATACCGTTCTGAGTTGTATTTTTTACGTCAAGGGAAAATGATTCATGGTTTAATTAAAATTTACGAGTACAATGAGAGCCAGAGTTCAATTATTACTTTCGTGAGGGCTCCAGCTTTCTACTGTACTCTGAGCTGTCACTACTTTTACTGGCGTGGAAGAATTTAAAGCTCATTGTGACCCTGGTTTTTCTAAGCTGTGTGTACCTGAGGAAGCACCAATTTAATGCCGTATACTACGGGCTTTGTAACGTTGGCTGCATATGGTTCACCATGACCAGAGCGCACGCTTTGTTCTGCGCGCACCCTGCGACCGTACTTGGCAGGTCAGTCCAGGTCTTGCTTCCTTGCCCTGCACATTTTGTTGCAACGCGACGACCTCACTGCCAAGGAGCCAATGCATGCTGTAACGAGGCGAGCAACTCACATAGACTAAAATCGCCTATTCAGGACTCTGAAAAGAATTGAACACTCATTTCACAATGCATGTTTCTATTAAATAAATGAAGAATGCATTTCCGCGTGGGCTTCTAGAGAAAGTCGTGTAGTGAGGAGTTTATTTGAAAGTTGAGTTTATTTGTGAATCAGACCATTGAAAAAATAAATTTACCTAAACTCTCCACATTATCTTCCAATCCTGATGTGCTTAATTCGAATTTGATGAGCATTTAATAATTTTCTGCACTGTTCAATTACTTTATTGCAGCCAGCCAGGACGTCATATGTGTTTCAGTTTAGTAAATACTCTGGATAGGAGAGTAATAATGTTGTTATTTAATCTAGTACCTTATGCTAGCTTAGCTACAATCTATGCATGGTGCTTTCACGATTTGAACTGTCAGCTCAGCTTTAGAATTTTCAAACAGGCTGGAACCGAATTTGGCTTCGCATATCTGTTCATCTAAAATGCAAATTTGGTATCGTTGAAGAACTTATGATTGTGCCTGCGATGCATTATCTTTTTTTTTCCTCAGATTATTTATTATTATAATTGAAGCAACTACTCCTTCCTCTCAAGCAAATATGGCAGCAAGTTAACACGCAATCGTTGCACGAGAATTTCTCCAACGACTGTGAACGGACTAGTCTTAAGGGGATGAGTGGAGAAAATAAGCTTGTTTGTTGGGAGAATTATGACGCAATTTCTTACGAGGCAGAACCAGTAAGATATTTGGAGTTTTGTATAAGCCATTGCTTGGATAACGCAGCGCACAAGGCATTTCGTGAATTTTTTTCAGAATTACAAATATAGCTAAGCCCCGTAAAATTATCCCCGGAAGAATTCTTTTCTCAAATCGAATGTAAAAAATAATTTACTTATGAATGCTATCCGACTGAGTCTATCACGGCTCGCATCAAGCCCGTAAAAATTGATATTTTACCTTGAACATTTGTCCCGTCCCACGCTGTGTGCCGCCTATAACAACATAAATCATGTTGATTTCTGGAACTCGTCAGAGCGCTTCACCGTGAGCCTTTCACTGGGCCTTATACGGTATACCTTCGTGGTTTGATTCCGCACTACTTCATGAGAAAACTGCATGGTGTGGCCTTCATGCGTTGTATGTCCCATAAGGGCCTTATTTCGCTTGAGAAATTTAAAAAAATGTTATAAGTGCTATTAAGCGATGAAATTTTGAAATCATTATAAGAAATATTATGTAATAGGTGCGGTATGGAATGAATTCGCCAAATTGTAACAATGTAGGTGTCCGTTTCTAGTAAAATTGAGCATTTTCTACGTAATAATCAAATCTTCATGTTTAATCAGTAGAATTAGTACTATATCTACCTAAAAGGGTGACCGATATGAAGAAAAAGAGTTAAATTGGTTGTAAAATTCATTATTTTAATTTATTCCAATTTTCAACGACAAAAAGGGTTCTTATTCTCTAAAACAATGTTCTAACATTCATATGATGCCAGATTTCGTGATTTTGATCTCAATGTTAGCTGAAATGTTAACAAAGATATCTGAACATTCTCTTAACATAGCGTGAGAGAAGAGGTGCCATTATTTTGTGCTTCTAAGGGGCGAGGTGAGGGCGAGTCTCGTGCATGCCATTTGTGCTGCCATGGGAGCTGAGGGCGAGTCTCGTGCATGCCATTTGTGCTGCCATGGGAGCTGAGGGCGAGTCTCGTGCATGCCATTTGTGCTGCCATGGGAGCTGAGTGCGAGTCTCGTGTCTGCCATTTACGTTGCTACGAGAACTGAGTGCGAGTCTCGTGCATGCCATTTACGTTGCCACGAGAACTGAGGGCGAGTCTCGTGCATGCCATTTACGTTGCCACGAGAACTGAGGGCGAGTCTCGTGCATGCCATTTACGTTGCCACGAGAACTGAGTGGGAGGAGGCTCCCGTGTGGCAGTCGCAGGATCTCATGCTGCAGCTCGCTTCATTCTCGCCCTTTCCCTTTCGCTCATCTCCCGAGTTCTAAATAATAATCGACGAGAAGAATAGAATAATTTCTGATTAAATACGCTGCCTATAGTTTTCAATACATACTTAGGTTTTTTGTTGCTCAATCAGTTAAAGAAAATCCTGAATTCATTATTTTCCCACTTGAGTGTTTTTCAATTTAGTGGAGCTCAGTGTTTGAACAGCCTTCCGTTGGTGCCTCACATTAGATTAGTTTCTCTGAAGTATTTATTTTTTAATGCTTTTCTCATTCAATCCATTTCGTCTAGTTTTTCTTCAAACCATACGTACAACGTATTTGATGAGCTTGGTTGTTTCAAAAAAAATTTGGCCATCATTTTTATGCATCGACCAATAGACAATATGTAGAGTACATTGCGGCCAATACTGCAACTTCGCGGTTGTACGTGTAATTACCAACACTACCTGTAGTTACTAATGCAGGCTGTAATTACTAACAGAGCCTGTAAATTAACAAAGCCTGTATGGAAATTCGGACCATGACTTGCATATGTGAGTCTATTTCTTCGGATACTTGAATAACGTTTCCTGCCTCGGATGACAAAAGGATTAAAGACTTGGAACAATGGTAGCATGTGCGAGTGCCTCCTCCAAGACTATTGTCCAGAATCGACCATGACTGCCTAACCCTATAGCATAACTTGCACCCATAACGTGATGTATTTCCTGATCTATCTATCCCTGTACTTTTCAAGACATGTTACAGAAATACTAAAATGTAGTATACCTAGAATCAATTGTTGATATGTGCATGTTTCTTTTTTACCGAGCTCATGTAGTCGTAAACCATATTCGGTATTAAATGAAGGCTGACGAACTCTCCACAGAGATTCCGTTTATTTTCATGACAAAAGAACCGTTTGTGGAAGACCCATAGGTCTCAAGTTCATCCACTATCCAAGGCTTGAATCTATGACATCTTCGATCCACAAAACGCTAAGAAACAACTCAATATTTGTTATCAAAATTTATTGTTGGTTTCAAACTTTTCCATTGTTTCACTTCTTCGCCTTAGGAGAACAAATTGCAAGGAACTGCTATCGCTCCTCCAGCCATCGTCAGAATTGTGTCATCCACAAGTATCTTTATGAACAAATCGAAGACGCCTACCTGAGAATAAGAAGTGGTTTGTTTTTCCTCAATGTGATGATTATCTTGTTAGTGTAAAATGCTTACCTTCTAGTGTTGGGCTGCTTGTCACCTGTATTTGGATTCACGCAAGCGCAGTGCTTTTTCTGCTCGTGCAGCGCTTGAAAAAAGGCTGCTTCCAGTGAAGTTGATGCGTAGTTTTCGGTATCAAGTGTTAACGAGATGACCACTGCAAATGAAGCTGATTTATTTTATTATTCATTGTCTTTATGTAACGAAATGCATTCAAAATCATGGACATTTTCATCCGATTTTTAATATATTCGTAGAAATTTGAGGTTTCACCAAAGGAAAAGTTTTCTTTTTTTTTTAAACGTTGTACTCAAGTTCTCTGACATGTCGCCCTAGGTTTGCAGGGCAACGTGCACAAAAGAAAGAGTAATTACACCTCCAGCAATTAGATGCAGAAGAGTCCACATTTCAGTTTGCTCCGCTTAACAGAATTGAAGGTCAATTAACCGAAACTTCTGCTCCAGCTTTCGTTCGAGCGTGCGTGTTCATGAGAGTGCTATGTTCTTGTGAATCGATGAGACAACGAAAACACATGTTTCTCAAATTTTGCTTTTAAATTCAATGATTAAAATGTGTTTACAAATACAACTGGAGATATAAGATTTCGACGAGAAACTTTTCACCGAGACAATTTTCCTCTTCTTCGCCCTTGGTTCTAACAGACAGCAGTCATACACTGCTTCTCGATTCAGTAATTTCAATGTGCAACCAATCGCTCGCCCCATTTACTTGGTCCTTCGGAGTATTTGTTGCTGTTATTTTTGTGTCCGACCATTGTTGTGAAAGGTCAGCTTTAGATCCGAGCTGCGGTTGCAGAGCCTGACCCCGATGCTCACGTTCCGCCTTTCATTTGGAATTTCTTTTTGCGGTCGTGGTGGCATGCTATGGAAAAAGAACATTGCGCGCATACCATAGAAGGTCGAGATGAAATACATTGCATGACTTGTATCACTGCGCCGGAAGAAGCGTAACGCATTGTTTCCTCAGAATGTGTTTTTACTCCGTTGAAATGAATCAACTCAGTTTTACCAATCCAGTGAAATGATCTCTGGTGTAGTGTGACTGAAACGTTACTCGTTTCTATATTTTCCCGCATCTACACGTAAATGTGTTCATTTATGAGTTATGCACGATATCTCTTTGATTTTTTCAATATTATGTCATTGAGTAACTTTCCTTCATCTTTTTGACTGGAGTATCACTCACAAAAAAATTTACTCTCCGGCCCTAAAATAACGCACCTGATTGTTTTAAGGGCACGACCGCGTATGCTAATGAACTTTTGAATACTTTTTTAGTATTACGGCGGTGTACTTCAGCATGTGCACGTGATGCGCTCAGTGGAGCTCTCACTCAACTCACTATATCTACTCAGGCATTCTAATTCATTGGGATGTGAGCTTAAAACTCCGACAAAGCTTTCAAGTATTGAGGAAAAAGTATTTGAAAATTTGAATTAGATAATTAGTAAAACTTTGCATACTGTTTATAACAATTCTAAATCTTTTCTTCTTATACAATCAGATTTTCAGTTAAATTGTGTTTCATTTCTGGACAAAATATTACACCGGATATATAGGCTCGTTGACCCAGAATCTGGCTCAGTGCATTTTTCGTGTTATAAGCCGTAGCTGTTCATTTGTATTACATATATCTCAAAATAAGGTAAACTTCGCTTAAGAAACCATGTGTCTTTTAGTTGGTCGCTCTCCCAAGGTCTCCCTTTTTTATCTGTTATTCAATGTTTTCCGCGGCCCTCAATCTACTCGACCTCTCTTACTGATAAAAAATGTGGACTTCTAAATCTTGCTAGTGCTGGGTCATCATCTTGCTTAAGGTTCTCGTGTGAACTTTGGGGTTCGTTGGGCTATAACTGAGCCAGTTTCTTTGTATTCGCCGAATTAAGGCCTACATCAGTTTCTTGTTACTTGCTAAATTAGAAATTGAACATGTTAATTAAAATATTCCAGAATGGGATTCAACTGCTTTCTCGTAATTCGTGGAGGTGATTTGTGATATAGCTTGGGTGCTTGTTAAATTGAAATGTTACCAAGTTATTTCTTGATGTAGAGGTCAGACGAGAGTGTAGTGACAGATCACAATGGTGCTGCATTAAACACGCAAGTTAACATGTATCTCGGCACCGTAGTTTTTCTTATGTTCCATATCAGTGTACAAAAATAATAATTCTCGATTATATTATTTCTTATTATTGATTATGCTACTGAATTTTGTTCGTCATCAATTAAAAATATTATACTCCCACAGGCAAAGGTTGAAATTGCTAACCGTAAACATTCCACTAATTCTGTCACTAGGTTCTATTGGAGGTAAAACACATGCTATTTGATGAAATGATCTCCTGAAGCATCTTCTTCTTGGACGAGTTGCTTCACTGTCCACTGAAACTAACTCTATAGTCACCATAAAACCGGTGATACACTGGTATTTTCTGCTACAGACTTGCTGGCAGCCATTTTGCAGTAACGCAGTCAAGTCGCAATCCCCGAACTATATCTACATTGACCGCTCCATTATTTCAGTCGCGTTATACAATGGTTTTTAGCTTCATTACGTGAAGGAAGGAAGTGAATGAGTGCAGTGCTAGCTCAATAAATAAAAGACTTCCTCCATAACCTTTTTTATCCATCTTTTTTGCTTTCTGTAATCACCTGAGGAACCGCTTTTACTTTGACAAAAATACTGCAGTTGTGGGAGTGAAATTGAATCCTTATATTGTTCAGCGATCACAACACTCATCAGCCTAAATATATTCAGCGCCCATAAAGTGATATTTAGAATGGAAAAAAACTCATAAATTATTTTAAATCATAAAAGTTCACTTAAGCGTCATCGAGCGTCAGGGTATTGCTTTCCTGAGGACATGTGGGAGGACTCGTGGAAAATATCCTTTTTAATTGTATATCTCGAAATCTATGAGTGCCATCTTGTCCCCAACTTGAATGTTTCCTCAGTCGAGCACACTTCTTTTGGGTGGTATCGGATGCCATCATGGCATAATTATTATTACCGACGTTGGAAACATTGCATGAGCAAGATGTGCTTTTGAAACGTTTTACCTAATAAACACAAATGTTTATCACCTACTGTATAACTTTAGAATAATTTATTGCCTTGTATGTGTTTTTTAAATTATTTTTTATTATATTGTTTTGATTAACTTTTGTAGACTGGTGGTCAGAAGACATTTAGGGAATTCGAATTTTTTATATCTATCAGTTCAAACACCTACCTTGACCCTTACAACCCTCAAAAATGTTTCGAACCTTACCCCAGCTTTTTTGGAATATTGTCCACGTCTTCGGCTAGAAACTCACCTCTACGAAGTTAACTCACTTACAGCTATGATTTTTCGCGCTCATTGGAGCTTTTCGTCAGCCTTTGGTGTTTCATCATACGCGTTATTCTTTTTTTGCGCAGCTTCCATGCATTTTCAGCACCGTTGTTGCTAGATAACTACTGTCCTGCTCAGAGTTTATGCGGTGCTTGACTCGGTTGTGACGTCGCAACATATGCCAGTGACCCTCTGCCTGTATAGTTACCTCACCGCTCATGGTCGTGCGGGAAGCACACAAAAACCACCCGACCTCCAGAGGCGTTGCCCTGCATATTACTGCGGGTCACAGCCTTTATGCCAAGTCATGCAGGAAAGGGGGCGTCTCGTGCCGTATTTCGCGCCGCATCTCCTAGTATACGCCTGAGAGTTCTAGCTGCTTTTTACTGAAAGCGGATTTTATATTGAATAGAGTGTCACGTGTTTCATTTACGTACGATGACTTTAATTTGCTCAGCCATAAGACCATTCAACGCATTTTGTGAGTTGCACATCACATCCGTGAACGATCGCTATGGTTGCCGCGTCTTCTGATTCAGCCATTTACGCGTGCGATTCGGTTGTTTCCAATCGTTTACCGTATTCAAATACAGTCATTGCTGTATTGAATGTTTTAATGCTGCGAAAATACCATTATCCTAAGGAAAATGACTTCTCAGTTTCTTGTGACTTTCCAGCTATTTGAAAAATTTAATGATCTATGATGGCACTCACCGTTGTTCAGTAAAACTATACTTTTCTAGTCTCAAAACAGCGACCACTTGTTTCCGCCAAAAGAGCCAATATGAATGATGAAATCATGCTGTAGTAGTTCATGGGCTGCGACTAATCATAGTTTTGGTACAACTCAACCTGCTCTGTGCTGCCCTTACTTGAGATGATACTTCAGATCCATGTAGAGTTTTAAAAGCTAGAGATTTTGTGGCATTAATCATTAGTATGGATCATTTCACCATGATTAGCTTCTAAAAACGATAAAATAACTAAATATCAGGTACGTATTATAATTATGTATGCAATATCATCTCGCGGGATAGCCGCAGCTTTGTTCGATTTTTTCAGGGAAATCTGATTTTCTGCGACTTCCTCGATTTGCGTCGTCCCCAAGAATACGAACCTCCTCATGAAACGGCGTTCAAACGGCGAAAGTAAGCTGACAACAAATTGTAATTTACATGTAGCCCTTCTAAAGTGCGGCACCTTAACTTGTTGGGTTCAGAGTGTGTGGTAGTTTTTTGGTTGCAGGATTCGTAAAATGCTGAACTGACTACTTATGTACGAATTTGATTGGAAACGCAATCTATAATTGGTTTGAGAATTCCTATTTATTATTGGGGTAAAAAATTATACCTGACATTGGCTTACAGCTTCACATTTTATAATCACCTACATTCATCCTTCACAGGTAATCAATACCATGAAATTCAAGGTATAGGAAAAATTACCCTTCACTACTAGTAATTGTCAACTGTCTGTGGGAGATTTTCTCTTACACAGTCGACGTGTGTCACTATGGCAAGCATCTTTGAATGCTTAGTGATCTACATAATGAAAATATTCCTGAAAAAATTTAGGTATGACTGATCAGAAGTACGCTATGCTAGTAAATCAAAATATTTTAAAAATTTTCCATAATTTTGCAAAATGTAAAGTTATAGGCACAGTCACTAATAAAACTCTCATGAAAATAGTTTATATGCACACTGAAGTGAGGGAACTATGATCAACTTGAAAAATAACTCATAAAAAAGGCTTCATTGAGAGCATATTTTCAGAGCTGTGCAAAGCGAATAGTGTAGAAATTAATTAATACGAGAAAGGATTCAACTCAGGTATGAGCATCTAACATTGTTCGAATGTATCATAGTTATTACTGAAGTGGGTACTCTTGCGTCTCTAAGTAGCTGATAATAAATATAGAGATTTATAATTTGTGAAATTCATCAAGTATTGAACGTACCCATACACTGTAGGAAGGCAGCATGTAATTTTTGATATTGTTCTTCATCAATATAACAAGAAAATAAAAATATACATCGTCCTCGTTTGGTATTTAGTATTCAAGTTTTAAACTGGCATCAAACTTGTAGGTTCTTTTTCGATGTACATCTATCTGCACGCATAAATAAGGCATTGAGCATTATAGCTTTCTCCGTCCCAACCATGGTCTCCTTTTGGCTGGGCCTCACCAAATGCAGAAATATGAAGAAAGATAATATCCTCGCTATGCAGTACGTGACTTGTGCCTGAAATATTGAACGTTGTGATTGCTGCGCATGGATCGTTCATGAATTTTTGCATGAATTTAATAATTAACCTATGCATGAAGATTGCGTTGTACAAAGTTGGAAGAAAAGTAAGGTCCAAACAAAGCTTTGAGAGTGTTGTACATTACATTCTCCTCTTTTACTGCACATTAGCATTACAACAGAATGTTTGTCCCATTAATTGAACATCGAATAAGAATTCTACATGCAGCAAGTTTACTTTATGATGTCCCAATTTTGGTGTGACATGTTTTTAGTAGAGAGACGTGTTCCATAACCTTCAAGTTAAACGTTGATCTCTAGGTGTTGCAATGGAAGTAGAGTGAGTTGGCCAACTTAATTGGTATCCGAGAGAACGTGATACAAGCAAGAAAATGATGAGTTTGTGAAAAGATACAGAAGGAATTGAGTTTCTATGACAATTAATTGAAGTATCAGCAAGTATTAAAATCTCCTGCAGTGAAGTTCGCCGATGAACAGCTACTTTAGCTTGAAAGTCACGTTCCTTGCATAACAGAGGTGTCATCCAGTCTTGTCATTGATCGTCGTCATACGGTTTGATTGAACCAAAAATCTCTCAAGGGAATTCTTTTTGAAATATTGCTCTCCCTTTGTGTTCATTTGGACATGCGATTTGCGATATTCATATGCCTTGGCATTGTATAACCGCTTAGACACTGTTAGATGAGTACTATCAATGAGTTGAATTCACATCTTGCATGAAAATTAAGAGAAAATTTTCAAATGTAACACCTCTGTTTTATCAATTGACAAAATAATGTCAAAGACAGCAACAAAATAAAATTAAACACTTCGAAGGTCATGATCATCATCCTCATCTTTATCCATACTTCAGAATCAGACATCAAGTTTAAACCAAATTTTGAATTACGGAGTCCAATGGAAGGGAGAAATTTTTTCTCATCAGGAGAGACTGGATTAACATTTGTTAAAGCATGAAAATTCATGAAGTTTACTCGGTAGCAGTATTTCAGGATACAACGTTCTTCATGTTGAAGTTATATTTGAAGTCAATTCTTTAAGTATTTGAGGATCTGTCACTGCTGTGATCGTACTGTATAAATTGAACGCGTTTACAAATGATCCCCTTAGTGGTCACGCAAGTGTTTTTTTTGCCCTGAATTTCTTTGCCCACAAATTATTTTAGAATTCAAATTTCGCGCTTTTTTCACAGACTGTTACTAAATGATTTCGTGGCAAGAAGATCGTACATGTGTGTAGTACGTTCTGTGTATGAATGCAGTTCTTCACTATCATATACAAATGCATCGTCATCAGCACGGAGGAATTTTTTCAGACGAGGAAATTCGGGCGACGCGACCAATTCACTTCCATTAATTCTCGACATGGCATTTGCGTTACTATCGGTCGTTTTAACTAATTTAATTAACAAATGCCGCTCATCTCAGATTGAATCCAATGTTATGTGAGAATTTATGCAAATCAGTGGGGAACCTGTCAGATGAAATATATGGATTTTGTGGAATCTGAACTAAAAGGATATAAAAGAAAGGGATATAAAAAAATAGCATTTATATAATCGGTATTAATCGAGGACATTAACAGCATCGGATTCAATTAATTTTTGGCGGTGCCCTATGCTATAGGCACGAAATGTGACAACTTTTTTTGAAGCATCCAGCAGGACGTTGAATTTGGTTTTTGAGCGTATAGATCCATGTTGGATCCTACATCACTTTTTGCACACCTTTTCAATTTGCCAGAGATGTTCGGGAATTGCTTAACATTGTTTCAGACCAAAACCTCTGGAGCCTATAGACGTGCACTAACTTGACGGATTTCAGAACTTCCAAACAACTGTTGGCTAAACGAGCTTCATTAACTGCATCTGCACGCAGCTGCACGAATGTAAAACAAAGCTTGTGAACGAGTACGTTCCTTTCGAATGAATAATTTCTGAAAAATTCTTGTTCCCAATGCGGTTACTTGCTGATATCTTGTCAAGGTTGTTGAATTCGCAGAAAATGTGCATCAAAGATTGCTGAGAAGTAACAGTATTACTTCTAGATGCAATTAATGCTTGAATAGCTTACAATATATATAAAATGATTACGTAATGTAGGATAATCTACTGTAAAATTATTATATTCGCTGAAGTTCAATATAATTAAGTTCAATATGATTATAAAGTTGAATACATTGTAATTCTGTTCTGGGTGTAAAATTCTCGATAAGAAAATGGCGAGTTCGCCTATTCCAATCACAGACATAACCACAAATGGCACACTGCTTCTTCAAAATATTATTCGTCCTAATTTCCACCATTCCGCTCATTATGCATTACCTCAGATGTTTTTAGCAGTGATTAGCATTTTCTTGCCTGTTGCACATTGAACAACCGCGATTGTTTTCCAAATTTGTTTGTGTGTTACCAAGATGGGCCTCCCGCTGCATTCCTAGCTATAGCACTTATAAATAAGCTCATTGAACGCCTGTAGTGTTGCACATGCTAATTAAACTTCAATGATTTATGAAGCAGAGTTCACTTACTGCAGCGGAGTTGGGGATGTATTTATTCGCACACGATTCTGTATTCAGTATTTTTTCTATTTTCTCAAAAATTTGTTTCTCTTCTGTTCTAAGTTTATAATTTTTTTATAGGCATGTACGTTGTATAGACACAAATTTTCAGAAAAGGTCTTAGGATAAACACATAGCAAGCAAGCAGACAAATTTATTCGTACAATAGGAAGATTGTCTCCAATGTAAAAATACAAGTAAAATTTGGAAAATATCTCATTTCATTCATTGTGTAGAACGTTCTTCAATATTCTTAAGGAGAAAATTTGTAGAAAATTTTATGAAACATAACGTGATGCAAGAATTCTTATACCATGTTATTCATACCTAATGCCATATTGGAAAAGATAAAAAATTTAGTGTTGACTTTGATCTCACGATTATTGGCATACACTCATTTGAAAATAGTTATGGTGACATTTTCAAACTCTTTATCATCTCATTATTTACAGTACTATGTTTATAAAGAAGGCATAGTCAGTTAGCATTGCGGAGACTTCACTCGGACATGGAAGGAAACAGAAACTTCTTCCAAGAACTCTGCGATAACTGCATGTGTCGTGAAGTCATGTGAACCCAAGAGTTGTGAGTGACGTTGCCGAGATGTTGGGCACGCTGCGCACCGGCCTGGGTACTCGTATCAGGCAACGCTAGGTGAACAAAGACAAACTGCAGTGCAGAACGACTCTCCAATACACCATGTCATTTTGTGTTCGATTAAACTTCGCTAAAACTCACTTGGACAAAGAAGATCGCTTTTGGAAGCGACTGCTGTAAAATTTTGGAATAAAAATCGAGCTCTCAGGGCAATGATTCCTGATTTGAGCATCTACGAGTACGAAGCTCTAAGACGCTTTCTCGTAAGAGAACGATACTCTGAGTCGCGCAAGAAAATTAGTTCTGAATAGGGAAATAATGATATATGATGATCTTATCAAATTTTGGTTGAATACTTCAAAATATTGACGGGAAGCCTCAGTCTAAGCCGACAATTTATATTTCTACAGTATTATCTCCTATAAGCGTGTCTAACTCAGTGACTTTGACTTCCACAAACAGAAATAACAATTTGACCGAATCCGTCAAAGAGCCCTGAATCCTAGCATAAATTTATGAAGCGATATGAAAGGAGAAGGCGCCGGGGTCCGAAGAACTTCCACGAATAAGAACGCGTAGAGATATTGAAGAATAGATGAATGTCCCTGCAGAAATTTGCTCTTATCCCATCAAAAACAGTAACAAGATACTATTTCAAGTTATAAAAGTTAAAAACCAGGCTATTGATTATTACCATTTCAATTACGCATTAACTTTTCTGAAGTATGACAAACTTGCTTGCATGAATTCGCACAAATTATTCTTAAATTCATTCCAGATAACATATTCTATTGAAACTTGGGTTTTAAATTCATTTTCACGTACCTGTTACTTTATCAATTACTGAGGGCAGCACAAACGTTAGGTTTTGTAAATTAGTGGAAATATTGAATACTGCAAGATGTGGACTTGAATTCATGGCTAATTGTAGTTCTGAGGCTACAATGTGGGATGCCTACTTCGAACTTATCTCTACACCTCGCTCTTCAGATGCGAAATTATTAGTGCATTGAAATAAATCATTAGAGATTGAAAGTGCTTCGTTCAATAGCTACATACAAGGACTAGAAATTTGGAACCTAAAGGATGAAAATTCGTACTTTTGAAATGTAATTTTCGAAATGTAGAAGTTTGGTTTGCACTTTGATTGTGAACACAAGAAACAGAATAACAGCTTCAATTATTATGAAAACAAAATCATGTTTTTAAATTAGATTAGATATTTACATAAGCTGTTTAACATAGTGCCCATCTGTTGCGATGCAGGTGTTCAAACGCCGTAGCAATTGATTGCCTGAGGCGATCGAAGACTTTAATAGTTTCATGAATCCTTGCGAAGACTTCAACAATTCTACCGATGAGGTCTTTTCGAAATGAATGTGTGTTTTGTACACCAAACTCTTCATATGTCCCTAGAAGTAGAAGTTTTAGGGATTTATATCAGGAGACCTTGGTGGCCGTGTGAACATTTCAAGTCCTTGTAATCTTTTAACGATGCATTTTCGACCGCACGGTTATTGGGTAAAAGGTCTTGATTCCAACAGCCCAACCCTACGTTAAAGTTTGTTCAGCAAAGTACCAGACACCATGTATAGTAACTCTTTCTCGACTATGGGTTGTTGATTTTTCAAATGATATTGAAAAACTGATGTCACTGATTTTAATAACACTCCGAAAGAACTCCTTTATATGGCCGCCCAAACCACTGAGTCTTCCTTGTTCCTCTGTGAAGCAACAATAGTGAACATAAACAGCTCTTTTATCTAATTTCAGCTATTGGTCTTCGTGAGAAAAAAGTCCACAAACTTAATCTTCCATGAATATCATTCGCTTGTATTGCGCTATCAATAAATTTTTGCAGCATTAGTTACATATGTGGAGGTGTTTGAAAAAACAGAGGGCCATTTTGACTGCTGTCGAACTGTACCCAATCTAATTGAAATCATCACCTCTTTAGTCGAGGCAGCTAGCGCGTCACTAATCAATCACTTTCAGTTTCAGACAATTTACTGATCAGGCAATTTTAGAAATATTTTACAAGTCATTCACTCTTTTAGCAAGAATATCATCAATATTTCTCTTAGTTGTTTTGATTTGTAAGTCATCGAACCGAATTTCTATCATTTACGCTTCTGAAATTCATGGGCAATATAGAGCGGAAGCTGAATTATAATTTTGGGGTGCCTGTCTCAAAATATCGAGAAACTATTTTCATTAGTCAATTTCAGATATCATGTGTTTGTGGCTTGCCGCATTTTGGCCTGTTGTTGAGTGAACTCGCACCTTAGTCCAGCACACTTATTGGGCCTTTTGCAATGAATCTAAAAATCGGGCTAGTCCCTGACTCTTTTGTATTTTGTTGATTATCACTTTATTCTTTCAAAATTATAGTTACGTGTCTAATTCTCATAAAATCAATTCCTTTGTCTAATTTAAACTTGAACGTACTTAAAATACTCTGTATTGAAAGCCCAAAGCTATCGAATGAAATTCGAGTTGGACTTGTGAAGTGTGAGACGCCCATGAAAGCACTCGAGGACTCAACAGCAAGTCTCAATCAACGCAGGCTACGGCCGCTCTCACACGCTCTCTTCCAGCCACGATTGCTGAAGCGCAGTTTTTCTTGCGATGCGCGAGTTCATACAAACCTTCTTATGAGCCGTAACTGAACTGTCAGGTTACTCAACGCCTTGCCTCACCCAGAGCGTGGTCATGGATCGGTGTTCTTTCATAGAATGTAAATTCAACCCACGAAATTGAAGTCTATCGCTTCTATTCTGCAGGATTTATTTTCACTAATTTATGAGCTAGGATCTCATGAAGCTTCATGATGGTGTCAAAACGGCAAAAAAAATCAACTATCAGGGATTCGGAAAACTATGTGTATGAACGTCGTGTATTATTCAGTTTTCTTCTCAGCATTCTAGCTAATCTCATTTAAATTGTTTTACACGACGGCTTAAAATTTAATCTTTATTCACTATTGACTGTTGTGAGGTTTTCTTTAGTACAAAGATCTATGGAAACTAGCGGTCATTTTTTGAGGTACTAAAATCAGTGAGTAATGTACGAGTATGCTCATATTCGTAAAAAGGACACGACCGTTAATGATTTGCAGGCTAAAGTAACTGTGACGAAAACGTTTCACCAGCGATAAGTAATAACAGCATTTCCAAAAAAATACCCTTAGTTCATAAATTTTCATGAATGTGGAAGTTATTCTTGGGCCAGGAACCGCCTATGGGGGAAAAAATTTATTTCCAAAATAATTGTAAAACTATTTCGTGAAGTGATATCTAAATTCATTACTTGTCTTATCAATACTGTTTTTGTCAGCACAGCGATATTGGTGATTGAAAAAATTATTTTTCACATTAGAGGTGTCATTTCAAATGATGTTACAGATAAACGCTTCAGGGACACGAAAATAGTGAGGGTAATTATCTGTTAGCACTGTTGTGGAAGTAAAAAACTGAACTTTGGGGGCATTTAGAAAACTGGAATACCCGTTACTGACATAGGCTGCTAAATCATGGTCTTCAGCTGAACAGAGTGTTACGTTCATTCGGCATCCTCGGTCATTGAGTCCCCACATAACCAAGCACATTGTTGTCAACTCTGTCATTCACGAGAATCACAACACGTCAGTACACATTAACAAGAACGTGATATCTTGGTTTATGGAAAATTGGAATTTAATTAATCATTTACGAAAAACTGCATAATCGCCAGGTGTACGCTTTGTTTGACAAGCGCTGCCTGCAAATGCTATACAAGAGCCAAAGAAATTGAATTTCATGGACGTCTATCCTGATTCCCACAATCATCATTGCTAAAGCGATCAACTCAAGGCATATCACGCGAGGAGAATAAATACACGTACTTGAACACAATCTCATAGAACAATTTGGCCCTTTGATAGTTGGTCCATTTGTTTACCTTACAAGTGCATCTGAAATGAAGATATGTTTGGGCTTCACGCCTTATCAATGAATACTATTTCGGAAAGATTCTTTTGCTGTTTCATCATGATGCAAATTTTGTAAATTTTGATTGTTTCTGTGTTGTTTTTAACTGGCTAGCCGTATTATTAATTTTACTACTGTTTAATGCAACGAATTTTGATTTTCCATTCAATCTTTTTATTTTTCGGTCAGAGTCATGAATCTATGCCTATCAAAAATTACAACATAGTACTAAAAAAAAGTGTTTGGGGAGGACATGGTTTTATTCTAGAAGATCAGGCGTTCAAGCTATTTTAATTACAATCATACGAAAGTGTTCGCTACTAAAATGAGCTCATGCTATCTTTTCTTCACTTCTCTTCTTTTGAAGATTGGAATAAACCATCTGGCCGCCACTACCGATTTATTACACTTTTTTATCTAAATAACATGTACATGTAAAAATAATGCGCATTCGCATCGGTCGTCAAGTCTGTGCCGCAGGCCTAATTTCTATAAAAATATTCGCCAAGAAAAATCCTCCTTTATTTGGGTAGTTAAACTGAGTTCTCACTTGTTGAAAACTAAAGAATTTCAACCCATGAGGCCGAACTATACTCTAGTGAATTGGAATCATCTAAAGACAGCACTTCCTACAGAAAATCACTTGCTACACTATACGATACATTTCTCTACAAAAGAATAAAGAAAGAAAAGTTTAGAAAGAGAATGAAGTATAAATTTCTCGTGAGATCTGAATTTGATATTCATGAGTGTGAGCATGAGGTCAGCATGGGAGGCGCGCGTAATTACCCTGGTCTTTGTTTCGGCCAAATTGAGGCCACCTCAGCCGCTCCCAGGTAATAAGAGGCGTTGTAATTTTTTCTCGTGCGTTTCTTCAGAAGGTCGTGAGCTTTCTGCCATTGTTTGTCGGTATGAAGTGAAGCTGTCACTCGGTGCTAACCTTATGTACCGTTCCGTCAGTACTATGACTATGACTTGTTGCTCATTGTTTCAGAATTTCAATTGAACTTAGTTGTGGAAGAGTGCTGTACAGTTAGACGCTAGTGCTTGAATTACACAAGTTTCTGAGATTAAAGTAATCTATGTTTCTTTCTCAATCCATTTTTTTCATTCCTCAACTCGCCATTCGTGGGAAAGTTAGTTTCATGACTTGCTCAATCGTTGTTCTGGCTTTGCTCACGAAAGCGTAAAAAATATCCGTTATATGACCATATCTTTTATTACACGAGACTCCAATGACGTCAGCGCAAATTGTGTGATAAACAATTGCCTAATTTTCATATATTGAGTGTAATTCATGTGTAGACCACTCCGAAAAATGGTTTTAAATCTTTCATGAAAAATTGTCATTAGAGATAGAAACGTATTTCCAGGTGCTGGAAAAGTGGCTGTCAACAGAAAAAGAAAAGGAATTCAGTGAAATGTTGCAGCACCTTCTATCAGTTATGCTGAACTTGTTCGTCGTCACTATTCAAAATTTTTGCACGCTTGTGATTATACGCGCATTATTATACATTACTGCGACCAGAACTTGCAGGTCTCAAAGAGAGGGAGCGTGCCTTTGCATGATTACTTTCGCCTGTAAAAAGGGTCGAGACATGAATTCACCGAACGACAGAAAATCTTTCATTTTGGCAGATGTTAAAGGTTACGTCCTTCGTGCGGCTCTTGACAGCGTGCAGTTGCTAGTTGACTTCCCAGTTCAAAAATTTGCCTACGATCAGATGGAGGACGGTAAAATACGGGAGTGTTATTCGTGTTATTTGAAACCGATTTTTTATCTTTTAGTTACAGAATGATGCAAACAAAGTAAAGAATGACTCTTCATCATTCAAGGTGTTTTATTTAAAAGTTTTACGCAATCATTCGTAGCTTAAGCCTTCTCGTTTGAGTCAATCTAATTCTATGCTATATTTACCTCAAGTAATTGTGACTTTTATCCCGAAAGAAATACAAGTTCGAGAACCTCCAGCCAACACGGACTTTCAGCTCACGACACGGCAGCTGTAACTCAGGAAGCTCTTCTTAAATGTAAATCGAGTAAATAAATAAACACTGTGTTAAATTTCTTCACTTTTATAAGTGCTGCACCAATACAGGAGTGAAGTTCGTCAGGTTTTGTTTTTACTTACAGTCACTCCTACCAGTCCCACAAAACAGTTCTCTTTCACATGTCTTTGTTCCTACGTCACAAAAAACGTAGAAAATCTGTTTTTATATTGGTTCTACGGCGATAAAATTGTGCATCCTAAGAAAAAATATTATACTTCATGTTTTTTGTTTCGTTTTCTATAGTAATTGGGCGTATCAGTCTTCTTCAATTGGAGCAGCGCTAATTTCTCATTGTGCTTGCCACATCACTCATTGTCTGCTCGTTTCTAATTGAATTCTATTAGCACAACAACTTTTCTAACACCATTTTCGTTTTGAATCAATTTCATTAGTTTTGTTTCAGGGATTTGGTAGCTAACCTGACTTTCGTTTTAACTTTAGATTATTCAGCACTTGGCCGTTTTTACTTGCTTTTTATCGTTGAATAATTATTTTCTGCACTTAAATTAACAATACATCGCTTCCATTTTCGCGTGTTCCTTCTCTTGCTAAGATATGGTGATAGAGCCCAGAAATGAAGTACCGATGAGTACCAGAACAGTCACGGGTGTGATAGCAGCGCCCTTAGAGCTTCGCACTTCTTGTGATCTCCTGCAGCTCTGGCGGTTGAGCAAGCGCTCTAACACAATGACAGCGCGACGCGTGACGTCATACGAGAGCTCATCTATTGTTGACGTGACCGCACCCGTGACCAGCTGCTCACACCAGCGTCTGTCATCCTACACCGATCATCCCAGCGTTTAGGGCTTAGTTCAGTGAGCGATGGCCTCGCTGTGTCGTTCAGTCGAACCTACCCAATTAGCTCTATTTTATGCAGCGCAAATCAGAAATGAACATAGGTGTTTGTAGGTTTCAGCCTGGTGTTAGCTGAAACCTACCAACAGGCTGAAACAACCAATCGTATATGCGTGGGGGGTGTGGTAACCGGCTAACCCTTTAATGTTGCTCAGTTTCACGAAGCAGAATTTTGCGGTACGTCAACACATTAGTGCGTTAATTATAGGCGCGTGTGGGGTCCGGTCATACGCTAGCTTCCGAGTGTCGTCGTTTCGCACAGTCAACCGAACAGTTTGTCTGCACAGGGACCATCCAGTATTTACTTAATACCTGGAATTTTCTATCAATCTTTCTCATATTACGGCGATGACCCCCTCGTTTTGTGTCTGTCAGTTCAATAACGTTCCCCTGAACATCTCAGTTTACATCTCTTTAGGCTCTAACATGTACAAAGACATCTTTTGCATTCTTAAAATTGTCGGCGCTCTGTGTTTCTTTGAATAACTGCTGTATTTGCCATGCTAACGAGTCACACCAACAGCTAGCCAACCCAAAAATCAAGGCTAAAAATGGTTCACGAGCAACATGCAGTTGGACTTTTCCGGAGACCCGCTTTCCGTCCTTAAAAACTTTTTCAATCCTTGCTGTTAGATAATTGTGTGGGTTGCTAAAAATCTTTCACAAAATTTGAAAGAGTATTTGGCTTTTTGCAGTAATAACCACCTAATATCTATCCAGAAGCAGGTCTTTTTGAACTTTTTTTCAGCGTTTTTATGTCCGAAAATTCAACTTCGAAAATAAGAATAATTGCAATCTGGTTCATTCAATTCATTGTGGTTGGAAATTCTCGGGTGTTATTGGCTGTTTGAGGTCAAAAAATTTAAAAAATCAAATGTTTTGAAAAACTTTTCAGTTTAATAAAAATGTCTAATGAATGTGTGTGCTTACGATGCAAATCAATAATCTTCAGAACAATTTGTTTAACGATATTCCACTCATGCTCATCTCCGTGTAATTTTAACCGTTGAGGTGCAAGCATAGCGCAACCTGTTATTCCCTAGTAACTTATAAGCCCTCAAACTGGGATGTGTAATATTGGGTGCACCTGATGTGCACCCAAAACAAATTTCAAGTTATATTAGTTTTTTTTATTTCTAACCATTTCTACATCGTCCTGAAATATCTATACTTTCTCCAAGAGACTGTCTTGAGTGATCAAAGAGTTCGAACATGACAATGTCTTGTTTCTGCAGAACTGAGCTCCAATCTCTGCTGACTGCCGGGCCAATCATACTTGAGTTCGTATACTTGGTTTGCTTACTACAGTTTGAACACCAGGAGTCCGCCAGTGAGGGATGGTGCTCTACAAACTCAAGTGTCCTTGTCACTAAGGTGTCGAAGACTGAAGTGTCGCTATCAGTGAGGCGCCGTAGACTGCAGTGCGGCTGCCAGGAATGTGGCTGAAGGTTTGCACCATGAGGGCAATTCCATGAAATATATTGAAGTTAATAATGTGTTACTACGTTCAATCGTTACTCTAAAATAGTCGTTTTTAACTGGTGTGCAAATTCGATGATGCTGCAATACCCGTTATTTACCTGCTATGATGTTACGGTTTCATCGCATTCATATAACTGGACTAAAATTGTGCAAATTCTGAGTAAGACTAAACGCATCATTCGTCACTTATCGAAGTCACGTGTTGCATTCGATAGGATTTATTTCTATACCACTTCTTTTCTTAATTGAAGTTTTTGAGTGAGCTTCATTTGAAATTTTTACATCCCAGAGTGAATGACTTTTTCATGAGGTTTGTTCAAACTGTTAAAGTGCCCGACGTGCTCGCTAACTCTTGATATGCTCTTCGCAGGTAACACTTTTAATGTCTTTTGTGTCAACACTATTTTAATCTCAAAATTTTTCGTTTCATTTGGAGAAGTTACATTTCAATCTTTGAACCTTTCAACTTCATTCTGAATAGAGAACGGCCAATTTTCTACCTTCGAGTAACTTGAGGTAAATGAAACACATATGTTTTTGAAATGTTGTCTACTTCATAATATACTTACTGTATTGTGAGCTATCAAGTCAACTTAAAATGAGGCAAGCCATGACAGGCTTGAAATTAATTAGAAAAACTTCAACGGAAGCGTAAAAACAATCATACACGGCAGTACGCAGTAACGAGAACCCTGGGGACTTGGTACCCAGTGGCCTTCAACACCTCAGGATGACTCAAGAACTTTGAGAACATTTCACTCAAATTTCAGCGTGTTAATAATTAGGTACTATTTTCTTCACTTCAACCACCACGAATCTTATGTTTAACTGTTACACGGTGATCTCTTGAAGAAAAGCTACACCTTTTAAACGTGAAATTTTGTCGTCCTATTTTTTCAATCAACTCAATTTTCATCATCAGTCAATATAACTCATTCCCAAAATCAATTTTCTTCGCCCAAAAAGCGTTGGTAGAATTCAAGTACGCTGGAAGATGATGTGGTTTATCTAGAGTTTGAAATGGAGATTTCCACCTGTATCATATTTTTAATGTTCGAATATTTCTGTACATTCATTTCATGCTTGTTGTTCTTGAAAAATTCATTAAACTAAATCAGTCGTTGTGAAAACGAGATTCAATTTTTTAACATACTTAAATACGTATCAAGATCTGTCGAATATCAGCATTAAATTTTAAAATAGGTTTAAAGCATTGAACATAGAAAGGTATACAAACAACTTTGCCGCGATCTATCAAGAATTCAAAAGCCTGCGAACCTACATGTAACATCAGTTAAGACAAAGAAAAATTGGTCTTTATGTTACTGTTGTGGTTTTTAATTTAGCAACATCAGGTCAGTGATACGTTATGAACCTGAATGAGGGTCAGGTAAAATGTTGTTAGTTACAATATTATAGTCGTCGTGAAGGTGGCATGCCTCGAAGCTGGGGCTTCGCGGGGCACATAATGCGTTTTTTTCTTTCGTGCTTGCTCTCCATTTTTTGATCGGTCTCGTTGTCTCACTGTTTCTTTCGTTCGTTTCCGTTTCTTTGTTCGTTTTCGTTTCTTTGTTCGTTTTCGTTCTTTGGTTCGAGCTCCTAGAGGAAGGTCTTGTTGCCTTTCGTTTCCCATTCTTGCGTTCATCGACGAGACGCTTATGTTGTTCTCAGGTACGCTGCAAACCAACGGGAGATCACATGGTGAGAAGCTGCGAACAACTACTGCCGCTAGGAGTTACGTGTAACAGTTGCAAAATTAAAATCAACAACTCAGTCGTGTGAAGTTCATAACATACAGACTTCGTAACATAAAGATCAGATATTTTTCTGCTACCATTTGAAATGACAAAACATTCTACACGGTGTTAGATGAAATACTTTAATGAGATTCTCAAATATTTGCCAAATTCGAGTTCTATGGTTAACCACATTCTACTCAAATTTTTAAATGATTACCGCGTCCAATATCGACTACCTGCTTCGAACTCCAGCAGCGTTCACTCACGGTTTACACTCTCCATAGCTGTACCTCCACTCCAACTTTGCTAATATGTACGCATGCTTAGAATACAGCAAGTATACGTATATGGGGCGAACGAGCGCATAGAACAGTGTATCGAGGTAAGCTTATGATACAGCATTTTGAAATAGGCCTTCTGTACGGTAGGCTAGAGGCGTGCTGGATTGTACATAGAAACAAGCGTATAGTGCAGTACATCACAAGCAGTAAATCGTCCAATTCTGTGCATCAAACACTCGCCCATTCCTAGCGTGATCTAATCTGATTTTGGAAAATGCAGTTGGAAATTAGCCCTCCTGCTAGTTTAATTCTTGATAAGGAGCAGAATTTTTCTGCACGCTCCATTGTCAAGGGAATTTAGGTTCAAACTAACTGAGGCAATAAATAGTTGAAACTCTTTAAAAGCGTGGAAGGCCATTTGTATGGCCTGTGTGCCACAGTTCGAACAATATTTGTCGCAGGTGGCGGATTGATGCAATTTGCCTTTCCAAAACCTTTTCTCCTCTGGCGGTAATAAAATGCAAAAATGCATTCCTGTTTTGCCCTACGCAATGAATACCGCAGCTCATTTTACAATCTTTATAACCTAGCTTAACTAGCTTTTAACCTCTTAACCTAGCTTAACATTCGACTGTTTCCTATTTCGCTTTTTTCAGTGAAAACAAGCAATTGGTTATGCGCCCTCAACGAACGGCTGGCAGGAAACCCAGCGGCGGTACTTGACAAAGGAAGTCTGTAAGCGTACGATGCAATTATGCGTTGAGGAGTATTTCATGGGATCGGAGGTAGACTCACGTGAGCATATACGTCCTGGTTGCCCACTTGTACACATTATACACGCACTCCTTGAAGCTCTGCGTAGGTGAAGAGAAGGGTAAAAACATGCGGATATAATCGCCCGTCAAAGACTGAAAGCACTTCACGAGGATTGAGGGCATGTCTTCTGCCGTGGAAGGCTTGTTCTGGAGGAAATCCTTCACAAAACTGCTAACTTCATCGAAGTCCGGCAACAGCGCTTCCGCCGTGTGCAGCAGAGCCAACAGCATCAGACTCAGGACTACGATGTTGGCCTCTCGGAGCGCCATGTTCACTGAAAAATAGAAGGCATTATTAGAGTCGATAACTAGAACTATTTTTTCTTCCGAGTACAACGGAAAACGCCTGCTTTTTACTAAATATGAATATGTAAAAGAGCCGATATGTACAGTGGGAAAACTGTGAACACAATGGCTGTTATGAACATAATTTTGAAATATTAAGCGAACACATAGAGGCTAACATGCGGTAAATTTTACAAGTAATCATTAAATTTTTTAAATATACGTTGAAGGCATTAAAGTATTTTCACACTCATGATTTTAAGCCTCGTAAACTGTTAATAGGCCGAGTAACACGAAGCTCGAACAGATTGTAGTTCTTACTGGTTAAAATAAAGACGTAATACAAGATATTCCATTTCAAGTGTACAGACTCATACACAACAAAACCATCTATTATACATGAGGATGGAACATCGGTATCTTTGGGTATTAGCGTTGCCAGGGGAATATGTGACGTTCCAAGCTGAAGGTTTGGTTAGCCTTCTTTTGGGTGAAATAGAATAAGTTTTTTGTTTTGTAACGGACAATCTTTTTTTCGGTTCACTGGTGTCTTATTTTTCAGTACTTATTACGTTCTTCAACTTGCATCTTGTTTCATAAATTTTTTTCTCAACTGAACGTTTCCATTCACCTTTTGTGCATAGATTCTGCATTCCCTCAAGTCCACACTAAATGATGCCTGCCTCCTTCTTTTCTTTGGGACACCTTTGTTGCAGTTAGCGAGGCTGAAACTAGCATCTAATAATTGAATGACTTAACTATGTATTGTGTATTACACAAGTATTCAACCGATTCTGAAACATTTACTTTCCTATTATGAACGAAGCGATCCAGTTATCTTCATATATTTTCGAGACAAATAAACTAATTGATCAGCGGAGGTTATCACATTTGGAATGAATTTTTCCCAGGGGCCCATTTCAGTGCCTCACCAAAGCGTTCATTCTTTGCATTTGCTTTTCGCTTATTCGTGCCATTGTTCAGAAATGCCCAAACTAGATGAAGAAAGAAAAACTTAAAACCAAGATGAATTGCATAACCTGTCTAATGTGTAGATTTTTTTTCGAACAGCTACTGCAAAAATTTCTATTATCGCCTGCAAAAAATGCAAAATCTTAAAAATTCCCCGTTCATAAACCGAAAACATACAATTCTTCAAGAATATTTATGAAATTAATGAGTGAATGCAGTTAGTTGGTGTGTTTTTTTCAATGAGTGCAGAGAGTCTTCTGCACATAACCCTATAGACCTACGGATTTGCCCCACTTCCTTAAACAATCTACCTCATATATACTAAAAAAAATTGAGTTATGGGAACTGATGCATAAACAATTCTTTGTACAGTATTGAGTGCAGTTCTAAGCAAAACATTGCGGCTAGTCTGCATTTTGCTCAGCTTTGTCCCAGTCACTGTGTAAATACAAGAATATCCCCTCAAATGGTTCGTTCTTTCTTCGGATCTCAGAGATAACTTCGTTATTTGCTTGCCTGGACGTTTATCTTTTTTGAGTCGAGAGTGAATGACAGTAGACACGTTACACCAAAATGAATGAAATTAACTAATGTTTGTGTTTTTTTATTCCTCACGAGTGGCTTTAATAAATTTTCTTCCGCGTTTAAAATCATGTTTGATGTTTCTATCGATCCAAAGCCTCAGAAAATGCAGTCATCATTCCTTGATTCTTATTTGTCATTTTATAAATATGCGAGAGCTTGCCGAGTACCCTGAGTTCGTGGTACATAGAAAAAAGGGCTAAAGTTATGTCTGCCCAAATAGCAAAATCTCTGCGATGAGCGCAGCATTCACCAGCGCTGTTAGAACTTACTCGTGCTGCACAGGTATATCCGCGCTCTTCGAGATTGTGAGAGCTACACTTTTCTATCCGGGCAATTCAAATTTACTAATGTTACATAGGCTTGCCGACAGACCCATGTCAACTTATTCTTAACTTAATAAGAAATTATTAAGGTCAACTTATGCTACACAAGGCTAACCATGCTGTATAAGCTCCCCCGTATTACTCAAGCTTATCGAGTCCCACAGGTTTACTCGTGCGTGCTACATAAGGCCTACTCGTGCTACGCAAATTTACTCGTAAGTGCTACACATATCTACTCGTGCTACATGGGTCTACTGGTGCTACACAGATCTACTAATGCTACACAGGTCTATTCGTGTTACACAGATTAACTTGAAGTCAGGAGCGTGTGTTTTCTCTTTCATAATAATTTACATGCACTCAAAGCGTCCCTAAAGAATTCTTGAATAAATAAATAAAAACTTTTTTCTGCAACAGTTAATGCAAAGAAAAAATCCATACTTTAGATTTTGAAATTATTATTAAATACATACCTCTCCGTAAGAGGCAATGTAAGATAGTCATGAATACCATGGGCTACTCTGGTTTCAATATTTCAATTTAAGGTCTTGCGTTAGTCTATATCGTGTATTAAGAAGTATAAAACTTGTTATTACAATTATTGAGTATCCATGATAAAAAAATTGTTTAATGATGACTTTCCGTGGTGTAAAATAATATTAAGTACTAACTGCAATGAAAAGTTGGAATGTTGATTGCGAACGCCTTGAAGAACGCAAAATTTACTCCAACCCTTACACACGTACTCCACTACTGCACAATAGCAAAATGTGTCTTGTAGCGTAACTCGTCGTCTAAAATAAGCGTTCGAGTTTTTCGTAATTTTAAACTGATATATCGTAAGAATGCACGCGCGACGTGGTAATAATGGATAACTGATCGGTTGGAACGTGTTTCCTGCATGCGAATACTGCACAACCCGGCAGGGCTCGAAAGACAGGGGCACAGTAGATGATAGACATGATAGAGAGGGAGATATTAACAATTAGCCTAACAAAGTTAAAGGTTGTAAATCAATAGAGTGAGTTACGTTTTTCTAAATTCTATTTCCGCTTTTTAGTTTCTTTAAACTTTCTTCGCACGTTGTCTTGGTTACTTCGGTATTCAGGGTAGGCTTATCTCTGTCTGAATGCAACACGATGATAAATAAGGACTCACCTCCAAAAAAATGTACCTGAGAAGTGAAGGTATGATCTTTAAATAGTAAACTTGATTAACGAGCGTTCATCCACTGCGCAACGGCACCTTGTCAACAACATTTGCTTCTTCACGCAGTGAGTTTTCAGTAACGAGTGAAAATCGCGGCGTACAAACCAGGCCACATATACTGTTCCGTGTACGGTGGTGAACAATAGCCTGACTGAAGAACCGGCGACCGGCGTGCAGCCCGGCTAACTGTGCTCAGACGTGGAATGAACGAGTTCGAACGCAACGAACGTATTTCTTGATAATTATGTTCATGAGATGTATGATAGTCTTCAGAAGAAATTTTGGATGATTCATGATGGCAGCTATAGGAATAGGTGAAATTCACACCTTTTTAATACATTATATAAAAAATTGTACGATATACTATTACAATTGTATTTCCCAAGATCTCAAGATCAAGACTGAAATCCCAAATTCATTGGGAAAAACCCAAGAAATGGCTCAAATCAAGCAGGGCTATGGTTCATCTCTGTATCTGAGCGGGATTGACCTTGATTTTTTCAAGCAACTTTGCTGCATATTTACCCCGAAGATATGATGCTTTCTTGAACACTCGTTTAAGTAATTTGCATCACTAGTTTAATGTTTACATGTTAAATTAAATAGATTCCGAGTTTGTACTATGCTTTAAATTAGGATGCAAACATCATTGGCCTTCATTAATATATATATGAATAGCTTTCTATTTTATAAACTTCTACTTTTTTATGGTCTTTTAACGTTTCCAACCTATTTAATTTTCATGTATTTCTTGGCTCTGATAGACATATGAAAGTGAAGAAAGAGCACAGAGTTTTAAATTTTAAAGAGACCTGAAGTTAGGGAATTTTAACGAAATGAGGAAGATGTTGAGAATCGCTCGTTCGGTGCATGACGCGTTCCAAACTCGTATGGACGACGCTGCATGCCACAGACAGCCAGCTAGATCGACGTATTGCTTACGATCAGTTATTAATGCGGTCTCAGTTGGATATGTTTTACATCGAAATAAAAAACTGAAGCTACGATGAAATCATCTAAAATAAGCCACTGGGATAATTTCAAATGTCTACTTACTGTTGAGGCCTCATGTGTTAGAAATGAATAGGTTAATAATTGATACTACACCGGTGTCTGCTTCCGTTCATCTGCAACCAATGTTAATAAATGAAAACTAATTTAAGCAGAAAATAAAGTTAACTGGACGCTTGTTCGGCAAACGTAAATCAAGAAAAGCATAAAAGTTTTAAATTGAGTTAATAAATTACTTTGCATGTTTGATGATTCATAATGTAATAAATATGTAGAATTAGTGTGATTTAAGTAGTAAAGCAAAGGTTAATGGAAATGTGTTCGTTGAAAAAAATAAATTTTGGTGCAACCGGAATTTCTGGAGAAATTTACTTTATACATGCTTTCTGAATGCCTTATGGTGTCTTAGGTATTTTACGTAATTTTTGCTGGTTTCTGTTATATTATAGTTATTCTGAGTTGCGAACAGAAATGACAAACAATCCAGTGTGATGGAAAAAGTAAGTTGAAACGGTGAAAAATATTTTTTTTATTGATTACCAAATATTTCGTAACATCGACTAATCAGTGCTAACATTGCGTGGAAACAAAGGCTGGTTCACTTAAACCGTAAAAAGGTAAGAAATTGAAGCAATTTTACCATAAATTATTCTGTCTTCGTAGCCAACACCGTGGTTAGAAAGCAGGAACTCAGTCGTGATATCCGAGACATTGAGGTTCTTAACTTCGATTATTAGGATAGAAAGTTACGTTATTCTTAAACTTTATTTTATTAACATTTCGAATTAAAAGAAATAATCCTTTGAATATTTTCTAACAACTCGGGTGGAAAAAGTGTTTTGATTTTGAGCGGTTGTATTAGAATTTAAGAGAAACTTTTCGCGAATAGTAAATGACTGTTGACTACCCAGCTTCTCCGCGTAATCTGATGACATTAATCTATATTCAAAAAATTAGGGAAACTAACTAAAACCTCATTGCATTTCGAAAAAAATTTCATTGAAGGAAAATTCCAAAACGTCAAAAACTATTGACACTTGAACATCGGGAGATCTAACATGAAGTTCTATGGCCATCAAAAGTTCTGAGACTTCATCTCTTGGTTTCAAGCATCTCATCAGCTATTCAAATAGTTTTAATTGAATTTCTCTTGTGAGATTATACAAACGATTCCAATCTTTTAGTAATGAATATTTCTAGTAGGACGGATGCTGTTTAGTCAATTTTTACCATGCTTTAGAGCAACGCTGAAAAAAATAGAGAGATCAAGAACGTTATTTTTGTAAACGAAAAACAATGGTTTGTACGGTTTAAACTTTGTCAGAAAAGTGAATGTTTGAAAATAAAGGAGTAAAATGTCGGTTAATTTTGTTGTTTGAAAGCCGGTAGCTGGGGTGGTATTTCTTCCACCATACTGAACTCAACGATGAAAAATACAAATTATCAAGTACCATCTCTGAAGACCAGTGCTAAAAGTTTTGTTCTGATTTCCTTATCTATTTATTCGCATTAGAGGTTGTTCATAACTTGATTCCCAGTACAATTTTCAACGACTTTTCATAATATTGCTCGAACAAAAGCGAACAAAAATCGAAATGAGGCATAAAAACTACTATAAATAGTAAAATATTCATTATTTGTTTTAACTAATGATTAGGACAATTCTCATTCTGTCAAGATCATAACGACTGCAAAATAGGTGTTCTGTCGCAGTACACAGGGTTATAAATCTATTTTTTATCTATTGTCTTTAGAGCTGTAAGGACTTATATGCTATCAAACACTTCCATTCAAAAATGTTGTGTCGGATCAGTCATATTCAAGATTCACGAATACATCATGGATTGTAGGGGAATATTTCCCGCTTGTCTATTGCTATATTGCAAGGAGGGACATTTCTTTGAATGCGGGAATTGGAAAATTAACGAAGTAATAAGAGGTGAGTAAGGGCTCGAGACAGATTAGGACTTCAGTACGAGAGTTTCTCGGCTTACGTCGTCGTCGGTATCGCTTGCCCCGACCCTACGACGGTATAATCCTAAGAATAATTGAATGGATTTTTTACCGTAACTTATTTCCAGCTTTGTTTGTATATGTTTGCATTTTCTTAATTTTATTTTTCCTTTTTTGTCTTTTCTGTTCCTCTTTGTGACATGATTACTTTCTTTTGTTTGTTTTTCTTGCCTACGCGAGACATGTTTCTCGCTATCTGCGGTACGCGAGTTTCAGATTGGTTTAGGTTGTGCTGATAACATAGGCTCAAGCAAAGCGGGCTGGCGTTGAAAATCGCCACCTGTCTGTCCGTAGGAGGGAATCTCTGTCGCAACTCAATGGCCCGTTGTAAACGGAAAATCTGGTAGTTCATTCGAGTGCAGAAGTTCTACTGGTATTGCCAAAAACGTAGGCATGTGATGCAAGCACCGGTATTTTAACTAAATTTCTCTTTCGTTTCCATGATACTTTCTGACGCACTTTTCGGTAATCCTATAAGCTGGCACGTGGCCTTTGTTCGTTTTTCTGCCTTTGTGTTTTCGTTATTTAAACTGTGAAACGCTTCAAATATCGCTAGTGTAACTTAGGATTGTTTTCATGCCGTTTGAACGAATGAGAATTTTAAGAATAAAGGTGTGAGAATTTTACGAATAAAGATGGGTAAGTTCTGTGCAAAATAAACAAAATTTCCTGCACTTTCTTTTCCTCAGTTGCAGGTTAATGTCTAGCGAATACGTGCATATTTTAAGCTGTCAACGTGTCCTTCCAGCATTGTGGGTTGGTCCGGGCACTCATGAAGCTCCCAGAGTTACGAAGGGTTACTGGGACTAACGATGTCTCCAGAATTAAGAATTGGTACTAGTACTAATGACATGCACAGAATTACAAGCGGGAACAAATACTCATGATATTCACTGAGTTACGAAATGGTACTGGTACTAATGATATTTTTTGGGCCACGAATAAGTACAAGTACTCATGATGTCCTCAGATTACCAAATAAGTGCAAGTACTCGTGATACTCGCGGAGTTAGGCATTGGTACGAGTATTCAAGATGTCCGCACGGTTAACCCGCTACTTCGTGATACCTGAAATGTTCTTGATTTTCTACACACATTCTGTACAAATATTCCCTGATCATGCGCTCCTTTCCATTTTCAAAAAATATGGTCCACTGTTTCTTCGACTGCAAGGTTTGGTTTCATTGTTTCCTCATTGATTAACTTTGCTAGAAAGACTAAGAAACATGCAAAATAGGAAGCGACGAGCGTTTTAAGCTCATCTCCCTTCCAACTCGTAAAGACGTTATTTCCATATGACTGTCTCGAGCTGGGCAGTGCAAGACATTTTCAAATCAAAATATATTCCTTGGGCGTGAGGAGAAAAAATAAAAGCGTCCATCGCTGACTTCTCGGTCATCTTGTGTCAGAGAGTCGTGATGCACCGCACGCATGTCGGTGACCCTGTAATCATGGCTGGAGTTTCTATGATTTTTGCGATGATGCGAGCAAATTCAGGAAAGCACTACGCAGCTCAACTCTCAAACTTTTGGGCTTACGCAGTTTTCCAAAAATTGGGGGAAGTAATTTTGGGATGCGCCACCTACAGACATTTATTATCGAAATACGTTAAGAAAAGAATATCGACATGTGAAAATTAAACAAGATTATTGCAGTAAATTTCACCGTTAAATGTTTCTATTTATAATTCTTTTCAAAACGTCTTGCATAAAATGTTAGCATGGGCCTTTCAGAACAAATTTCAGTTGGTTTGCGTGTTTGCTGAATTCACGATTAATATTCTTGTCGTTAATACCTTCTATTCCACTCACATTCGTGAATACATTCTATGGGATGAGTATGCACTCACTATGCAGTGCAAGCTAAAGTTAAAATTGTGTTCAAGTTGTTTATGAATGTTTTGAAGTATGAGTTTTGTGCTTCTCCTACTAGAGGAACTTTGAATATGGTCGCACATGCGCAGCAAAATTCACGTAAAAATGTAAATTACGTGTTTCCGATTTCATTTACGTTAACTTTCAAACTGAAGTCTGGTTATGCTATGAAATCCGATAGTTATCATAAAAATTAATATAACTTGCATTAAAAATAATTCTTAAATACTATAGCTTCTACTATTTCCAGATCATTTCTCCCTATTTCATTATTTCTATCGACTGCCACACTTGGTGAGAAAAACCTTCTCATATTTGGAAGAAAAAATATTTTTCTATGGTTAATTACTACAGAAATTTTTTTCACAACGAGTAGGTTGTACCGATATTTTATACGGTGCCAGTTATCAGCCGTAAATGCTGATGTGAAGATGTCCTGCAGCGTTGAAAGTTGCTATAATACATACTTCATGTTTTAAGGTTTCATTTATCACATTTTTTCCCATTTTTTTATAGCTTTAACACAATCTTTGTACTCTGGGAACGAGGTGAAGACGTTCGGCATGAGGAAATAAAATGCATAATGAAAGAATAAAGCGAGACAAGAGGTCAGGGAACGAGGGATTCCGACAAAAGCGGGATCGAAGGATGTGCTCGCATAGTTTTCTATGTCTTTGAACTCCCACAACCTGAGATCCTCCCACGGCACTTCCAGGTTGACGCAGAAGCTTGCTGACATGAAAAGGCTGTTCAGAGTCTCCAGTGATCTTGACGAGATTTCCTCGTTCCCAACATAATCCATGAAAGGAAGCGATTTGAAGACATCGGCCGCTACGAGAATACAGTCTGAAAGTGAAGATCGCAAGCTAAATGGCAGCGGCAAATGTGGTTGAATGAATGACATAAGGCAACCAAGGTATGGCGCTCTTTCCACTCCTAAACTGTAGGTGAAGTGCAAGGGTATTAAATTCAGCTTTTTTAGAAAAATTGAAGCCAAGCGTGTGGTGTCTTTGATGCTCGTCGGTATCCAGGTCGTCAAATGTGATTCTTCGTCATTGAAATTGAGCAGCTCGTATAAAATGTTGACGCATCCTGTCAACTTGAGAGCCATTGCAGCAAATGTTTGATAAAGGGGTAGAAAATCAACGACGTAATTTGTTATGGGGTAATTGCTGCAACTTCAGATGGACACGGTTGAGAAAAAAGGTCGTGCGATAACTTCAGCTGGAGTCGGGCTTCAGCTCTGAATGATATTGTGATCTAACTTTGACGGCGATTACTGCCATACAAGCTTCATTTTTGCATTATTGGTGTTAAGATAGATTCAATTCTTTGACTTAATCATAATTGTTGCTGCCGTCACACGTCGTCCATTGTGGTGTAGGTAATCACTTCGAAAGACTTCCTTTCATAATTCTGATGCAAAACTTGATCGTTATTCCCCGCTTCACTTGTTTGGAGAAATCTTTGAAGGTTAGGTCGTCGCCCACTTCTCAAAAGCTGGTTGCAGGTTTGCGTAGGTTCTGAAAAAAGGCATTAATTGGTAAAATTGCAAGTAAATGTTTCGCGTTTAGAACGTAGCAAATTAATCTATTTTTGATTTAGAAAAATTGTCCTGTGAGCTATTGTGACAAAATCTGTATTAAAAAAGTTCTAACCATTTGAAAAAACTAGTGTTTCGGTGCGGAATTAAATGCTTGATTTATACGTTCTCAAAAACGAGAGATGCTCTTATTTTTCAATAATACTCAGACGTACGAGCAAGCTTGACCATCACAAAACCGTGAAGAATTTGTTACTAAGTCAATGCTTGTTGCCTTAAAATTTCAATTGTGATTCTGCGGTAGCGTAATATCGCCAATTACTGCGCCGCAGCTTCCGAGCGTCTCCGTCCTTGATCTCGCTCGTGAAGCTACGCCTCAGGAAGAATCAGTATCAGTATTAGACCTGTGTATTAGACCTATGGTTTACGATTTTACATCTGATTTACTCACATAAAAACTTAACTGTATTTCGCCGTGCTAGTATGACCATTAATTTGTTATTCAAATTCCGTAATGGAGAGTTAATCCTATTTTAGTCTACCTTTCATATTCAGATCATGCTGTTGAATTTATCTAGTCATCATGTAAAAATTCCTACATCATGCTATTGCTTTTTCAAAATTTCTTGGTGACCTTATAATACTGTACCAGTGATGCACTAAAGTAGCACCTTTAATTCAGCTAAAAGTATTTCTGTTAAAATAAAATAGCATTCTGCTTAGAAAAGCAGAAATATTTGCGAGATACAAGCACCTTTTTCGAAAAGTCTTTTCTTAAATCTCGACCACATTTATATCATTCGCGTTCTTTTAAATTATCATATACTCAACTAAATACTGATGGTGCGCATCGATCATTCCACTCCCTAGCTCACCGAGCTGTTTGATGAAGACGGTTGAGTCCCTGACATATGTCGCTCAATGGACAAAACTACGTCATCACTTACAATTTTGTAAAATTGACTTATCCATACTGGTAAATTCGTTATTTCGTTCTGCGTGTTTTAGTAAAACCTTCATGATTCTACCTTCAAAATTTGAAAAGCGGAAGGATTCGTTTTTCGATCAAAACTAATTCCGGGAAGAAGTTTGCAAAGTTAAAACCACTTCTGAAAAATCAAGATGTTCGACATGTGACGTTGTTCTTCCCAATGAGCGATATGAAGTGCGTAATATGATGGAAGCTTGTGGGGGCGTGTCCTCATTCTTAACTAACTCCAAGCAGCCGTGAAGTTTGATAACACCGTTTCAATACTTGAATAATAATGGGGAATAAATATATTTCTCCCTCAAATTCAAGTCTCTGAGCAAAATTTAATGGACCAAACACAAACTTTCATTTTCCATTTTCATCGGAATTTTTTTAAATCTACTCAGCGAATTGAAGTTCTCCGCTCTGCGGGAGTGAGCGCTGAGAACATTCTATAACACATGTGAATTGTGCGCTACTCGATAGGTTAGTGGAAGTCCCGAGCCCCTCTCTCATTGGTTGTGAAGACCCAGTTTAACTTTTTCGCCGCATGCATGCATGTTTTTCGCCGCCTAAGCGATTTGGGCTATTAAATCGCTTAGGCGGCGGAAAACATGCATGCAGGCGGGGAAAAGTTAGCCTGGGTAGCTACACCTGCCATATGTGCAGTGTGGTTCGCGGTGTGAGGTACATGATGGCTTCCTGTGAAATGCGTTCTGAGAAGAAATTAAGTGCCAGTAGCTTCACAATTCGTTAAATGCGTTAATTTCAAAAATAAAGTGAACTTGCAATCTACCTCGCTCATCACATAGCTTCTGTTCCTGTATTCTCCACTCACACCCTCTCATTCGATCGAGATTGTCTCTCATTGCCTATAAGTAATCGGTGCGCGCGATTGTTAATCCCGCTAACTAATAGTTTCAAAGCGTAATAAATTTAACGATTATTGATGTGCTATATCAACAGGCTCTAAAATACCTTTTTCATTTACTAACTGCAATTTTCAGCTCCTTTCTGACCTTTCCTTCTACCGGCTGCGCGAAGAGCCATTACACAGACCCAATTATCGAAGCTATCCCATCATCTCAACACGTCCTGGCAGGTACATGCTTGAGAGCATGGTTGTTCTTCTTCTTCCTGATTTTGAAAGCGTAAAAAATAAAAAACTGCAAAAAGCCCGTCTTCATTCTCAAATCATCACTCTGCGCTCACCACATGTGTGGTGTAGATATCCGGGTATAGTAGTTATTTTAAATTGTTAGTACCGCCACTCAAAAGCAATCCCATAGTTGCATTCTAATATTTTAGGATATATGTTATTCGATGCAATTACTCAGTTATTTCTTGAATTTAACGGTCCGTGTTCTAAATCTTATGAGCTCGAAATAGAATTAGTGATGTTGAACCCGAACTGATAAAATTTTAGTGTTGACCGCCAAAAATTTGGCATGCTAACTGGCAATGTCTGGCAGGTTCCCTTATGCAGTCAATAGCGTATCTACATTAAGAGTGTCAACGTATGACGTTGAATCAAACTTGCGTTGCAACCATTAACTTGAATCAATTTGAACCTCGCTTGAATGAGAGTTTCACCCTCAATTTACGACTTCTTGGTTACACTGAGAAAGTTCAAAACTGGTTTTAACTTAAAAACGCAAAGTTTTCACATTGACTATTTTTGTGGTAAAGTGGATACCCTTACATCAAAACTGCTGCGGTGTCCAGAACTGAAATATAGAACTCATGATGTACAGGTGCAATATGCGCTATAATACTTTCATCTTTAGAGGAGGGGACTGACCTTGTTCCCGGCCAGCGGTGGAGAATCAATGAAATGAAGCAGGAAAAAGACCTGGAAAGGAAGCGACTTATTACCACCACCAACTTCTCTTCTCCGAGTTCCGGTTCAATAGGGACTATTTTTCCTCATTTGGTCCCCGCGAGATGAGTGTGCAGAACTTGAGCCAGTGAATGGGCCCTAAGGTCACCCGCATGACGGTTGGGCTCTAATCACTACTGGAAAACTCCAGGATAGTTCTGCATTCGAACATGATTTTTCATAAATTTATTTTAAGCTTCAAAAGTTATATGTAAGATTTTTCTCTTCCCATCAGAGAAATGACAAAACAATTACACAAATAAATAGCTAAATATCTTTTCCCACTAAAGAACATAAAAACGACCCTCCCTGCCTACATTATAAGGGAGAGAGAGTGATTCTCATGGCTCAAGTTAGGCAATAAATTCCTTACTCCTGGTTGCAGTCACACCACAGTCCTGGTTCTGTACTACTGAAAACTCTGAAAATTTAACGGAAGTTACTCTGATTCATGTTCTATATAACCATCCTGTTTGCGTATATACTGTTTATTTTCCAAATCTTGCCAGTATATTTCGATCTATCAGCATTTGACAGAAGGCATGGTTTTCTCTGTATATTCATAACCATGTGGCAGCTTTTGAAAATGTGTTCAAATGTCCCTGCGTGTGATAAAATTAAAAGTCTCTAATTTCATCGTTGAGAGTCATTTGTACATACGGGTATATTACGAGCAGACCAAATGATACACACAATTGAATTGGATTTCTTCGTTTTGCGTTTCAATGAACTGGAAAGTCAAATTGACAGAGAAGATGCTAACCCGCAGGCCTATAAATATATATTTCAGAACTAATATAAAAGTTCGTTTCTTTTTTCAAATCTCTATCAAAAACTGGAAAATATAGCTAAAAAAAAACATTGAAACATTTTCTACCAATTTAACATTTAAATATTTGGTAGAAAAGCTTTTTTTTAAATAAAACACATAATTTTAAGTGTTTGCTACAAACAGTTGACATTTTCACTACTGAATCTTTAGACGGTCTTTAGCAAAACAGGACAAGATTCTAACGTGCACAGACAAGGAGGAGACAGAATGTAAATTTCGAAATTGGCATCTGCAAAACATAATTCTTGTTGAGACAACAAGCATTTCTCAGGGTTTGATTCACCAAGTCCGAGCCGAGATGTATTTTGAGAATGAAATTTGCGTGTTTCATCTGCCTACTTAAGACTGATTTAGAGGCAAGGTCTATTGATCTAAAAGCGAGGAGGATTAACCTAAATGTGAAGTCGATCACGTTTTTGCTTCAGGGATCACCAACAAAGAAATATGCTCACTCTCGTCGTCGTCTCGTCAAGAATTGTGCTTTTTGGGAATGGAATGCTTATTCCTATGTTTGAGATTGTGCCCTCACCTCATCAGATCGCACGTCTGAATCTGCGCACCGTCGGGTACATTCTGTATGTGTCTGCATGTGCAGGCGCCAATTCCAGCCCCCTGCTCCGCGCGCGGAGCGTTGTCATGGTATTGTAGTGTTTTATTCCCTTCCATTTATTCATTTATAGAAATTCTTCTTTACTTCCTGGGAAATAATTTAACTTTTGCTGGAGCATTTCAACTCAGTTCAAGAAAACCGACGCAGTTTCACTACAGTGCATGAGTGTAGCACACAAGCGTAGCACTTGACGACCGATCGTCGGAGTCCCATGGATGCTGCCGATTGTTCAACGTCCATGCGATGTTTTCTCGTTTTGTTCGTTTTCTTAGCGTCTTTTGTAGTTAATGCATAATTCATTTCCAATATTGGACCTGTAAATTTACTTTATCAATTATTATCAAAATCGAAACTTCGATTAATGCATTCTGCATCTACAAAGGTGAAGGGGTTGAGCCGAAATGTGGCGAGTCTATTTTCAGCATTTTTTACAGCGCTTTCACTAATTGAAGACAGTTTTAGATGAAATGTTTCTGTGATTTCAGAATGACGTTTAATTTTCCCTGAAAATTTTTGTAAAGGTGATGATGTTTTAAATGTTTCCATTTATGTTTCCATTACATTCGTGATGTTAGCTCTACTTGTGATTGAACTTTTTAAAAACTTACATTTTCTCATAAAAGGGTCACCTGCGTTTGTACCATGGGATAGGGTTCATTTATTGAGAAACGGATGCATGCCTAAAATTTCTTTCCAAGTATGACGTTGAAATTTCATTGTGTGTAAGTGTTGGATGAGTTTACGCGACCATATCGATAAAAGTACACTCTTCAACGGAGGTGCAGGGTGGCATTAGATGGACCGCAATTGGAGTCACCTCAAATGCTGTCCAACTTCAATCTACATTGGTGATAGTGCTAATGAATGTTCAACGATTCAGTGGAAATTTCTTCCGAGTAAAACTGAAATATGATAGTCAACCAAAACATATTTTAAATGTTTTACATTGAGTTTCTGGAATGTTCTTTAACTCAGATTCAAGTAGAAACGATTGAAGCAGTAAGACACTGTGCATATTTCAAGGTACCAATGTACGTATTAATATGATTGATCGCATGAAATTTTTTCTAGTTATGCACTTGTTTGCAAAGTATACTTGTTTGCAGTGTGTAGTTACCGCACATATCTGAAAGATAAGAGATATGAGAAATACCTGTACACAAGAGGGAAAAAGGCAGCATTTCGTTGCCCTCTTTTCTGACGGACGTATGAATATGTATTTGTTCATTTAGCTTCTACTCCATACGCTCGAAGTATAAAGAGGGCTCAGACTGACGTCCGTATTTTGTTGAGGAATACTACCAGTGATGCACAGCAGCACCGTATGCCCAGTACAAGTGTACCAGCACATCCTTAGTATATCATCTATCCCTCCAACCCTGTGGCGAGCCTACCAACATCGACTTATCGACCACTCTCGAGAATGACGTCATTCTCTCGTACAGACTTGCTGCATTGCCACTAGTTCAGCTGTGATAGACTTGACCGGTGAATAATGACGCTCTGACTCGGTGCTATAAAACAAAGTTTATTATTTACGCTCACCCTGACGTGGTCCAAGTCCCTCATGGAGATGTTGTCATAAAACATTATTTGCGCACAATTTAGTACACAAACGCATTTTTAAACACTTTGCGCTTCCACTGCATTTAGTCTATTTCATGCACTTTTCCACATCAAATCATGTATACTTGAAATATTCGTTCAATTGAATGCGAACTCGCTGGGTAATCAGGGAACTGCTCAGTAAATGCACAGGCACCTTTTGGTGCCTGTTTGTGTTTGTTTTTCTTGTTTTGTTGAATTAGCTATGATTATTTTTCTGGTGATATGGACGGTAGAAGTGCATCCCTGAACACTCGAGGAACACACGTACATTTACTACTCTGCGCACAAACTGAATAGGTCACACAAATTTTTAACTACAGTGTGTTAGATAACCAGAAGTGTTTTTGTCTGCGTTTCCTGTGTCTGTAAAATTATTTTACACATTTTCTTATGTAAAGTATAATTGAACATAATTACTGAACATGTGACATGGCTGACAATTCTTTTAACATACTGTAAAACTTACGAGATTTGGGAGGAATGACAATCTTCGGCTGTTTTCATTTTATGCATTCAAATTTGATGTTGAAAATATTAAAGTAATGAAATGGGTGTGACTGATCTATTTAATAATAATAAAAAAATTATACTCATTTAATGTAGATTAAACCTTAACTCAGTGTACTTAAATTAAAATACGAGTCTCAAATTTTACGCGCCTACTGAACGTAGTATAGGTTGTCACGAAATGTAAAATTGAAGTTACTTTGAGATGAAAATAAAGAAAACAGAGATTGGTGGGTTCTTCTTGCTCCTAATTTTTGGCAACTTCAGCTAAGATATTATGGAATACAAAAATTTCTCCTTGCTTCCTGTACCTACTCTAAATTTCACGTTATCAGCACTGGATATCAAGTCTGCTCTGAAGAACATCATGTCCGACATCAGAAGAAGGAAGGAATTGCCACTCATTAGTTAACTTGACAACCATACAAGGGTTCGAACTCGGCGAGAAACTAAGTATTGCAAGAGGACTTTGTTCCCATGAGCATTGAAGGGTTAAATATCGGTGCAGTGACTTGACGATATTCTGAAATTGTGTGCTGTAGACTTGAAGGTAAAGTTTTAGGTCGATTCAAAGTAGTACACTGCGCCAATAGTTCTTGTTGCTGTGAATCGATCGTTGCCCCCACTAGCACTAGTAGTTCAGTGTTGTAACTAATACATGCTTACTGCTGCAGTACATACTGACACTGCCTGAGCTTGCTGTTGGCTAACAGCGACCGAAGACACGAACTTCAATTTTGTGCAGTTTAAGTGGATGTCACTGACGTATATCAGTGCTATGGTGCTCGATCATCGTACCTAACTTTATTACTTAATTTAAGTTCATTCAATTTTTCGGTGGTAAGAAGCTAAAAACGGAGGCCGCACAGGTTATGCCTCGTCATGCTACTGATGCTGCATTGATCCGAGACTTCAGCTGCATAGCAGAGAGCTTGTTTTGCATAGCAGCATGCATCTCAGCACAAATCGAAGTATTTCATATCAATGAATTACTGTTTGCTGAGTGACGCGGGTTTCGTACATAATGTTAACACTTCCTCGATTAATATATGATAAACAGGAAATAAACGAACGTCCCACTTGTCTATCGACTTATTAAAACATATTAAATCCAGCTCTCGAGTTTCTGGCTCGTGGAACGTGCCTTTCTCTACGAACTCTCAAGTAAAGCAGGTTTGTAGTTTTAAAAACTTGCTGCTAGGTTTGCTGCGAAGTGAACTTGATTGGGCGTTGAAGTTACTCAATAATTCCTATCGTATTTAGTTGCGACGGCTCGTTATATGCTTCAAATGATTTTTGGTTCAGTTGCCTATAAGAGGGTGCACACAGTGAATACATTCAGCTACTACAAATGATTTCGACTTTTAATACGCTGTAAATATGAGGGATGACATATTGAACAATTTGTGATTTATCTTTAATGTGAGCCGTTCGACACGTCTATTGATTACTGACTGGTAAACGAATGATTAAACGTCAGAACTTAATCAGAAAACAAATTTCGTTCGACTTCCATGTAAATGATTGTTAACTTCTTGCACACAACTGACTTAAAAATTCTACAAACCATGCTTAGAGAGCACAGTAACGTAGAAGCATGAAAAATTTCGTTCACTTCTAACTGGTGCTGCATCTAGACTTTTTGTTCTAGAATTGTCACTAGTACAATTCTTGTTATTTCTATACGGGATATTAATAGAATGATTTAGTTGAATTTCATCAAGTAAATATTCCCTGATATGATTAGCTCCAGCCCCACCCCCACCCCCAGTTCCCGCAGCCGGCCACTCCGCATGCACGACAGCCTGCGCCTCCACCCCAGCGCGCACCGCGCCCCGCGTGCCCTGCGCCGCTGGTGTGCTCGGGTCAGGTTGTGTGGGCACCACCTAGGCTGGGTGGGCCACCAGAACGCAAGCTTTGAAGTTTTCGGGATATCAGAGCTTATCATATATATTAGATTCACGAAAATATAAAGCTGTCGCCTGGACCTGTGATAAGTGACCGTCGGTTCGTAGCTACCGGGTCAACAGTCCTTGGGTAAATAAAATGTCTATGGTTAGGCCAAGATTCCTTTGGATGAGTCAGGTCATGTTAGGATAGATTAAGATAAGTTATATCAAGAGTTTAAATTCAACCTGATTAAGATTGGCTGTGAGGTAAATTTAGGTTAGGTTTTTGTTGGATAGGTTATAGGTTAGGTTGAGATAGAATAGGTTATGATATGCTAGGTTTGCTTATTTGCCTGTTTTGCTTATTGCGTTTGCTTATTAGTTTGCTTATTTACGTAAGAAAAACATGAATATTTAAGCTTGTCCAGCTAGCTTTTATCGACCAGATTTCTGATTTTCTCCATACGCTTCCTTCAACACATGCAAACCGATATTAGTCCTATACCTAGGAATAATATAATGGACATTAACCACGATTATGTTCACACGTACGCACATGAGCTTTGCTTTCAATCATTATGTAATTTTCACTGTTCATTCATAATGAGTTAGTTTTCAGATGCCACACGTCGAATTGAGAAGGATCGCTAAGCTCAAAAGCTGAACGTACGCTGCAACGTTCAAAACTCCCTTTGAAGCCGCAAGGAAAAAAATTAGCTGGGTAGTCATATAGATCAATTTCTCTAAGCGAATCCAGTTTCATGTCCAAGAATAAAATGCTAAAACTAATTGAAATCAGATTATTCATTTCGGTTTTTGTATTTTATTATGTATTACCGAATTAAGGTTATGGAGAAGAAGATCTTAATAACGTTCAATGTGGGAATACCTACTAAATATTAAATACTAGAGTACGCGGCCCGTCAAAAATACCAGGATTCAATAATTTCCTTAATTAAATCTTCCAGGATATGGATGACAAACACATATTTTCATTCTTAAAATATTCTTGTACGTGTACACGTGAAACTCGTAGCATAGATACGGTCATTAAGCATCCTTTAGAACGTCAGAGAGAGACGGACCAACCAAGTGAGGAAGCAACAACTGTGTATTATTGTATAGTGAATTACAGGTTTATTAAGTACTAAATTTTTAACATTTTTCTTTTTCATCTTCATTATGAAATTGCTACCCAGAAAAGAAGTTTCTTACATTCATCGAAGTCTCAGTGAAAGTGAGAATTGTGGAAAATACTCGTTGCGTTACAAATATAAGGTGTTGGTATGATATATCAGCAAAATTCTTTTTGTTACGAGCCCCTCTATGAGCTCTCAACTAATAGCCGTCTTGTAATCTCTATTGTGCTCCACATTTTGACTGAAAATTCTCATTATAATAGAAATGAAACGATCAAGGTTTTGATGCAAAGCTTTTAATTGGCATTAGCATTTTTTTCGTGCAATGTTGCTTCTTGGTGACCACGTTGTGTCGAGTGATGCCAGAAGCGCAGGTCTGAGGACGCCGGCCTGACGCGACGCTACCGCAACACAGGCGAGACTCGCAGCGGCTGGGACCCCGCATGTAGGCGCGTCTTCGAGCGCGGTCCGCAGATTGCGAAAGTGCGGAAAACAGGCGCGCGTGATTCTCTCTCCGCCCACTAAGCAATTGTTCAACTTCAGTTTTTCGTAACTTCGCTCGCTCGATTGCTCTTTCTCGAGCCTCAACCGAGAGCTGACCTTACTTAAACTCTCATTTTTTCACGGAAGTGTTATACGTTTTAACTCAGCTGAAACATTCTTGTGTTTTTTTATTGTCGCTTTCCGGTTTGTAGAGGGAAGATATTCAAAATCACCAGTCAACTTGCTTGTAAAATTACTTTCAAAAACTAATTTGTAGCGTACACATATGTTATTTTTAATTGAATAAACTGGGCAAAAGACCTGGCAGACGTAGGTTAGTTTCTTTCCAATATGTTATTCTGAGGTATAAGGATATTTTCTGGGCTAGAAATAATATGTGATAATTAATGCTTTGTTTCTAGAAAATCCCTTTTGGTGGGCAAGATTTTCTGGTATACTTCACATAAATTGTTAAAATAGACTGGCGAATCCTGACCCGTGAGCTGCAGTTGTCAGATGGCTGCGAGAGGTCTGAACCAAGGAGCCTCTGCAAATCCAGAGCTGGGCAGGGCTGGTCACACGTCTACGATGAATTTCTGTAGTTAAATGTAACTCGAGAAATGTTTTCCACTGCGTGATAAATTTGGTGTCGCTCCTGGGACATTTTAAATCTGAGTCTCTTTCAGCACTATCGGAACGATTTTCAAAACATACATTGCAAAATATAAAATGGATCGCCAAAATTTGATGCAATGTATTTTCTCGACGATAAACGACACAACACTCATTACTTTTGCCAGCCCTCGTCTTTAATTATATTTCACACTTAGTCTTTACCATCCGATTTGTCACAAGAGGCAAGTGAAATGCATTTATTGTTGCATGCATGAAACAGACGAGGCGGCTGATAATTGTTCCCAAAGTAGTGGGTGAGGTTACTTTCCTAAGAAAATTAAAATGAAATTTTTACTAAATCGCATGACTTAGCCGGAATATTTTTGGTCAATATTGAATTTAAGCCTTTCACGGAAATTAGAAATTCCGTTCTGAAGAATCGCTAAAAG
>JACJUY010000628.1:50130-68561 GCA_014220935.1 Platorchestia sp. MABIK | reverse complement strand
GCCTTCCAATGTGTCACCTTCGCTGCATTTGAGTTGGCGCACTCAAAAACTAGCCCAGGGTCTAATATGTAACTTGATTGAACAAAAAAATCACGCTAATCGAAGACATCAATTGAGCTGCCCGATCAGCTCAGGTTGCAGTTCAGAACCTGTTAGAGCAGGGAGAGTGCGAACTTTTTCTGCCACCTATTAATTCTGCTTTATTTCCGATACTTTCGACACTTTCGATTTTCAAATTTGAATCTATTTTTGAAATTAATCATATCAAGTTCTTGTTAACAAACCAACTGTACTTCTCGTCTAGTTCATAATATTCTACTATTTGTTGTTAAGAAAATTCGAGCTACGAAGTCGATACCATATTTTTCAACTTAATTCTATAATATTATTGCCACTATTTGAGGATATAATGGAGCTGAGCATAAAATTCGTCAATGCTTCACACAACTATTTAGTAACTCTATGTAACATCCAGGACATACCTGGTTATTGTGCGTCAAATTGGGCTACCGTCCTTTTCGTATGTGCTACTTCAATTTTTTATTTGCTGTTGCTCAATTTTCGATGATCAATGTGATAAGCTGGTCGTTAGAGACCAATACAATGGATCACCAACAGCATGAGCATATTGTAGGGCCGTGCCGACGCTAGAATCGAGACTGTCCAAGAGGTCGAGGAACATGTGGTGGTGAAGAATGAAACAGATAGCGATAAACGTTGATCATTATCTGAAAGTTATACGTACTATACCTAAATTACGGCTAGCTTCCGTATGGCTTTCATCGATCGTTAGCTTTGGGAATGAGGACAAGTATGGGTAGAGGTAAAAAAATTGAAATCATCATACACCGATCTGATAATTTTATTAAATGATGTCAGGAATAAACACTTTTTGGCCGCTCTTTGGTTCACATAAGCCACCACAAGGTAAGTTCATCACTTCGTATAACTATCAGTGTTTCTTATTCGCACTGTAGATGTTCGCTACTTTAATGGACAATGTAATGCATTGATTGTAATTTGTACCGCACTTAGCTTTCGCTTAATACGTTATTAAAGAATTTTGTAGCTTGCTTTTTTGCATAACTTGCTGAATGATTTCATATATTGTTTTCATAACAGAAATTATGTTGGAACTTGCATGTCTTCGGTTGTTTGATGTAGCCTCTAGCGCTGCTTAGTTACATTAAACTGTAGACAATTATCTTATCGAGTAAACGTGAAGTAGTTCTGAATATATTTCAATGTTGAATTTTCATGAGCATGAAGTAAATAGTAAGTAGAGTAAAATTTTGATGTTGATGGCAGTATTTTGATGTTTAGGTGTTCCTTACAATAACATGTTATGTTGTTCAGCACTGGAACGGACTGAGTTGTCACATTAAAACGCGACAGTTGATCTTTAATTGTGTACGCATATTTTTCAAGAACGCAAATTTTTACTGCCATTCTTTTCTCGCACGGCCTTGTTTGCAGAGCAAATTTTTTAAAACGTATTATGATTTCACAAACTTTAAAAAATTACCAGCAGAAGTTTGTCTTCCTAGAAACCAAGGCACAGCCAAAATTTCGATTTCAAGCCCGTAATTAAGATATCAACTTTCGCATTTTACAGCGAAGTTCCCGTAGATCTAACTTCAACTTTTTTCCAATGTTGTCTCTACCTGAGTTTGAAATTGAATTCTTGATGCTCTAATTTTTTGAAGGTCTTCAAGGAGGATCTCCACAGCGGAATCTGATTCAAAGGATAGAAGAGGTAATCAAGGCCCCCTACACCGGCCCAGTCGTCACCTCGATGTCTGCGTTTCTGAGCCGCAACAGCCTCTCTCGGCCGGTGCGTGAGTCCATCAGGCAGCAACTCCGAGAAGAGCCTCGCTTCAACTTCCAAACCCAAAGAGTACCTGCTTCTATGTTTGAAAACACAAGGTCTCCTGGAGCAATTGCTAATTCAGTTCTCCCGCGCTCAAACCCCAGCAGACCAACTCAAGATGGCTCAAAGCTCCAACCGTTTGATTTCGGATCCAATAGCTTCGAATTTTCTAAGCCATCCGGTGTTCCTAACCTTAGAAAACGGGAAACTCCGAGCATTTCAACACCGTTCCAAGCTTCTTTTATTGATAGAGATCTGGGTCAATTTCAAACGTTTTTGTCAACCCCTCAATCTAAATCATCATCCATCCGTGCTGGAGAATCTAACCCATTTCAATCTTTTCGATCTGATATAAATGGTGACGATGGAGGATTCCGGGTAATTGATCCGCCACCTCGGAATAACCAAAACATTGCTCGCTTTCGATCTAAATCCAAATCAGTTAGTTCTAGTTCATCTTTTATAAATTCTGACGCTCCTTTAACTGGGACTGAAACATTTTCTACCAATCCTTCAGCACCATTCTCATTCCAAAATGGCGTTTTCAGTCATCAGTTTGAGTCTAAGAGAATGAAACGTAATGCAAGAGACGGTAATTCATTGCCCCTCCATAGAGACGCAAGACAATCTTCATCGTCCAATATTTTGAGAAGACAGTCCGACTCCGACCAGTCTTATATTGGATCGATAGGCAGCATGTTTACGCGCTTCACGGATAGTATTCCTACCTCTTTACAGGACGTTGGGGAACTTTTTGGATTTGAAACAGAAGATCGTATCGATACACAGTCTTCCGCGAGTAATGGAAAATTTCATGATCGAAGACAGTTTGACGGCATGCAACCTTTACCGTTTCCAGTTTCCATCCCCGCCAAACCAGCCTACATGATTCTCCCCCAGCATCCCGTGAAGCACGTCCCATCAAAGCAGCGATATAAAAGAGACGTAGATTCTGATGTGGATGACATGAAATCTGAGCCAACTCGTCGCGTAGAACGCCGAACCCGAAGACCTCTGAGACACGAAAAATCTCGAGATGTTCGTTCAATTTTTCGGCTGAGGCCTATTGAGATTTCAGGCAATTCAAAAATAGGCCCTGCTGGAGGAAATATACCTTCGCACAAGATTCAAAATCTTATTGGCCACAACATCTGGAGTGATCCTAACACTGTACGGTCTTCTTTACCAGTTCAATTGCCGCCTACAGTAGGCACCTCTTTTATTCATAAAGCTCCAAACCAACTTTCAGGTTCACCAGCCAGATTATGGCCGGTGATAGATACTACTGGGATTCGCACTGTTCGTGGCCATACAATCGGTTCACCAGCTCTAACACGTCCTGTGGTTAGGCATTCTTTTATTCATGATGTTCCAAATCACCTCTCAAGCGTACCAGCCCATGTGCGAGGTACGCTCCACCAGCCTGTAATACGCACTGCAGCTGTTAACGATGTGCCCTATCAAATTATTCCTGACAAAACTGTGATCTCTGACGGAGGTAACAATTTTAATTTAATAACCCACAAACCCAAAGGAATTCCCCCCATCGAAACTTCTTCTCCAGCTGTGATTTATAATGAATCTGTCCTGGAGGGTAGAGAAGCTCCTCTTGTTGAAGTGAACTTTGAAGATTTACCAGTGCTTGATCATGGTCATGGTAATACAAAGCGACTCAGAGAGATTGAAGAATTCATTAGGAGGCACAATGATGCTGTTAATGGAGTACATAGAGCCCAAGCCCAGGGACAAAAAGACCTAAGGTCAATCAACGCAGCAGAAGCTGCTGTTCAATCAGCACCAAGGAATGTTTTGCCTACTAATGCCAACATTTTTCAGAGCACCGCTAACCCTCTCAATAATGTTAAAAAAAGACAGTTGATTCAATCTGGAAACGGTTTGAGAGGTCAAATAGGAAGTCAAATTAAAAACGAACGTCTTGATACTCAGACAAGGTTGCGTACAGAAGGTGCAACTGGCTTTTCTGATTTTCATACGTTTCCTGCGTTTCCTGAATTTGACTTTGCTCAGAACTTCCAACCAGAATTTGATTTTGGAAAGAGCTTTCAGAAAGACTTCGGCAAAAGCTTCTTTGGATTGCGCGACGTAGACAATTCCATCGATATAACTGAAGGACAGCCTCATGATGTGGAAGATCTTGTCGAGCTATCAACTCCGTCGGTCAATATCCACAATGACCCTTTACCTTCTCAGAGTCCTCTTAACAATTTTCATCAGGTCAAAGCGTCGCAGCACACAGGATCTAACCCATTGCTGACGCAGCACGGTGCTTTGAACACTAACCCTGATCTATCGCAAATTGTTGCACAACACCAACATTCTACTTCTCATCCTGTACAACATTCTCAACAGGTGACTCATTTTTCTCAGTCGTTACCGATTCAGCATCCTCAAATACACCAAGGCCCTGCTTTGCATCCCGCTCTCGCCAGGACACCACCTCCTGTTGGTTTCGTCCCTCCTCACGGAGCTGGACTGCAGCAGCGAACGCCACATCCCACCTTGCGAACTAACTTCGGCCATCCTGGAGTATTCCACAGCAGGCCACTTTTTCTCAACAATCCTCATCGGCGTAACAAAAAATCTGATGATACCGCAACGGGACTCGGAAATTCTAATATTTTCACACCTAGCCCAGCGCCTATAGTAGGTGCTCTGCCCAGCGTTTCAAGGACCCAAACATCCTCTGATGGGGCAAGAAAAAACAGGCGTCGGGTTAGAAAGAATATCATGACTGGTTCCCGATCTGGGATGAAAAATCGGAAGCGATCGAAAAGGAACAAGAGAAGTACTCAACTTGCACAACCGGAGCTATCATTTCCTCAAGATTTAGCTAACCAATTCTTTTCCGAATCGTTTGGTGAGTGCAGTTCATATTCACCGGCGATGCCGTTATTAACGTCTTCTTTCCTTACAAATTCAATCAGGCCGAATTTCATTGTGTACGCGGGTATCTATTTGAATAATATAATCTAAATTTTGAACTGAATGTTTTCGGCCTATCACGAGCAAAATTTATCTTGGAACGCATTTTTTTCTTGGGATCTCGTCTTATTAACAGAGACGCTCAATCGCTTCTAAAAATAATTTTGCTTGCATTTGATTTTTCTCTCTTGGTTGCTCATTTATACCTTTGAAATTTATGCGATATCGATTTCAGCGTACTTTTCAAGTTGCAATATTCATTTTACAACTTTTCATTCCTCGTTTTTGACCCTAAGTTTTATTTTTTATCTAATTTCTCATTGAGTTGTTTCTTGGAAAATGTTTATGCTTTTTCCACGTGTGTGTATGCCGTCTCTTTCTTCCTTGACATTGACTCGAGCTAATTAAGAAAAATTCCCTAAACTAACATCATCCAAACTCTTCGCATTGTACTGTCCGTTTTCGCCTGCATGAATTAATGGGGACACTAATCTCGGTATTTTATTGCATGCCGTTCACCTGCACCTAATTCCTATCCAAGAATATGCCAGAACTAATTATAAGTTGCATGTTACATTCTCACGTTCATGTTCTCAATTTTTACGATGTTTATTTTAGGGGCAGTATTTCCGTACCTTTCGATAATTTCAAGAGAAAAACAAAACTAAAATTGAGTTACTACTGAGTTTTACGAAGTACTTACACGACCATACGTTGTGAAGAAGGACCAACGTGAACTGAAAACAGTCAAGTGTTCGTATGTCAGGAACAGCATGTTTTCACGGAGCCAATTAGTTGAAGATTTATTATATACAGCGCAACGTTTTCGTGCGTTTGCCTGCAGTACTAATTTAAGTTTTAGTATTTGAAATGAAATTGAAATTTCCATCACCCCTTGCGTACACAGTGTCGCTTTCAAGACAAGAACAGTTATATTCATGAAATAGGGGCGTAGCATAAATTTCTTAGGCTTCTAACTTTACTTTCAGAAAATTTAAGCGCAGTATTGCTCATGATGCTGCGTCACTCTTTACTATTTGTTTAATATCACCTGAGAGTATTTCATTTACTTTATACATATTGTTAATGTCGAACTTATATAATCTCTTTTGCCCAGACACACCACTAGCAAGAGAAGGGAGCGATGGATTCATGCAAGAACAGAACCCTATGCCAGACTTCGCATCTCTGGGCGGCTTTGGCCCGATGGACGAAGCATCTCAAAGAGAAGGTAGACCATCCCCCATTATATGTTACATTGTGTGAAGTATCGTCAGCAGAGATTTGTGTGTAAGGTGTATATTAAAATTATGGAGGTTGAATTTAATCTGAAAAATGTATTAGGAGGAGGGAATTATTTTTTTTGCACTGAGGGGAAAATATTCAGTTTACTTGCCACTTTCCTGAGAAGTACTGGCAAGTTATCTACATTGTAAGTTAAGTATTTGCTCTCAGAATAGATTCGCAACGTATTGTGTGTGTTGGAGGATTAATCGCTTCTGTGGTTTAATGTTAGAGGGGCTGTATTATACTATTGTACTTGTATGGCAGTCTTTTGCAGCTCTTTTATGTAAGTTCACCCAATAAGTAAGAAGAAACCTGTGGCTGAAGAACTCAGATAATAAGCTCCTAGGTCCAACGGTTCTCTTTGCAAGACCAGCAACCTTGTGAGGAATTGAAGTGTCCTTCACCTCGATAAGAAGAGAAGAGAAGAAAGAGAATGTTGACCGTTGAATTTCTAGTTGAGGCTGGATGCAAGGTAATGGCCTTCACGTCCCTGCCTAGCTAAAGAGGTCTAAATGTTATGTCATTATAACCACTTTGAAAACGTTATCGTAACCGTAATTACCGATTTTAAACAGACTTCTGATCTAGCAATGTAGATTGTTAGCTATTACAATAACGAGCTCTTAGTCACTACAGAAATTAAGAAGAGTCATCACTTTGCCAGTTTCGTTTCTGTATGTTAATGCGAGTTATAGCGTGAGCATGGACGATCCTCTGAGCTCGGTTAAATCGCTGATTGCTACTATTTCCGTGCGTAGTCATATCCAGCGTAAAAGAAACTCTCAAATGAACTTATGTTTTTTTAAGAGCTCTCATTTCATCGACATTGATATTTTAGTTAAAGTTATGGAGGTATTGAGAATAAGCTAACGGGTGTTCAACCAAACTCTACTCCACAAGAAGGCTCTGCTTTTCTAGACGAATGGTGCGCTGTGCTATCGAACACAGTAGCGAGCATTTTCTGTATAAGTCCAACGGCTGGGACATTTGCTGGACTTGTTTTTCAAAAAGCTACAACTGTGCGGCTGAACTTCTGAAACATACAGTGCAAAGCAAGATGAACGCTACATTCGTTATTTTCGTATCTGTCTCTGCACTCACGGACTAGTCGATTAGGATGACCCTCCTTCGTCATAGCATATGAGTGAGGTTTGGGAGAGGACTTGAGAGATGAATTAGGATCTAAGCCCATGCACAAGTGTAGGCCAAAGTGAAGGCTCAATCTCTAAATGGAGCCGTTTTAATTGAATTTAATTTTCTTTCATGCGTAAACTTACCACTAACAAAAGAAGGGAGCTTTCGATTCATGTAAGTACAGAACCCTGTACCACACTTAACTATATGTTGTTGTTTAGGTTCCAGTTTCTTAATACTTTGTATGCACGTTTATTGGTTTGAGCTTTTCCGTGGAAATGCTACAATGTCTTCTCTTATCAGTATGACCTCACGTAGATCGTGCTCTAAGACGTTAGTTTTATTTTTATTTCATTTGCTCAGAGGGGGCTCGTTTATTATTTTACTCTTCTGTAAATATTACGTACACTAAAAATTCCACACTCACACTAATTAGACCCAAGAATGTAGCAGTTAACAAACTCAACAAATTCTTTTTAACGTTGAATTTTTCACGATTTTAGGACTTGGCTCTCTCTGTTGGGGGAGAGATAAGGCTCGAGGACGTAGTGGTTATTCCATGAATAAATAATGCCATACCAGCAATAGTTTTCAGGATGGGAATAACGAATTGATTATGACCAGCTAGTGTTAAACAACTTTAAATGTTTGTACGAATGTATTAACCCCTCAGTCGTAAAAGTCATGGAACGGCTAATGAAATGTTTTTATTTACTCCTCAGCGGCAGAATTCACACCTCATTTCCGAGTTCCTGTGGTTGAGGTAGCAGAAGAAAAGCTGGAACAACCTTCCTTCGGCCCCGATAGCTTCCCTACTCGTCAGGTTCGTTCATGCCTTCATTCTAAAATATTTTGATCTTTTTATTTTAAAACAGAAGTAAGTACCAGTATGCATTACGGTATAGTGTATAAGCACCCTACCATGATTACCGTAGTACTTTTTCCGAGTGAAATTCAAAAATCTAACTTTCGCTCAGTCCTGCTACTCAGTGAGCTGTAGCGTGTAGGGTTGTGCCAAAAAAGAATTTGAGAGCCAACTATAACTGCCAGAAATACAGATTTATGAGCTCGTGTGCATGCCGAGCGTTAGATGGTCATGAATTGAAACGTTCTGATCTTGATTTCTAATACGAGTATAATACTGATTCAAAATATTGTTGGCTTTTTCTACTTGCAGCATTCTAAGCACGAATAGCGAAGCAAACCTAAAACAATTTAATATTCAAAATATTTCGTTAACTACTAGCGAATCGTCACCAGAATTCTAATTTAGATCTACAACAATAGACTGGTTGATATACAACTACTTCTATCTGGGCCCGAATGAGCTTAGTGATTTCCATAAGGCATCGTGTGGCAATCTTAGGCTAATGTACATATTTACATTTAACTTTTTTACTTACAGCCAGAGTAATCAATTAAATTTACTCTTAAAAAATCGAGAAAACAACAATTTGAGAGAATAATTAAAGATGTTTTATTCTACAGCCAGATGTGAATGATTAAAACGAGAACTGCATTTGTATAGACTGAATGATAGATTTCATTACCGAACTTACGGCTTTTGAGTGATTTAAAGATTAAAAGGTTATTTTTTAACGGCTAGCCATACGAAGACAAGACACAGATGACACTTTTTCTCACATATGTTATGGTAGAAGGCGTTCAGTTCTAAGCCTTAATTCCAATGAATTGAAATCTGTACCGAAATCCCGTTACGCTTTAATAAAGAAGAATAAACTTGGTTTATGGTAAAATGATCTTGATGACTAATTAACGCATATCCTAACTGCTTAAGATCTTCATCACCATCCGTAGGCTATCTTAAGTTTTAAAAATGAAACTGTAAAGAAAAAATTGTCTTAATCGTACAGAATCCGCGGTTTGAATGTACATGTATTGTATTGCTGTCGACTTTCAGAGCAATTGTTAACGTCGTATATTGAAGAATTCCTAGTTTGTAAAATGCTTTTGTAGCTATATTTTGCCTGTGTAAAAAATATGATAAATTAATCAAATTGTTTGAAACTTCAACTGCAACTTCATAATTCGAGGATGTGAATGTTGCTATTCGTGGTGAGTTAATTGATCAATCTGTTAATCAAATAGCTCGCGCCACTATGTTTATTCATTTTTTTTCATTTTTAGTCTAATTTCATGATATAAAAATGGTGTGTTTGCCTATATACATCCACATTTCAATCATTTTAACAGGTAATTCCCGAATCTAAATGATTCTTGTCATGATAAATATGTCAATGTGACTAAATTTCTTTAGAAAAATTAGCAAACGGCAAAGTCTTCTCTATATTGAGCTGGAACTGTAAATTATTTTATCCAATCATAAAGGAAAAAAATTGCATTATGTCCAAATTAAGATGCAACTTTGACGTCATAAGCTTCAAAAAAAGTTGGCTGAATGGAAAATGAGAAAATATTATTCCTATACAAAAACTCTACCAGCCATCGTTTGATATGGAAAACTGGTTATAGAGGTGAAGGCGCAAACACTTATAACACTTATATAAGTAATCTGAAGATGAAAGTTCCAAAACTGATGACAAATGTGACTAAATCTTGATCTCTTCGAAACGCCCTTCTTTGAATTACAAAAACGCGACAAGGGATTGTTTGTTCATAGGATCCACTTTCCTCCTTGGGTGAAAATAATAAAATTAAAGAGCTTTTCAAAACTTTTAAATTATGATGTAACAATCATGATCTCAGATTTCTTTTCCAATTTCCCTACCTTACGGAATTTTTCCAGTTTATCACGCGTTAAAAGACTAAAAAAATTGCTTATTATATATACTAAAGCACTCGATACACAATTTGATATCACTGTCTATTTATAAAATGCAACGTTTCGATGTACGAACATCATCTTCAGGCTGAAAAATCAAGTAAATTTTACAGTCACGATAATAAAAATGTAAATCAAATGTAAAACAGAATCTGACGATATAAAAAAGCTAACACAGATCACATTGTAAGATGACTAGAGGCGATAAATTTGTACAATATTAATACTGATCACTAGATCACTAGATGAGATTGAACAAGAGTTAGATGTTCACAGCACCAGAGGCAATGGCAAAATGAACGATCAAGCGGGTGTTTCAGACTTCTAAGCTACAGTCCTATTGAAGTCCTCAAACATGAAAAATGTGAGCAAACAACATTATCTGAAAATTCGTTGCTTCATCATTACTTTCTACAATCAGGACGCCTACACGTATGTATATATATCATCAGGTTTTCTTAGGCCCAACTTGGAAAAATATTCTTGACAGTGCCACCTGTCTCCCTTATAGCACACCAACTTCTGATCTACGGGATCATCTTCCGTGGTTACTAATTAAAAAGAAGAGTTTAAAATCAATTGTACACAGCTCATTCACATTTAAAAATATCGATGCATAGAAGATTAAAACTCAAAGAAAAATTCCGTGATGTATTAGTAGACTGAATCCTTTTTTGTACAACTGATCAACTACAGATTACTGCAACAAACGTTCATAAAACAACATTTATTAAAAAAAAATGCTAAAATGAATTAATAATAATAATGTACGGCATCAATGTCCAATCATCCCTCACTCAATTACTTTGGAAAATGAACTATAATCTGTAATAACTCAAGAAAAATTACTTAGCGCACAAATTTTACCGGTTCAAAAATGAAATAAAAACTTGGCTCCTGCTCAAATCTTTTCGCAAACCAAAACATGATTTGGGGAGGAAAATTGAATTTTTGTTCAACAAAATGCAACACTACGCAGGGAATGAAGACACTGAAAATCGTTCAAATAGCTTCTTTGCTTACATAGTGAAAGTGCACACAATGCCGCTACTGATCAATGCATCAATTATTGTACTACATGGGTCATATTTAAGAAATTTCATTTCGCTTACTAATCTCTTGATGCTTTTGACTGAGGAATGAAATTTATATATTTAATCAAATTGTTTGAAAACGTTCGCAGTAGAAGTATCGAAGTCCACAGATGATATAATATCCCCGGTTCTCTATCGCACTTAATTTTTTCTTTTCCTAAGGTATTTTTCCAAACTTCCTAAAAATTGCCAGGGGGACTCCCAGTTTCCAAATGGTGATAAAATCTGTCAATTTTTTTTAAATAGCGCTAAAAATTGTGGACAAGAAAGCGTATCCACACTGTGAACAGAAATTTTTCTTTATCGGTTCCTAATGGGTTCTACTTCAAATAATCGACAATTCCTAAAAATTGAAATCTCCTGCAGTATCTTCACATAAATTCCAATAACCAAGTAAATAGAGCATTCTCTGAGATTCTCAACTTCCGTATGTTAGCTCAGCTCCCATGCTAGGGCATAATAGTTTCCCAGTCATGGTTAAGAAAAATTTTTGATGAACCGTTAACAATGTGTTATTAGAAATTTAATTGATTCTACTTAACATGGTATTCCACTAGGATCGGTTTTGGGACTCTTGCTGTTCTGGATATTCGTCAATGATATTGTTGAATTCGTTCTTTTTGAAATTCATTCGTTCTGCTCACAATTACTCTATGTATTTCTAGCCCTTACCAATGAAAACTATAATGCAAAGCCAAATAGAGTAAATTGAGAATTTGGAAAAGTCTCAAAGTAGATCAAAACAAATAAAATTGTTTAGAAAAACCTTAGTTCGCTACGAGAGGTGCTCACAAGCTTAAAGTCCTCAACTGACACTACTAAATTTCCTTTGCAATTTCATTTAATAAGATGAATAGTACTTCACAATACTTTTGAAAAACTACATGTCCTTATTTGAATATTGCGCCTTTGTTTACCATGTTAATTTTATTGTTTTGGCAAATATTTTCACAAACTGGTTAGTTGGAAATTTTGAGTCTTTTCGTGCTGGCATTTTCTTCTAAGCCAAAAAGTGTTCCTAACTAAAGGGAAGGTCGTTAAGCGAGAAGAGCACCCAGCTTTCAGCCCCGTCCTTCATTTCAGATGCTACATGCTACACCACGCGAACTTTGCCCATGCGCCACCGTTTTCACTGCTTTAACCCATGCGGGACAAATTCGGCTGGATTTGTTTCAAAGTTCTGCTGCTCTCTTCAACAAAATTGAATAAAATTACTCATTTGAACGGTAATTTTATTTATACATCATTCACTATCATGCTCGAGATAAATGCGTTTAGTTCGAGCATTTGTTCGTTCGTTAGGAAAGTTTCACAAAAAAATTCGTTTGCGACTTATGCTGAGTGACGATCATATCAGTGTCATTACAATAATATCAATCACTAACATTCATTGTTATTCCATCAGGATTTCCTTGATGGAGACAAAAGAGAGAAGCGATCACCTCCTCTAAGCGCCTACGGCCAAAGCGTGAGCGACAGCAGCACGAGCAACTCCAACCTTCACCAGCAGCCTCTGATGCCCTTCGAGTCCTTCCCTTCGTTCAACTTCCCCAAGTTCGGTGAGCGCAACAGCAGAGAGCTTGGTGGGTCTCCGGTGTCTTTTTCGACGAGCCAGCATGGCACTCGAGACCAGAGACGTCATCAGGCTGCCTCCACCTACCAACAGAATCCATCGACTCGGTCTTCACCATCGACTTTGAGGTCTCGGTCAGGGGAAGCGCAGCAATACCATCCTAGAGATACCATATATAAGGCTGAGGGTCAGAGAATATATCCCTCATTTAACGGAGGTCGAAGCCAATTTTCCCGACCTGCGCCTGCCCATACTGCCAGAAGCGCTTCCAATAGGCGTCCCTTCTATCCCTCTCAAAAGTTAGTGACCGGACCCAAGAGTCGGAGCAGCACCAGCACTCACAACTCTTTGCCAAACGGCTTTAGGGATTTTCATGAAACGTTTTACGGACACAGAGATAAGCAAAGGCCAGGTAGTCATTCCCACAGACAAGATGATTTTTCTCCAGTCGATAACTCCCTACTTGGATCTGGTAACTTCGAAGTGTTGTCAGGAGGCACGTTCTATGAAGACGACGGAAACGGTGGTGCAGGGGCGTATGGTCATCAGAGACATCCCTACGACAGCTTCCTAGATCATGGGTATCCTTACAATGAGGGTGGGCATTACAATCAGCCTCATTCAAATAACTACGTTGATGACTTCTTCTCAAACTTCCGAGATTTCTCTGAGTTTGCTGCTAGGAGATCAGATCGGGAAGAAAGAGACGATTTCTTCAATGGACATGCTTCTGAAAACACAGACAAAATCGTTTCGTTATCTCCTTCCGAGACCAAGAGGCTGAATTTGGAACACGGTAACCATCAAATTAACTCGAATAGTTCCGACTCTGGTCTTGAAATACCTGCGTCAGGTCATGCCTTGCACAGGCCTCCTCGCAATATTCAGGAGGTGCTCGAATTAGAGGAAGCAGAGCCCAGCAATATGGAAACGGCAGATTTATCTGTTGACGAAACGGACCCCCTTGTCGCTACGTTTTAGAGTAAGGTTACAAATGTTATAGGATGTGTTCACTAGAATTATCAAAGCTTCCATTGGAAATTCAGCGCTGGATGATTTTACTGCATGAATAAGTGGGCAAGAAAGGTTCTAATTGTTCTCGAAATTTTGATTGTTCAAATACAAAAATTTATTTAACACTTCTGAAACCAAATGGGAAATTAGCATGTTATTCTAGGAATTGAACTATTACACTCTCTTTTTTATTGAGCTATATTTTACGATTTCAAAATAAATACTGTGGCATATTTGTGTCGTTTTAACTGGAGTTGATGTAGAACATTTACTTTGGAGCATAAGCGGAAGTTTAATCAACTTACCTCTGAGAAAGGTGAATTTATTGTAGCACGACAAATGCATAAGTGTACGTTAAGTTCACCGAAGTACGCGAACAGATTTTGGGAGTTTAATAACCGCTATCTCTTATCTCCTCTAATTACTCCGATACACTGCTGAGAATGAAGCCGCAAATACGTTTTCGCTTTAAATAAATATTGTTACAGAAAATTTACCGGCTACCCGTACAAATTCTTTGTATTTCGATCAGATGTTGAATGCATTTTACTTATGCCAAAAGTGACCGGGAATGAAGATTGCTGAAATCGTTATACGAGTGTCTTCTTTTGAGCTCAACGTTTGTTATTGACCAAGATTGTTCTTCCGGTATTTGGTCTAGCTGCATAAGTAATTCTGTCGGCTTTTTATCATGAATTTATGTACGCTGCATTAGTTATCTTTTCTATTGTTCGGTCTGAACATACAACGACAACTCAAGCCTTTTTCATAACTTCGAATGAAATATATCAAGATGTGTTCTTTTGAATTTTTGTTCGTGTATAGAATTTGAATGCTTCTAGGACTGGATTGGTTGTAAATTATTTGTATTGATGTGATTCGCGTTTTACATTTTGTTTGTTTATTTATATCTCCTGTCGTGACGGAGCTGTCAAACTCAAATAGAAAACTATCATTGTAAGAATAATAGCTGGTTGTGTCAGAGTTTACGTGTCCGTTTCCACTTTAGATAAATAAATAATCCCAGGTCTCAAACTGAAATTCCATATTTTAAGAAAGCACTTAATATTTTTTGTCAATGCCTAGTCTTTTCCCAAAGTGTAGAAGCAGAAATTGAGGATCACGAGCATCCTATATTGAATTCTTTTACCTGAATACTCTACCATACAAGCGCTCTTCTCAATATCGTCTCTTCTTTTCGGTCTCTGTGCCTCTCAGAGCATAGTGAAAGTTGGCTGAAATTTATAATGGGATAAAAATTTACCACATAGACCTCAAGCAACCAAGATAGCTTACGAAAACACTTGAACTTTCCCATGCGCTTTCGCTTCATTCTTGGTTTATGCACCTGAAGCTTCAGCGTTAACGTTTCCTCATGAGACTACAGTAAGTAAGGAGGTTACCATAGTAAGATAACATCTATTCGAAATCTCCATTGTAAATTACATTCATGTTTTGTGTGTTCTCAAATGTGTGTTTGTGTTTATTTGTTCTCTCATCAATGTTTTCTTTTGTATATAGCACATTAAATAGATATTTTGTTATCACGCTTGAGTTCTTTTTATAACCTTGGGAAAGGGAAAAGGCCTTGGAAATTAATCATATAAATACCTCTAACGCAATAGCGTTAACTTGGCGACGCTGTCACTCGGTGCGCGACCACGACATAAAGTGTTTGAAATAAAGGCTCAGCGGAAGCTGTGCTGCAGGCACCACATTTAATTCTGTATTCGATTTGTTGTACTGATTTATCTAGCGATCCCCACGTTGTTGTCCGTATAGGTCTGTGCGCTCATTGAACCTCTGCATGCCATGTTAGGACGACCAAAGACTATCTGCTCGGCTGTTTATGAGGAGGTTTTCGTAAAATTATTGTTTTAAATTACCCTTGATCTAATTAATGTTATACCAAACCATTGTGAGATGAACAATCACACGTTAGAATATCGATTAATAACCAAGTTAAGACATGACATGTAGTAAGTGATAGAAAAGAAAACTGAAATTGCCTTTAGGGTCACTCGGAATACGACAATGGGGATAGACACTATGATAATACCAGGGATAAAATGAGCTGCAATTCGCATAAAAAGGAATGACACTTTCCTAACAGCAAGAGGAAAATGTTGTTTCTCAAGAGCAGAAGTGAAAACTTCCATCACAGGCCCTAAAAAGCAAATCAGATGTGCTGGTAAAACTGATCGGAATCAGCGCAATATAGTTAGTGGCATATACAATAACCAGGATACATGTTCTTTGGCCAGCCTTGGAGGCTTGGATCTATAGATTCGCACGTTTCAAAATTAAATCTATTTCCCTTCTGGTGTTGCTGAAGACATCCAACCTGAGTACCAAACCCAAAGTGACGCGTTGCTGTCGAGAAGGTATCATGTGATGGAGCAAGCACAACTCGATGACAGTCACTACTGATTGTGTGGAAATGATGCGCAGGTCTTTGTTACGAAACAATGACATCCAGCCCTCATTCATTTACTCAAGAAACAAATTCATTTAAAGTGGCATTAAAGAATAAACCTGATTGGTCATGAGTCAACTTTTGCAGACTAAAAAATGAAGAAACGCTGGCTAACATAGAGAAACAAGACATCGACTAAATAGTAACTTGCCTGCTAAAGGTAGATATCAGCATTGCATGCTGCTAATTAGGTGTTTATTAGAGACTGTGCGCCTATGATTTTTATTAGCTTGCTTGCTTCAGTAAGGAATACATTTAATAAATATAGGGGATATGGATATATATACATATCATTGTTCTGCCTTTTGCATATCGAAATTATAAATAGAAGTGCATGTAAACACGTTTTGAATAAGATCATTCTCTTATTTAAGAAAGCCAACAAATAAAAATATCTGAGACGTTTCGACCTCCTCGGTCATAATCAACTCTGAAAACAAATAGAGAAAAGCTAATCAAATGTCAACTGTAGTTCAAAACATATCAATCTTGCGACTAGAAAAGCAAAAACACTCAAAAGAAACAACACACTTATAAAAAAGTAAAATTGTTCAGTATCAATATTACATTAGATGTGAAGGGAAAGTCGATTGCATGTCATTTAAAACAGGTTTAACTTCTAAAATGCATAGAAATTCATCCAAGGTTTATTTTACTAGATACAGAAGAAATACCTTAAAATCGACTAATCGAACAGGAATATCGCACTTCTCTGCATGAGAGCGAACAGAAGAATGGGAAGGTGTGGAAAGTAATTGATTGGTTCTAAAACTCCAGCCGGCATGCTCTGCAACACGAATACCGAGAGCTCGAGTAGTCGAGCCCACGTATCCTAAATTTGAAAACTATGTCATCTGTTTCCAGCATCTTTGCCTCTCGCTCTCGGGCCTAACTCAAATTAAGGACCAGGTTACGTTCAATCTTTCATTTTCTTGTATTAGTATTGCTCACGCTTGCAATGCTCAGCGATCATGCATGGAATTTAAATCATATAAAAAAATTAGGTGCCAACCTAGTTTAACGTTAAAATCGTTCAGAAACTCATAATGATGCGCTCAATAATCTTCAAATATGACCTCGCAGCCTGGAAAAGAAGATTCTTTCTTACATACCTTTAACAACTCGCACCGAGTTCGTCATTACAATAACTCTACCACATTAAGCTTATTTCAACAGGGGCCACAAAATAAGCAAAAAAGTGGAACAGTCTGGCAAAACGAGAAACCCGCAAAATGAAACAACATGCTCGACTCATCCTCTCAAGGAAATTACTGCCAATGCACATAACTAATCCTTCCAAATTGAAAGTGTTTTCAACCCGAGTCTCCTACGACTGCCACAGGAACCTCAGCAACAGTAAACACACCTCAAGGAGAGTGGACAAACAATTTCGTAATTCGATCGTAAGCTATTATACTCTAAGTGTGAATAAATAAATTGTACTACTATCCACTGACACAAATAGTGACTGTGACATGCCCCTCTCATCAGTGAATAATTTATCTGTCAATACACCAGCAAGGAAGTCGTTGAAATCAACATGAAAAGCTACAGTGCCTCTGAACCTCAATCAGCATTTAATAAATAAACAAGTAAATGCCCATATTCAGAAGCATTTTCATAAAAATAAATAACTGAAAATAGCTCAAATCATTTTCATGAAAACAAAACAAATTAGTAATAACCTATTCAATGTAGAGACCCCTTCTGAAAATTAAAATCACGTGTGCGACCGCTGTTTTGAAAATCGGCGTGTGAACAAATCTCTGGCCTTTGTAATTCATCCGAATGGCAATCAAACTCATACTGGAAATATAGTGCCGAACCCTATTTCCACGCACGTTGCAAATGACGTGGGCGACTTGAAATGAAAACTCAAAATAGAGCCCACCGTCACTTCACCTCTACCTAGTAATAACTCAGCTTGAGTCTGAACAAATGTCACAATGAAGCTATATATATATCTCTTACTAAGAAATAGCATCAAGTGAGAAAGCACAAGAATCCAATTTCAATACTCAAAATTTATAGACAAGGACAGTTGCTACATCGAAATACCGATTGATAAATATATTGACGAAAATGACTTTAACCATGCATGCTGCTGTGGACCTCATCGCACAGATTATTTACAATGTGACGAGAATGTATAATTCAAGCATTCGAAGAAAAAAGAAAATAGAATTTGAAAGACACGATCTATTTCACATCAAGTGCATGCATGCCTTAACAAATCA
>JACJUY010000628.1:9273-45691 GCA_014220935.1 Platorchestia sp. MABIK | reverse complement strand
AAATATAACTGTAGTATAATCTCTCCGTTACCCTTTTTTTTCGCACTATTTTAAGTTGTATTCTTTTTTGTCTTTTAGCCGTGTCTTATTTTCTGTATTTCAATTATCTTTTACAGGTGTTGATAATGGCTTGGAAAAAAATTACGTTTGCGACTCCTAGTCGGTCAGGAGCAAAATGAAAATTCCGTCCGTGTACACCAGCGGCTCATATCGCAATATACTATGTGTGTAAGTGCACGCAATAAAATAAATGAATTTAGATCGGCTTATTAAACGAGAAATTAGGAGAGCATTATTGGTGGCCATAACACTGCCTTTCAAGACAATAACGGAAAAATGTGTTCATCAATTTCCATGCTCTTTGGGAAATCTGCTTTCTTTACCAACGGAGAGGCAGGTATCAAAACGAAGTCCAAAATTAAAACTCACCCACCAGCAAGTGAGCAATTGCGAGAACCAAGTTAGAAACAACAGTTAACTTTAAATACAGGTTAGGAATTACTTTAACAAAATAAGTATCTGAAGCTTACTTTATTTTCTAGCGAGCAATTACATGATCAAAGTAGCAGTAGCTTACTTCACTATAGTCAATAATTACTTGAAGCAAGTTAGCAACAACAGTTAACTTGCCTACTGGTAAGTACTTATGCGAACAAAGTAACGCTAAAATTTCCCTAACTATTAAAAAGTAATACTAAAAATTATTTTAAGTGACACTAAGTTAGCCTTAAATATTCGTAGGCAATAACGTGAACAAAGTAACAAGAGTTAAATTCACATACTCGTAAACAGCTGAAAGAATAAAGAAACAAAATTTAAATTTACCCCAGGTAAGCAATTTGCAGAACGGTGTAACGCGAGTTTAATTCATCTACTTGTAAGCAACTGAAAGAACAAATTCACGGACGGTAACTTCACCCACATATAAGTAATTAACAGAACGGTGCAACGCGAGTTTAATTCATCTACTCGTAAGTGACTGAAGGAACAAAGTTACAGAAGGTAACTTTACCCACAGCTGATAAGCAATTAACAGAACAAAGCGAAAACTCCTCATCTTTTCGCTCCGCGGCTGGGTATCAATTGCATCATGACTTTCAATTTGGAGCGGTCGTTATCGGGGCCGAAATGCTGCCGGAAAACATCAAAACATTGTACCAGGACAGCGAACAAATTTTATAGCAGATCTGATGGCCCCTAAACAATGAAAACAATCGATGGTGTTGATATCCGCCTTTTCTTGGCTCTGTGTAATTCTGCAGTTTGTGATAAGCGAGCAATATGTGATGGACCACCTCTTGGAGCAATTGTATGCGTGTATACTAGCTTAAGCCCAAAATGACTTGCATTTTCCGTTGTACGAATATGTTCTAAATGGAGGGTGGTGAGTAACGTTTACATTTTTTCAACACGGTCTTTTACTATTGTAATGCTCTTTATTTAACAAACTACAAGCCTCGCATGCCTTTGAGAAAGAAGATATTAAATTTGTTCGATTTTAATCAAAATTTAGAAAAATAAAAAAGTTTAAGTCAGTTCATGGAAATGGCACTTGAATAATATTTTTAGCGTGCCTCTCCAATTTCTGTGTTACTCTCCCATGTAAAACAAATGTATTACTTAGAATATCGATTATTTCATCGTTTTTATTACGTTGCTTTTCACATGATTCTCATATTGTAGTCATATGCACGCCCGTCTTACAATGTTATGTAGTGAGATGAATAAATAAGTCCGATATATTTAATGTATACAGAGTACATTTATCCTATATTTATACACTTACATTGTTTATACCTGCACTTGTTCTACACAAATCCCATTAAAAGCCCGTTTCATAGGACATTTATGCGCAGTCAATTTATTGAGCCATGTATATTAACCCTGTGTAATTTCTAGTTTGAGCCCCATATATTTCTCAACTGCAATTAACATAACGAGCCGCGTATATTTCCCTAGGTTAGTTAGCATATTGAGCCGCACGAATAAGCCCTATTTATGCAAATAGCTTTTGAGCTACATATTCTAGTTCTACATACTCAGTACAGTGAGACGCGTGTAATATAATTTGCATACCTATATATATGACATACTGAACCTCGAATATCACCCTATTATAGTCAACTTTCAAGCTTCGAATACAGGCCATACATATCGTACGTATCAGCATATTTACCCGTGTTTACTGGAGCCATATACGACGGCATATTGAGCCGTTTGGACAAGATTTCTGTAGGTGGTATATTCAGCCCCACATATCAACCCAGCATATTAACTTCCCTTTGGCTCCACCAGCGGAACGTGATGAGCTGTTCCGTGGACTTTATGGACACTTCGCTCCTTGTAAAGAAGCACAGAACTCACCCACCTTCCTGCCCGATGAACCAAGACTAGTTGAGAATCATCAAGCAAAGTTTTAGTCGAGCAATAAAGCACCATCGACCAAACAATAATTTCTGGAGAGCTTCTAGTAGCGAGACAGACTAACTTGCTGGAGCTGTAAACTCCTGATGGAGACTGCCGAGGGTAACTGAATCTATTGCTTTTACGGTCCCATGAACTCAAAGTTAGCACGATTAGATGTCCGTCTTCTAAGTAAAAATATCAATCTTAGAACTCTGATCTCTAAGGAATTGTTTTTTTATTATTTTGCTAGACTTCACCGGTATTTGCTGCCGTTTTTAGGATGATTTCTCGATGTGAAATTAGTAATCATCTGCTATTTTTTGCACAAGTAGTATGATTTTGCCTCTGATGCTTGAACTTGGAACAGTTTTTATGGAAACTAGAAAATTTTATTGTACTTTGGCACGCTCGAGTAATTATTTCCATTCTAGGTGAAATACCGCACGCTTCAATCTTTTATTCTTAAATATAAAAGTTTATTTAACAGTTATTATAGCAAAATCACCATAATTCTACATTTTGAAAAAATAACCTTGAAATCCGGATCAACGTTGGTGTCTAATGACAATAATTTGTGCTATGCCTCTTTATTCTTTTCGCCCATTTGCCAACGACAAATATCTAAATGTACAAATATGGTGCCCTCGGCGGCACGTATACCTGTGTTTTGCCAGTATTTTAGACACGTGTTTATGGTTTTCTATGCGACCAAAGGAAACGAAGAGAGCATAAAAATTCTTCTATAATGTACGGCTGCGTGACTCGCTTTCCACAGTCTCCCTTAACCGCCCTCTCATGAGAGTGAACTTTTGAACATGTTATTGATCCTCAAATTTGATTCCCTTGCTTCTATCCTTCGTTGTTCTTGTTCTATGCTTTTTGTTCTTGTTCATGAAAGAACTCATCTTGTTCTTTCATGAGTTCTTCAAATAATCGCAAGCCTCTCATATAAAGAGCTACAAGTTTGCCAAGTTCTACGAATGATCACAAGTTTTCCAAGCAATAAGTGGTTAATTTCTCCCCACCAATACTAATCACTACGAAAATAGTCGAGATAATCTTTCAGTGATTAAGTGCCTCGTAAGTATAGAATATCGATAAGAGACAAGATTGAATAATAAGAAATGAGCCACTTGCCAAGATATAGGCTCAGAGGAAGTTGTGTCGACTCTAATCTAATGATATTCTAACTTTTCGTGCACGGTTCTGCACTTAGTTAAAGTGATTAACATTTTAGCTTAGCTGAATTATTGACTGAAAATTTTGTCTTTTTTCGTAATTTGTGTTATTCACGCTGTTGTTTCAATCTAGTAATCATTATTCAATCTCAATAATCACATCAACACCGCTAGCTCTGCCACCTCACACACTACACTTTTACCATCATTACTTCCCCAACAATCACTTTCTTATAACCATTATCACCAAAATGACGTCCACCACACACACCACATCATCACTAGCACCATCCTTCCCACCACAACCACTCCTTTTTCACCATCATTACTCTCATCAGAACCAATTCCTCATCACTTTCCTGAATGCCATCACAACCATTCCATAACTTCTACTATCACATCAGCCTCAAACCCTACATCATTATACAGTCTAATTACCTTCATGACGCGGAAAACAATGAAACCTTCATTACCTTTCTTTACCTGCTGCAATCGGCAATCACAACTGATTGGCGTGCTATCAGCGCTGGTCCGTTGATATTGACCAGACCGTTCAGCCACTTAAATACCCGAATAACACTGATATTGAAGCGAGGTAAGAATCTGTCTATATCGTAAATAAATCTCCGTCTATTTTCCTATGTGATCCTGCATCTCATAATTATTTATACGTAACGCTTTATTTGATCGACAAGGATTTTAATTTTAGTTTTGTGCTCCTAAGAACATATGAAATGCTTCGCATCGCACGAGTTTTAATTCTAGGAGATTGTGTAGAGATTTTGAACAACAGTGGGCGCTCGAAAAATTTCAGTTCTAACTGTGTAACCTATACATTCTACACCACAGAAGACATTGCACGCACTATACAGAGTAGTTTGAGTTGAATTGTTCATTTATGGTACGCCTCAGAACCCTCTATGCATGTTCCCCTTATAGGGGTTCTTACATTACAGTGTATAATCCACTCTGTGCACATCCCCACAACGGGGTTCCCACATTACGGCGTAGCTTAGCTCTAGCAGCCACACAGCTCAGAGTGCGAGTACGCTGTTCTGTACAGTGTTGCGTGTTTTGCAACTCCGATAGTGTTATAATTAGCCTCAAATTGTGACTCACTGTCCCCTTAAATTACAGTTTTTTATAATGACCAATTTTCTACTCTCAGTGTGGTATTCACCTCTTAATTATTATGACTAATTTCATACCTTCACTCTGGTATTTAGCCCTGAATTATGACCAATTACGAGTACTCGTGTAAGGTTCAGTACTTAATTTTATAAGTTAGCAATAACCATTGAAGTATTAAGCACATAAATTATTTATGATTTGTGGCAGTCAGTATAATATTCAGTACTTATTTAGGACCAATTAGCAACTGCCATTTTGGAATTCAGAACCAATTTATAACCATTTAGCTACTGTTAAAATACCATTCAGCATTTAATTATGTCAGAACACAGTCAAGGACAACATAAGCGTCTGTTTGCTGTTCATAAGTATTTAGTGAACTGACCCAGTTAAAAAAAGCTGCATAGTGGAGCAATTAGAGCATCATCCCAACCATGTTCGGTGACCGTTGTATACAAGAGACTCTTGAGTCACTGTTGTGCAGTCATCATGGTGAGCTCATGACACTCCAATCAATTTACTATCAAATCAACCATTATCATGATAACAGGTGTTACTTTTTACAGCCCCTCAGGGGATGCACCTATTGTATCTATGGGAATTAGCTGAGAGAGGAAACGTGAGGTCTCGAACTGAGTGTTTGCTAAACCTTCTTTTTGTTGAAATAAATTGTTTTTGGTTTTGTTAAGGACTACCTTTCTTTGGATTACTGCTGTACTGTTTTCCAGCACCTCTGACTTTCTTCCTGAACTTTTGTCTAATTTCCTAACCTTCCATTTTAACTTACTGTTTCTACGCCCACGGGACCCTGTGTGGGGACACACCTTGTACATAGATTCCGCTTTCCCTTTAACTTCATACTAAATGGTGCCTTCATCCTTTCTTCCTTTGAACATCGTTGTTATGGTAAGGGAGGCTAAAACTAACATTTGATAAATCAATTAGGTTTTTACAACGCTGTATTTTCGTGCTGAGCTCGTGACACAGTTCTATCGACGAGCCTTCACATGCCTGTCGTTGATTACTCCATGTGGGAAGTTTAATGAGTGTGGTAACACCGTACGGTAATTTGTGGTGTATACATGTAAGCAGCTATTTTATCATCTCAGTAATAAGATAAAAGTGGACAAATTCGGCTCAGAAACTTCTCAATGAACTCAAACATCTTCTTCCTTCAAAGCGTATCATCAAACTTTGAGTACTTCTAATACCAAGGCAAATATTACAGTGGTCAGTACTCTGCTAAGAAATCAGAGCTCTGTGATTATCAGGCTGCAAGATGAAGGGTCAGCGCATGGAAGTTAGGCGGCAGCAATCGGTGAAGAATCTACGACCACTGCACGCCTTTGTGGTGCACAATCAAAGACGACGAGCAAAGCCATGTCTTCTGCAGAACAAACTCGATTGCCTGTCTGCCTTTGTGGCGGAATTCGTTATCGATTGCTAAGAAACCGGCAGGACAGAACCGTGCCCGCGCAAGGCAACTCTAGCATGTACTTGTGTATCCGAGAATAAGTAGGCGGCTCTTATTAGTGTTTGGAAGTTATTGGTGTGTTACCGCACTACTATATGGTAGGCGCAATCATTAGAGCATAATTGTGCTGAAATTTTTTGCATTTTGGTGTTTTAGTAGATGTCAATAATTAGTGTATTGGTGTATTGAAATCATTAGGGAATGAGCGTACTTCGAATTATTTTTCATCCATATATTAGAATATCAGTGAATTGACACACAGTAGTGAGATGAGTGCGAGTGTGTTTGGAATACAATGATCTAAGAGTGCAATTGGATCATTGGTCTTCCTATTCTTCCGTGAGTTACAAATATTCGTTCCGTGGCGTTTCCTGTTTCAACAGCCTGAGAGTGAATCAAAAACACACCGCATCTTCGTGCCACATCTGAAAAGCAAGCTGGACGCGTGACTCTGTCATGCTATGTCAAGTTTTTTCAGTTTTTGTCCGAAAGGTTTCGACGTGTAGGTGGATGTGCTGATGCACTCTGTTGGGTAAAAATTGCGTAGATAGTTCTTGTATCGCAGTACAATTGCAAAAGTTCCAATATGTTTTTGAGTAGCAGATGACGTGAGACTGTAATAAAGAATATTCGTTTTTTTTCAGTGAAGAGGAGGCCGAAAATGTCAAGCAAAACATCAATGTTCATAGCACCCGAACATTGCGTCTTCCCCATCCAACAAAGTTTCTCCTACTCCCCACATACCCCACAACATAGCGTATCCTGCATCCAACACACCTCCAACATTATGTCTCATGGATCTAACATTGGTCCTACAGCATCCAACGTAGCCTTCAGCATAGTCTCTCCTGCACATTACATAGCCTCCAACATAGCGTCTTCTGCACCCAACAAATCTAAACATAATATATCTTGAATGAACATATTTTTAGCAGCTGTAACATTCAGGTAGATTTCTTCTCTTAAACGGAAATCGGCTGCCATTTCAGGACATGTTAGCACTTTTGAGTGCTAAGTAACAGAAACACTTCAATATTACAGGAATAACAACTCCCCATGCCTGTCGTTGACGTCATGTCTGTCAAGAAAACGAAAATAGCTACAAAACACATCTGTTCAGTCACTGTATTCTTGATGTTAGAAACTGTCGCGTCTGTTCAGGAGAAGCAAAATGATATAGGAAATTGGAGCTAGTTTTGACAAACCTCAATCCCAGGATTCTGTGTAAAAATGGCGACGATTAAAACACATTAATTGTTAGCAGCGTTTATTGTAATTACGAAAATTGTACATTTTTTAAAATGCTAGAGATTAAATGGAAAAACTTAATTGAACCCTATGTTTTGAAAAAATCTATCATAAAATTACGCTTATCTTATGACAGAGTTAGTCAACGAAAACGTAGTTTCAAATGACTTGCAAACAATCACAACGTGCACAAATTATGGTACATGTGAACTGTCTCTCAAGCTTCCAAAGTCGTGATGCAGGGTTTTAACTGAAAAAAGTTCACTGAATTATTTGTGTTGTTTCTTTTTGCAGGGCAGCCAACTATCGTGATATTCCTGATTTATGAACGCGTTACTGGAATCATGTAATTCCCGCTCCTCTGGAATAGTCAGAAAATTTATAATGCAACTTGAGATACCGTGACAAAAGTATCCCATGCCTTGATAAGAGCGTCAGATTCCCGGTTAAGATTGTCGGATCCCAAAACAAGAACGTCAGATGCACAGACATAAGTGGCAGATGGACTGATGAAAACGTCAGATGCACTGCCAAGAGCTTCAGATGCAATAACAAGAGCCTCAAATACCCTAAAAAGAATGACAGGGGCATTGAACACGAGCGCCCGATGCACTAATATCACTGTAGGGTGTCATGAGAGTCACAGATGCCACAACAAGAACGTCAGGTGTACAAATAAGAATGTCAGATACACTATTAAAAGCATCATAAAAATCGACAAGAGTATCGGCTGCAATTGACGAGAGCATCAGACGTACTGATGAAATTGTCAGATTTACTCACCTGCTCGTTTGTTGCACTAACCATAGCATCAGGAGAACTATCGAGCGCGTAAGATGTCAAGATAAGAACGTCAAACGTCCGAGCTAGAGCGCCAATACACCGACCAGAATGCCATATGCAATGGCATGAGCATCAGATTTACCATACGTATTATGACTACACCAAAAGAGAAACAAACATAAAAACTGCTGTAAAATGTCAACTTCATTTGTCACTCCTCTTAAGGTAAAAATTGAGGGAGCGGCATTGCCTCTACAGTATCTATGATTGTAATGTGGAAATATGTATCTGCTCTTCACTGATCTCAAACTGTTGGCCAGATTTTAGTCTCAATTTTTCAATTTTTATTGATTACTTTAGTCAATTCACAAATACTCTTTTAACAGTTTCACGGTGTGTCTGTAGAAATTCACGGAAAAATAAATAAAATACGACTTTGGAATACTCAAGTGCTGAGTCATTTCAATAACTCTAATTTTGGAAAAAGGCCTGTTTAATTTCCAGAAGCAATTGCAAAATGGCAAGGTAAAATTGATCGCATGTGTGCGCTGTTCAGGCTCCTGTTGGACTGAGTGTTTGATTAGATATCGGCCCGACCGCAAGGCTAACTTCACATTTAACGCTAGACTAATTTTCGATTAAACTTTTGGTCTCCCGAACTGAATTTCGTGCGAACTACTGAACCAACTGTAGAACTAACTGCCTGACTAACTGTAGAACTGTCAAAATAGCTGTCGGACTCACTGCCTAGCTAACTGTCCGTCGGATCAACTACCGAACTAACAAATGGATTAATAGTCAGATGAACTATTAGGCCAACTGAATGTCGCACGAAATATTGGAATAACTGTTGGATAACTGCTAGGCTAACTGTCGGTCGGATTCTTTGTTAGGCTAATTGCCCGTTGAATTAATTGTTAGGCGTATTATCTGTCTGATTAATTGTTAGGCGAACTGTCTATCGGATTAACTGTTGAACTAACTGTTATTCTAAATGACGGATTGTTAGCCTAAATGTCTCGCGGACTTACTGTCGTAGTACCTCCAGGCTTACTGTTTGTTGGTTTAACTGTTAGGATAACTATCTACCGGATTAACCGTCGGACTGACAGTGGTATTATCTGTTAGACCAACTGTCAGCCGGATTAATAGTCGGACTACACCTTTTTCACTTCAAATTAATCCGAGTCAAGTTCAATTTAATCCAAGTCAAGTTCAATTTAATCCGAGTCAAGTTCAATTTAATCCAAGTCAAGTTCAATTTAATCCAAGTCAATTTCAATTTAATCCAAGTCAAGTTCAATTTAATCCGAGTCTAATTCAATTTAATCCAAGTCAAGTTCAATTTAATCCAAGTCAAATTCAAATTAATCCAAGTCAAATTCAAATTAATCCAAGTCAAGTTCAATTTAATCTAAGTCAAATTAAAATTAATATCAGTCACACACATATATAGGAATACATATGGATTTTATGTATGTAATGTTGTATTCCGTACTATCGGTTTTTAAAATAATTTTAAAAATGCCTTTTTCAGTATCTTATGTATCGATTTCTCTAATATAGGAGTATGGAAGAAAAGTGTTTCTCATTGAATTTGAATCAGCGCTTCCCTCAAGGTGGATCTCTACAACCAATCAACGGACTACGAAACAAGTGAAGATGAACAAGAAATATACGCCCAGGAGTAAGAAAAGGAGTAAAGAGAGGAAAATACAAGAAAACACGAGAAAAAAAATGCAGAGTGATAGATGCTGCATTGAAAGATGAATTAGAGAGCAGCGGCAACATTTTTCTTGCTAAAACAGGAATGTATCTGTGTAGTAATGTACTCATTTGAATTGTAATAAAACGGAATCGTACATTAGTACTCAGTGAATCGAATTTATATATTTTTTTAAAGAATGAAAATACTGATCGTCCGGTAGTAATCTTTTGTTTTGCTTGTATATGACTTCATATATATTTATATATTATAATATATGTGATAAAGTGGAATTTCACGCATATAAATATCTGTAAGTGTAAATAAATCCTCGAAACTACGTGTTTGTGTAACAAAAAATTACCTTTAGAACATAAATATTTGAATGTATGCACACGGTCATCAATGTAGAATTTTAAAAAAACAACTTTAATGAGGAGTATAATACGAAGTTTTTATAATTGACTTGCATCTTTTACACCGCTCAAAGATCTGAATCACACTCTGCCTCCTGATACTGGATACTTACCACATTTTACGACAGCTTGTTTGTATATTGCAGAAATTTTATGTATTCCTTGCTAAAAGGAAAAAAGATTGTCTTGCTCATCACATCCAATAGATGCATATTTAACACAAAAAGCTCAAATTAACAAGTGATTATGTCAATTTTTAACCCAACTTAGGGTTCAATTAATTTGAATATGACTTAGATTAATTTGAACTTGACTTAGATTAAATTGAACTTGACTTGGATTAATTTGAACTTGACTTAGATTAAATTGAACTTGACTTGGATTAATTTAAAGTGAAAAAGGTGTAGACTAACTGTAGGATTACAAGCCATGCTAACTGTTTGCCAGATTAGCTACCGAGCAAACTGCCGAATTAACTGCGTTGCTAACTGTCAGTCAGATTATCTACTGAGCTAATTCGGATTAAGTACAAGGATAATTATCTGACAGATTAGGTACTGAGTTAATTTGGATAAACTACAAGGATAACTGTCGGTCAGATTAGCTACTGAGCTAATTCGGATTAAGTACAAGGAATTATCTGACAGATTAGGTACTGAGTTAATTTGGATTAACTGCGAGGCTAACTGTCTGTCAGATTAGCTACTGAGCTAATTCGGATTAAGTACAAGGATAATTATCTGACAGATTAGGTACTGAGTTAATTTGGATTAACTGCGAGGCTAACTGTCTGTCAGAGAAGCTCCCGAGCCAACTGTCAGATTAACTGCCCGTTGTGAGTGCTGGCCCCAGAGAATGCCGCTCTCAGTGCCCAGGCGACGCAGGTGACCGGCGCAAATGTCAGGCGCCCGAAAACGTCGTCCTGGTTTGTCTGCGGCGAGATGGTGACCAAATATAATGTAGGAACTAGTAATCATTAATTGAATAACTAAAAATATCTTTTTGACAATTGATTTAACTAGAACGGCACATATGTAATAAATATTTCACTAATTATGTACAGAAAAATGTTTGTTTGAAATATTTATATATATGTAATGCAAATAGTTAGTAAGAAACTTTAGATTTCAATGATTTTTAATATAAGTTATAAGGATGAATATTAGTTATCAGTAAGAGACTGACTTAAGTATCTGTATACCCTGGAAATGCCAAAGTTGAGTGAGGCATTTTAATTCATGATAACTTTCGGTCATGGGATCAATGAAATATTAATAAAAATGCGTCGTAATCTTAACACAGACGGGATGAGTCTTGAAAATTTGTCCTCAGTGTCAAAGGTTAACTAAGATTGAACACTTGACTGTGACAAGAGCGCAAGATGAAAAGAAAGGCTTCAAATAAAATGTGAAAGTTGAATGCTTTTGAACACACATCGACTTAAAAACATTTTTTTCAAAACAACATCTGAAAATATGTCATTGGTGAATGTCTAAGAAAAGTTGCCCATTTCAGTCAGCAAAATCATGACACGCACATTTTTTGAAAACCTCCTGGATAAACACCGCAGGTGCATGGAGAGGCTGCGGTATAAGTAAATATACCTTGAAGGCAAATACATACTGCAAACGAAAAGTAAAAGAACAACAACCGCCCTGCACAAAGCCCATACAAAGCATGCCTTTAGTAAGTATCAGTTCCACAAGATACAGCAAAGTTATTCCTCGTCTAAAGTGCGTTCTGCTGATGGAGCTTCTCTGCATGGAGAAGTTTTCCCAAGTTCTCTCGATGGAGCCTTGCATGTTGGATTGAGCAGTGATGTGAAAAGAGGAGTGAAATAAGCACACCACGGAGATGCAAATATGACAAAACTATAGTGCAAATCATACAAGAGCTGTGTTTATTAAAGAACAGAACTGAAAACGATAAAACAGTTGTGTGACTTTGGCATCAGGGATATTTGTGAATTATTAAGTAGTTGTGTGATACTACAATCATATACATGATATCGCAGCTGTGTAGGAGTGGAACAGTAATGTGAGTGGTGTGACAGATACAAAATTATCAATGCATTAATTCATACATATATTTATTCATGTATATTCTATTACTGTGTTTTAATTAATGTTAAACCTTTGCGCAAATTCTTCGAAGTAGTGTTAGGCTACAGCTGTAAGTCGAACCTCGTAATTCAGTCCATCCTTTAAAATTTTTTCCGTATTTAAACTTGCTCCAAAAAATGTATTCGAAAATTATTAAAGTTAAATATCAAACAATTCCCGCTTTTTCTGATCCCTGGCTTAAATTCTTTCTTCTTCGAGACCATAGATGCTGTTTTATTTAGGAGTTATTCATTTGGGTCGCTGTCTGCCTTGCTGCTTTTGTCTGATAATTCCGCTCTTTAAGTATCATCTCACTTTTTTTTTGTACAGCATCAATGTTTGCGTACAAGTTTCCGGACTGGTAACTCCCTCATATAGACCTTCCTTTAGTTTGATGTTGAGGAAATTGTTTTCAACCCTCGAAAAATTTACGGATCAAATCAGCCCTGTTTTGGGATTTGGATTATTTCTACTGTTGTAACAAAATGAGCATTATATCATGAGAACTGTTCATCACATGTTATTGTACATCGTTATCTGGTAATTATTATGCATCACTGCGTGGTAATCATTTTACATCGTTATTTGGTAATTATCATGCACTGTTACTTTGTAATTATTCCTTGATCAGGATAATTTTTTGCCAGAGGTAATTAGCCATTTATTTTCGTTGGCTAGAAGAATTGTTCAACAATTGATGAACAATTGTTCTCTAATTATTATCACTATTGTTTGAGAATCATTTCATAATTTCGATTAGCGTGTAACCCAAGTGATCATACAGTCATTATTGTTTTATAATTCCTTTGTTACTCGGAGCTTTGGTCAACGCTGGGACTGTAATGTAATCATAGCAGATAATGAGTGTATTTCTACAGTAGAACTGTTTACCGCAAGTGATCGTGCAATCATTGTTGTTTGAAAACTATTCGATTTTCAAGAAAACTAATTGCAGCTGATGATTATTCCATGAATACGGTTGGGTAATTATTTCGTTATTTAGAGAGCTGTGTACCGCAGGCGATTGTGTCAACACTATAGTGTACACGGCCCGTCAAAAATGACAGGATTCAATGTTTTCCTTGAATAAATCCTTCAGATGTGGATGGCAAACAAATATATCCATCCTAATTTTGCACTTTTGCACTGGGGAAACTCGTATCACAGATATGGTTACTAAGCATCATTAAGAGCGTCACAGGGAGACGGAAGGACGGACATCAAACAAATATCTTAACTCATTAAGGGTGCTATTGGGAAAAATCATTGCTGTACGTATAATTACTTGATTCGTGGAACAGATCTTCATTGTACCCGCTGAGGGCTTTCTTTCTTTGGAAAGTTGTTAAAATTTGCTTTGGTGTCTTTAACTCTAATTTTATTGAACGAAGAGTTCAATTTTGAAATGGCTCGCCATCCTAAGTTTAAAAAACATCACTTCGTTATTCATAATTTATTTAAAAGTATTTAGTTCGGAAAGGGGTTCTGAAAGTGAAACCTATCAGAAATCACTCCAGCGATGCCCCGTTCAGCGCCCGTCAATTTTACGTGTAAATCCTCCAATAATTGCATTAAATAGATAAGAACTACGACTAGAAGGTGCACGACTTGGGAATAACTCTCCTCTCTGAAATTTAATTAAGCGAATTGAGAAAGAAAGACTAATTTCTCACTAGTGGACGATGATAACCTAGCGAGGCTTGTTTCATTAAGAGATCATTGGGCTCATTAAATTTTTTTTTTTGTAAGGAATGCTGAGCTTTTAAATTTACAAAACTGTAGGAAATATTGAAATCGTGTAAATTGTTCAAAGAAAATATCGAGCATTAAAACCTTACTTAGAAATAGTGATTGAGTAGTGATAGGTTTATACAAATGTCGGCTTCAGTACAAAATCTAAATATTGGCGAATTACCATGCGAGTGAGTACTGTACAAGAGCTGGTTTACGCGTATGTACGATGTATTTTAGCACATCGAGAAACACGTCGCGCGTACGTGTCACGTGAAATGCTACTCATTTCGGAACTTTGTGCTGAGAAACTCTCACCTTATCGAAATACGTAGCGAAAAAATTCTAAATAAATAACAAAAAACTAAAAGGAGCACAGCAAAATTAACTCTGCAGAACTTTTTTTTCAAAATGTATACCGTGTACACCTACCTATAATAGTGAACTTAATCTGCTCTTTTCGCACCCACAACAGCGTGCAACACTTACTCCTAACTTCAGCACTCGTTGTAACGAAGCACTAGGCCAGGTATGCCCTCAGCTGCACTTTGTCCTGACCATACGGCCAAAATAAAGACCAAGACCGGCTCTACGTAATTGATATTGTTAGTCGTGCTCAAGAAGAGCCACACGATCGCATCATCTGGTCATGGCTTCACTCAGGCGATGACTTATTATTGGGAGAGCCACTTCTAGAGAATTAGATCGCCTTCAAGGACTCAAAAAGTTTATAAGCTACTTGAGGAGATTTTGCTTCTCGTTTGTTCCTTCGTTTTCCCGGTGTGCAACTTCAATGGAATTTGTTGCCGCGTTTCAAAAGATTGAATCGTTTTCATTTTAGAAATGATCTCAGATTGAGATGATGATGCTGAAGTTAATAAAGATTTCATTTCTAAATTGTAAAATTTAAAGATCGTTAATTACAGTTCGATGTGCAATTTTACGATGAGCACAGCAAATTAAGGCGTTCATTAATTACGATCTACGCACTAATGTTACATTGGAAAATGAAAGTAATTTATTGCTTGTTTCATATTTTTCATCTTTAAATTCGTTACAAAACGTCAACAACTTCTTATAAGCGTGTAATTATTTTAGTTATTTACCACCAAATTTTAGGGTCGTGAAATTGACTTCAACTCAACTTTACGAAAATTTTTTGTTCATTTGTTTTAAATATTCTTTTGAGGAGAATTATTGTTGGCCTGCCAAATGTATGGCAAAAGCGAATGGAACTCTCGCCAAACTTGAAGAATACATGGAAGTAATGCAACGAAGACAATTCAAGAAATATAGAAGAAGCGAAAAAAGCGAAAAAATTGAAAAAAGCGAAAACAGTGAGAAAAGCGAAAACAGAGGGAGTTGTTAAAAAATTATCATTGAATGGAAAAAAATACTGTAAGCAAAGAATACTCAGATTTCTCCATCTCTCAAGGTATAAGAACAACATCTCACTCATGTCAGTTTGAAATATGCCTTGCAGGAGTATCTGAAAAGCTATGCCTGGAGAGCTTTAGAACGATTGTTTTCAACCATTTGATTGCATAACTTTCGCCCAGAGGGAGTGACCAAACATTCTCGAAAAATCCCTTGGAAAAATGATTTTTTTACTGCTCTTCGTTCGCTCCGATCAGGACGTCAATTTGACGGCGCTTGTGAACCTTTCTTCCAAGTTCAGTGTTATTTCTTTAGACCGCGTATTCAACAACAAGTCATTAAACAAGTTATGAACTTAAAGCTCACGCTGCTATAAAAAACGCGTAAAACACGTAACACACAAGCACCATACATCACATTCACGCACCACACATTACATACACTCACCATACATCACATACACGCACCACACATTACATACACGCACCACACATCACATATACGCACCATACATCACATTCACGCACCACACATCACATACACGCACCACACATCACGTACACGTAACTGGCATTATGCAGCTCAACTCACACACACGCACATGCCATCTCACACATACATCACACTTCTCACTCCCGCACCACACATCTTGCACGCACAACACACACATAGCGAACCCGCCTCACACATACGCAACACACATCACGTACACAAAACTCACATTTTACACTTGTACTACACACCACACACGCAGCAGCACACATCACACACACGCAACACATATTCTACACTCGTACCAAACATCACATACACAACACAGTTACAGTTGGCAATGTGCCACCCGTGTCTCTGCCCTCCTTAGCGCTTCGATTTACAGCTGTTTAACCCTGAGAGAAAACGCATATTTTAAATTGCAAGCGACGTGCCTGAGTCATTAGCCTTAAATTATCATTTAATTTGTTCGATTTGTAAATGACATCAGCTTCTCGAATTTGGTGAGAAAATTGTAAAAACTTGTGAAATTGGTGATGGATAACATTGTTCAAAAATGAATGTAAAAAAATTACGTCTTTTACCAAAATTCCATTAATTACCAGAATATAACCAGAATTCCATTAGTTTCAAATTAACAATGTATACTACATTTTATTATGTTTATAAGTAAGCATAGTTTCCGCATCGTTTTCCTTTCCATTGTCAGCTGTACAGTGCAGGTGGCAGAATCTGAACATTAGAGACTCGAAGCCAGTTGTGAAGGCTGATGAAACTTTCGTTATGCTACTTTTGTACACATTTGTGTCTCCGGAATAGATGTTATCCGGCGAAGAAATTAATTTGAACCGAGACCAAAGCACGACGTAGTTACCTCAAACCAGGCTGCACTAGGTAGTTACCTCAAACCAATACCACAGCACTAGGTACCTCAAACCAGTACGACAGCACTAGGTAGTTACCTCAAACCAATACGACAGCACCAGGTAGTTACCTCAAACCAGTACAACAGCACCAGGTAGTTACCTCAAACCAATACGACAGCACCTGGTAGTTACCTCAAACCACTACCACAGCTCTAGGTAGTTACCTCAAACCAGTACAACAGCACCAGGTAGTTACCTCAAACCAGTACCACAGCAATAGGTACCTCAAACCAGTACCACAGCACTAGGTAGTTTCCTCAAACTAGTACCACAGCACTATGTAGTTACCTTAAACCAGTACAACAGCACCAGGTAGTTACCTCAAACCAATACGACAGCACCAGGTAGTTACCTCAAACCAGTACCACAGCTCTAGGTAGTTACCTCAAACCAGTACAACAGCACCAGGTAGTTACCTCAAACCAGTACCACAGCACTAGGTACCTCAAACCAGTACCACAGCACTAGGTAGTTTCCTCAAACCAATACGACAGCACCAGGTAGTTACCTCAAACCAGTACCACAGCACTAGGTAGTTACCTCAAACCAGTACGACAGCACCAGGTAGTTACCTCAAACCAGTACCACAGCACCAGGTAGTTACCTCAAACCAGTACCACAGCATTATGTAGCTACCTCAAACCAGTACCACGGTGCCAGGTAATGACATCGATGGCATGTCAAGCTACATCGACATCGTGGTTCATGGGCCAGTACGAAGCAACAGATCGCAAAAACAGTGTTGCAGCACTGTCATTACCAGCCGTATTTTCACAGCTACTGTGAACTATGCGCTTGGCATTTTTCTCTGTTAGCCATAGCATTCACGAAAAACATTGAGCTTGAGGGTAATATTTTTTAGTATTAAACACAACTGTGTTTTAAATTTGTCTTTTGTGAATCATCGGAATAATCATTTTTCGTGATATCAAGGAAAGTTTTAGTATAGCGTGATAAATTTTGAGCCATAAATTTAGCAAATAAAAATTATTTGTCTGTTATTGTTAGCTTATTTGCACACTTTAAGGAAAAGCTAAAGAGCAAATAATAAAAAGAGTTTCAAATAATTGTTGCATTAATTTTGTTTATCCTGCTTTTCAATTTTCCTAGCCTTGATTTAACATTTCTAGTTTACTTTTTTGATAAACCCTAGTTTTTTTATTTAACTTTCAATGTATGCGTTCAATTTCACTTAATCTCGATTCATTACTTTATACCTAGCTAAAAATCATCGCCATAGATTTTCTGCAGTTCGGTGCAGCATGACACTCTTAGGTTAATTTAGAGCAGTACATTGCGTTCATCGTTTTGCTGCAGTGAAAATCGATGGTAAGCTCCGGAGAATTAGATCTAAACGGGCTAAGCAGCCGTAATTACTGTCGAAAGACAATAGGTCAGTAGTGGGCATTAATGTATAGCAGCTCACTTCGGTTCGTTTCCAATCAGTGGGGCTGACTGATAGAATTACTTCAGTGACGTGCTCAGGAACCTAGCAAGAAAACTGCTGTTGGAGCGAATAGGATGTTTATGTCGCTGCATTGTCATTTCTGCGCCGAACTGCCGTAAAACTGCGCTGAGGTTTAATAAAGCCCTTTTTGTTTAATTTTCCTTAGTCTTCGCTCAAGTTTTCCTTGAACTTGCTCAAGAGCCACAACATGGAAGTAATTTTTTCACCTTAACTCGTCAAACATTTTGAAATCAATGCCAAAACACGCTATAATTTTACTCAACTCTCACGTCGCTTAGAAACTTTTAAACAAAAGAAATCTTAATTAACGAGATTCTTTGGGTAGCGAATGTTCAAATCTCAGCTCCGTACTTTTGAATTTGTTGAAAAGTTGTTGCAGTATTTAATAACAGATCTATGGCATTTTCAGACCCGAACGCGAAATGTTCTTTCGGGGATGGAAAAAACAAAACTACTCGAGGTCCCTGTCGTCTTCTAAATGGCTATTTAAGATCCGCCCTCTCCCCCCAGCTTCGACCGACGCTATGTTGTCCCCCAACCCAACTGCCAAGAGGGTGATGACCCTGTGCTCATCGATAGGTTCTTTCGGCATGATAGTTCTGCCTTTTACCATTCAAACTGCTATGAGTTGAACTGACATTTAAATTCAACTCCAAATAACCTCAGTTTCAACATACAGTTTCCAGCTGGAGAAAAGTTCTCAAATCTGTTCCAGATTAAGAAATATGAAAGTGCAGTTTGTGACCACCAGTGGGTCACCCGCATTAAGGAAATCCCATCATTGACCCCCGTAATTTGTTCAGATGCGGGGAAAGTATTGATTGACAAATAAAATTGAAGAGATCTAAATGAATCAATACCCCAATTAGAGGGCTAAAAAGTAACGAGATCAATGCCATGATATGCTAAAAAATACTTATTGAATTCTGAGCTAAACTTTTTTTGATAAGTTTTGAATTGAATTTCGTATCAACTTGTTAATTTAGTTTTACCACAGTATTGTTTGAGGAATCTAAAAAGGTTTGTTGTGTGCATCTATCCAAAGCCTTGTTTTCAGTTATTATTCTCTAAATACAAACTCATTTTATAAATTGAGCTAAAAAAATGGCATGAAAACTTAAGTTTTGAGCGTGTAATGTAAAGGACATTTCTTTTCAATGTTGATCTAAGTCATAACTGTCATAACTGTTGATCTAAGTCATAACTGTCATAACTGTTGATCTAAGTCATAACTGTCATAACTGTTGACCTAAGTCATAACAACACTGAAATCATGAAAGGTTCAATACTATGGAGAACGATTACATTAGCTACAACTAGTCACTATTGCACAGCTAGTACTCTTCCAAAACTTTACACTCAGGAGTGTGGATGGAAAATTAGGGCCGAACCAGTGAAACGACTGAACCAAAGGAGTTTCCTCGACAGAGTGTTCTGCGGGTTGGTCCGACGTACCTCAAAAGTTCGGTTAGTTGAATCCACAACTGAGTTTTTTTGGTGAATTCTTTCATTAGCTAAGTAATAGAGTATTATTAGGGTCGCGTTCATGAACGATTTTACGTTTTAACCCTATAATGCCCAAGTGGACTCTACGGTCTTCTTTCGAAAATGGCCTCAATATATTGTATTTCTCGTTAAATTAGTTCCCTAATGTGTTCTTTGGAGTTCACTGCCGAGTGGCAGTTCCTTCCTCATCCTGATATCAGTGATTACCTGATGCCGGCGCCAGTTTAGTGACGGTGGTTGTGATAACCGTAATATGAGTACAAAAATGCAGACGTTAAAGGGTTAAGTGTGTTTTTTAGTTCTCTTCAACATGTATTACAAGTCACTGACAATCATTCAACGGGTTTTTAAGTTTTAAAAATAATGTTTATAAGAGTGAAAGGGTTCGTATATATATGAAAATTTTTTCCGAAGAAACTAATTTTCATGCAAATGTCACAAATTTCATGGGAATAGTATAATCTTACCTTGAATAAATGAATTTTTAGACCCGCAACGATTTCCTTACAAAACAACTTTTATAATAACGCGATCATTTAGACGAAAGTCACACTCTGGGACGCTGGCAGGTGATACATCAAGGACGCATGACACCTCCAAATATCCCCACAAATGTGAGTGAGAGGGTCACACCGTGTCACCGAGTGCGTCGGTGCAGGAAGTGTTTAATGGGACGGTGATGATGAGGGTAAAGGTCGGTGTCGTGCACGTGATGTGCGTGGGCAGTGCTTAATGCGAGTTGGGCAAAAGGTGCACGGGATTTTGACAGAAGAACACGTGAAATGCACGTGAATTGGGCAAAAGGTGCCCATGATTTTGACAGGAGAACACGTGAAATGCAAGTGAGTAGGACAAAATGTGCACTAGATTTCGATTCGAGAACACGTGAATTCCACGTGAATTGAACGATAGGTGGGCGTTAAATACACATAAACTGTAAGGGAGGTATGCGTTTGAGGCACGTGAATTTTACGGAGGTGGTCATGGTGAACGCATCGATGCAATTTGGGATAGAGTGAAATGAGCGTGAATTTTGCGCGAGCCGCACGGTACAGTGAGTACGTTTTTGGAACGAAATAGATATGGAGTTCTTATGGACCATGGGGTTCATGTTTTACTCATTGGAATGTACTGAAAATGTGGATATGTAACATACGTACGTCATCGGCTCGTGAAGCTCCCGTACGGTGCACATGGGTGTCATTGTACCTGCATTATTCGTTAATACATGCAGGATTCATTAAAACATACCGTAATGAATATACTCTCCATAATCAACAATTAAACAACACTAAAATGAAATGAATTACAACTAGCAAAATGAAATAATGACGGGAAGCGAGTTCCTTAACCTCTTCAAAAATATTACAATTAAATTGCTGAGAGGCATGAAAATGGACAATAAATGAGGTATACATATAAAGATAGTGAATTGAAAAGATAAAACGAATAATGACATAATGACTACTGGGAAAAAAACGCTGCATTGAATGTGACATTTTAATTTTCACAGGCGTTACAAAATTTCTAAATATTACCTACAGATCACATATGCTGATCCTACTTGATTGGGAAAAGGAATGTAAATTACCGAATTGATAGATGTACGAAACTTTGACTACCCAATTGGATTTTGTACGTTTACTGAATCCAAATCGATTTGAATGACCAAATATAGACTTATTGACCATTTTGATGGAACTTATCTTTTCTGTTCATCACCATACTTAACATTTGAACTACACATTTCACGTGACAAATACTTGTTAAGGGACAGTAGAACTGCTAGCCATGTTAGAGGTAAGAGTTTATAGAGATAATATTACGATGTTGCTGGGGCATTGCAGTAGAAACTGTTTTAGTATATAGTAACGATAAAAATAAAATGTCACCAATATTTGATAAATAACTACAATATAGGTGAAGAAACTTGTAGCTCGTACAATGGATACTATTGATATTTTTTTCTCTCACCATTGTTTCTATTTTTGTTTGGTTTGTTGTCATTATGTTTGTGTATGAAATTGATTGCCATTTTTACTTTATTTTTGAACAAATTAATTGTTCAAATTAATGAATTAATTGTTAATTAATATTAATTAATTAAAAATTGTTCAAACTTTTCGATTCATTACGTACCTCTGATTTTTTAGTTCTGAATTCAGTTCTAAGTGTAACACACTGACACGCTGAGGCTGCAATAAGTCAATTTATTTTTATTCTACCCAAACCAGTGATAAATTTGGTTTCAATCTTTCCTTTTTTTAACAGAATTTTTAAAAAATTTACAATACTCAGCATTCCATGGTAGCGGCCTTTGCAATCGATTTTCGGTTGCACGACCGGTTTCTTGTGAAATACTTCGTCTACAACCTGTCCATGGCAAATTTTCCCTTAATAAATTCACTTCAAATGCCTGCTTTTACTGCTTCATTTTTCTAGAGCACATATATGTAAGAATTCTCAAGGGAAAAACACGTTCAGTAAAGGCCCTCTTTTCCTCACTACAGTCTACGAAATAAACACGAACAAAGTTAGTTAATATTACGTACAGCTGTTGAATGCTCTCGTTCAAATGAAACAATACTATTCAAACGAAATCATTCACCGGGAGTCAGTCATGGAACATAAATATGCAAGTTTCACGGAATAATTGTTGCAGTACTAATTGTTGCCGAAATCCACATTTCAATGGTTTAATTTCTAATTTCAATTTATTTTATGACCATGATTTGATTGCCCGAGTCGACAAACCGTGGCAGCTGGCCAATAGAAAAACGTTTGAATGAAGCCTGATAAAAACGTTAATTTGTTGCTACAAATTGTTCTGAAAGACTGCGGTTTGTGGCCAGTTTGTAATGAAGGGACATTGCAAATTTGCGAGCATGCTAGTATTTGATTGACGTAAATGCACGTGCACTCACCTCGTGATAATGACAGCAATCAAAAACGATGCAAAACATAAATCCTTTACCTAAGATGATGATTCAAAATTACGCTATTCTTCGATTACTTGAATGAGTGAAACTGAAGATTGAGCTTATTTTGGACGTGATGGGCTCCTGTTTATCTGGAATTGTGGTTCATGCGGACACCAGAAAAATAAACTCTAACGACACTTGCGATTTAAATGACACGCTCTAACCAATTGGCTCAAATCCGATGACATAGAGAATAGCGAAGAACAGTTCGAGACTGTTCTCTAAAAAGTTGCTAGTTCTAAGAAGCTCGATCAAACAGACTTAAGACTTATGTATGCATCTTATTATCCAGCTGAGCTTGGAGTAAAACGCTGGCATGCCCTTCCTGACGTGAGTTAGACACGCGCATTCTTGTTCAAAATCTTCTCGTTAATTCGATGGGGAGGTGCAATATTTTCTTTTTTCTCTCGTTTACGTTTTCACATATTTTGTTACACAATCACAGTTTCATTTTTCTTACATTGAATTTGACAATTATTGGGTGAAAAATCATCTTACCAGCTTTAATGTTGACGTTTGAAATCTTCCTTAAAACAGGCGAAGGTTCTTCAAAACTTACCAAATTTTCCACTCAGATTGTGAAGACCTTCGCGTATCGAGGTAAAATCAACTCTATCCAGGTCAATTAAAAGCCGAAACAAATATAGACGCGTTAACCTTTATTCTTCTGATTTCAATGCTAGCTATTTCAGTGCTATCCAGTAACCGAATTATTTTGAAGTGAGTGGAAGTTTACTGCATTCATCCTATAACTTGGGGCATTGTTCTATTTAAGATAAAGATAAGGGCAAGTTGAATTAGTGACATTGCCGTATATAATGCATCCACACTACGTGACTCGGTTTTCCATTAGGAATGTGCACGGCTACAATGGGAAAAAATTAGTTCTCTAAAGTAGCACTTTTCTGTGCATGTAATGGAGTAAATATTTCCTGTAAGCGGCTATTCAATTGCTTATAATGAAATCCATTTGGGAAAAAATTTTCATCGTCTATAATTTATGTCCTTACGCATTATCCAGTGGCTCAGAATACTTGAGTTATTTTGAGACAATATCACATTTCTTCGCACGGTTCGTATTTTCCCGTCGATTTTTAAACCTGTTTTCGTGTTTGAGATTTGTACAGACGCTAAGTAGGCATTAGTTTTTGTGAGTTTAGTGGCGAGATTTGTATCATTACATTTTTATCATTAAGAATAACTCTAAAGAAAAATTTGAGCATTTAAATTCTTTTCCAAGCAACTTTGCACCTGAAAAGAAAGCCGGAAGCTCTTCAACCGCTTAAAAAACACACCGTTGTCGCTTGATGAAGTTCCAACTCTGAATTAAATTTATTAATTACTGGTCTTGAACACTTTTTCCACAAGCTCTGATTTACAACTTTTTACAAAATGGGCGTTTATTTTTAAATTTGACCATGAGGTGTTAGCAAAAAACTCAGATTATGTGACTTTCGTTGTGGACCCACCTCAAATAATCGGTTTGATCCTTCTTTCCTTACCACAATCTCTGACTTAACAACCTTAGCCTATTATGAGCTCCCAAATACCTTGCACGGCCACAGGATCAAAATGCTCTCTACCTTGTGTTAAAAGCGTGATTATCGCATAAACGCCGCTAGCACAGTCTCTTGAGCCCTGATGATGGTATCTGACGTGGGTTTGTTGGATGAGTCAGAAAATCATTGGGAGCAAATGCATTGGCCACGGTCAAACTAACCCACGAAAAAGGGGTGAAGTTTTATAAACTAAGCCAGAAAGAGTGGTCTGGAAAAAAGCAATAACGATAACATTGTTTCAATAAAAATAGGAGAGCAAAATCACTGATAAAAATTTCCTTTTACTGAGAACATTTCGTGCTAATACCCATCATCAGCTCATTAAAAGAATCTGACAAATATCGCTGAAATAGAAATGAACGTAAATGTATAAACAGACATAAACACGGATTCAAAAGCAAAAAAAAATAAAAAGTAAATATGCAGTAAAAAACACGAAACACGACCATGAATCTATGATGCTAAGAGGGTATGAACTCGAGTGATTGTTAAGTGAAGGCTTCCATTTAAAACTGAAAAGCGATTCTAAAATTTCTAAGACCTAAAACAGTTGAAGCTACACGTATTACTTTAAAATGACTAGAGTGAGGAGTTGCATTGCACGTTTCAGCATGATCGCGAACAGCGGAGTGAGATGGTTAGGTCAATCGAACATCAGTACGATAACTAGCTCCAACATGTTCGGTCACTCTAGCTCCGAGAGTACTTGTGGTCATGCCAAAGTACTCAGATGCACATCGTGCACAACTGTGTTAATACACTAGCGAGGCCTGCATGGTAGAAGAAAATTTGTCTATATAATTGAAAAAAGAACCAATTGTAAATTTGTTTCTTAATATTATATGCAATTTTATGTCTGTAAAATATCTAGAAAGGAGGGCAAGTAATTCAGTTTTGAGTCTTTCAGAATACGGTCCAAAACGTGGTAAACACAAATAAATTGGTTGAGAAATTGGTTCTTGAATGATCGAATTTGGTTCGACATTAGCATTTTGAAACTTGTTTGCTAAAAACTTTCTAATTTGGTGTTCAATAAATAAAGACCTAAAACCATTCTGGCGGAAAAATTCAATCAATAGAGAGAATTCTAAATGAAGGACGCTAAAATTAGAGCAAATTTTGTACGCAAGCAAAGCTTGCTCTAATGCAATTAGAGCAAGCAAAGGTCTAATGCAATTCAGCTTAAAATGGAAGGTGCAATAACCATGAAAACTCACTCCTAGGCTAGAAAAAGTTTTTTTTTCGGTAAACCGACACTTCAAATTTATTCTCTCGTTTAGTCACTAAACAATCCAGGAAAGGAAATTCATTATGTTCTTCACATTCCATGGTGATTTTAAAAATTTTTATGCTTACTATTAATGAAGTCGAAAAATAACTTTGCGTGGGATTCCTCACAGAACAGCAAAAAGGTATCGTCTATGCAACGACGGTAAAATATGGGTCGAAAGTCATTGGGACACAGCTTTAGCCAACTAGTTTCGTAAAAGGACATGAATATATTTGCAAAAGTTGGGCCAAGAGGTAGGCCCATACCAAGGCCCTCAATCTGCTTATAAAACTTCCCATTGAACACAAAAAATAACATTTTACCTCAAGTTCTAATAGGGTTTTAACAAATTTACGAGAAAGGCCAAAAACTAGAGAATTAGGATCAGTAAAAAGTTGCTGCAGACATATATCTATAGTTTCTTTCAACGGGATATTAGTGAACAGGCTTTCAATATCAAATGATGCCAAAATAAATTTTGATTCACTACTAATTTTGCTTAAATCATTAACAAAAGAATGAGAGTTCTCCATCGTAAATTCATTGCGTAAATTCATTTCGGGTATTAGCCCGAAACGTTCTCAGTATAATGAAATTTTTATCAGGAATTTTGGCTCTCCAATTTTTATAGAAATTTAAAAAAATCCCGAAAAATGTACCTGATAACATTGTTTCTTTGTGTAAAACCTACACTAAGATCACTTCAGAATAGAAGGTTTCTTAAATCTTTTGGTAGAAGTTCAAGCGTTCAGCTGGACTCAGGATCAAGTCATCATGGACATTATGAGCTTGATAATTCGATTTAACAAGTGCTCGTTCTATGTTGGTTTTAGTGCAACAGCTAAACAACAAGGTGTACGACACTATCACACATATTGCATGCAATGAAATTTTGAGCTCCTATCCTAACGCAATGTGCGTTAAAACAGGACAGTTATCATCTCCCTCTTTGTATTTGTGCCTAAACTACACAACCCATTGAAAAATCGGGTTAAAGCATTGAGATGTTGTCTGCACATTCCCTGATCCTGTCTCTTCTAAGCTGCAAGAACAAACAAAGAGCATGAAGAAACGATGCATTTGTACCTCGAAATCTTTTCGAAAACGCTTGCTTTTCAAATTCAAAGAATGAGAGGAACTTTGTACTCGGATTTCAAATGTCTTTCAAGAACTAATTTCTTTCTTAATTATATTTTTGACGGAAATTTAGACATAGTTCCACGATCTTGAGGGCAAAAGGATCATGGACAGGTCCCAGGTAGACTTGCACGAGTAATTGGGACCCTTTTTCCACGAATCAAAAGCAATGCTGTACGCTCGATAGTTAGAGTAATCAAAACTGTTAATTCTTGGCAATTTTTCATCGAGTATCAGTCTCAATAACAAACTCATTTTCAGATACCATTCTTCGATCTACGAAGGAACTACATAGAAGATAAATGGCAACGCATCAACGTCATTTATGATCATATTTCGACAGTAATTCGTTAGCTTTTCATGTCCATGGTAGCATTAATTATCTTTAGGAGTGCGTTCCAACTCGAAGGTTTATAGTGCAAGTGTTGTCGTATTCGATCATATGGCCGCATTCAATTGCACACAATACTTCATTTCTCTGTAATTTCTTTTACAATTTTCTTTAAAATTTCGCGAGTAATGCAAAACCATTTAACATGGTTTATGTGAAGGTTAAATGTACTAGAATAGCTTGAAAGACCTAGAGAAGGAATTTCTTCTTTAATTTTGTGAGTTCACAGCGAGTTCACGATCATCCCCTAAGTGTCCTGTAAATGTGGCGTTGGCAGGTATTGAGTCGATACAGACATAACACAGCAATTACTCATTACGTTTAAAACAAAAATTAACATATTGGAGAAACAGAGCAAATTTATGATTCACGTACAAATTAATGACGTATGACTCACGTTCTCATTTGCACAATTAGTATCAACACACGATTGAAGTTGATGTGTTTTCAGTTGTAAAGACATAGATCGCATAGATGTACCATACTACAATGAGCAGTCTAGCCTGTTAATTGTGAGAATGAGTCCAATAATCATCGAAACCATAAAAAAGGAATAGAATCTTCAGACACCGGTGAGAGAGTTCTGGTTAATTGGTCGTTGGGTTGGCTTCTTTAAGAGATTTCAAAGTTAAAAAGAGGAAGGAAACGATTAAGGAGAAAGAGGGAAATGGAATCAGAATGACTTCCAGCAGTGAAGATAGGAAATTTAGTTAGTAAAGTCTTTAGAACGTGTGCCTGCGTGATCAGTATAAGCTGAAAATTCAGTACAGGTCGAAAATGAGTAAAGAGAGCAGAGGAAGGAAAGTAGCGGTTGTGAAGGGTGATGACTATTTTAATAAGTTTTGAATGTAGGGAAAAAAATACAATTTGCGATAACCAATGACGTAATATGAGACAGCATGCAATAGTTGAAGAAAATAAATGAAGTGTTCGTAAAAGAAATGAAGACAGAAGGCAGAATAGAGGTCCGACGGATTGTGTGCAAATGACTAATGTAATTGTTGGATTTGTTTGTGGCATTGTACGAGTACGCGTGTCTGCTGTTCTGACATCGCACTGGTTGTTGCTATTTTTTCATTCACGCATGTATAGGGTGATCCAAATTCCTCAAAAGAGTTTTTCATTTTTCTTGCAAATTGGTCAGTGTGACTCCCTAGCTACAACCGAGGTGATCTCAAGAGAAAGAAGAGACGGGACCACTAAGCAAGGACTAAAGAAATTAGAGAATCTCTGCATAAGGCGTAATTTCGTACAGGATGCGCCACTCATAGAAACAGCAAGTTGAGAAGGAAGAGGAGATAGGCAAAGAAGAGATAGCAAAAAAGTATGCTAACTGCATTCTAAATGAAAACTAGACTAGAAAGATAGAAGCCCTAAAGAGATTTCTTTAGCTAAGGTAACTCAGCATCCCTTTGGGGATGCTAATCCTCATAGCATGAGATAGATGAACCTAACTAACATAAACCTATTGCTTAAATTATACCTCATGAGGGTTGAATTTTCATAACTTCCTGAATCTCTCGCACAGAAATATGCTGTTTTGAGGAAGCTTGAAAGCACACAGTGGAAACCTCGGCTGCTAGCCTCCTGGTGTTCATTGCCGAACCAGTTGCATTCAATGTGGAACAAGATACAGGCTTCTGAGATTGCTTTGCAGCGACGCTCGTGAAATCGGAAGCTCAATTGACTGATTTCTAGTCGATGAACTTGGATTTTCTCGGACACTCTCGAACTTGTTCTCTTATCTCTGCAGTCGTGGCAGCACGAGCCGTCTCTGGTCGTGGGAGATCGATAAATGCTATTTGCTTCGAAACGATCTCCCAATGTCTTGGTTGCACTGTCACTGGGAGCATTTCTCATTAGATAGTGTTGCTGATATACGTCCTGTTTCAGAAATATCAATCAATGATTTTAAGAAAAACATGCATCTTGGATGTATTGCAGGATGCTGTATGTTTCTTTACTTACCTTCACAGGCAATCTTCATATAATCCCAGGAAAATGTTCTATATAATAGCACAAATAAATTATAGCAGTTGAAATCTCTTGGTGACTGTCAAGTCCCTTGGATGTTGAGAAACTAGTGAACACAAAAGAAGTAATGTTGTCTCAGTCGTCAATTGCCTCCGTGCTCAGTTCGTGAAATTCACAGCAAACAAAAGTTAGAACTTTAAAAACACAGGATTTGATAGTAGCCGTCGAAAAGAGTAATAATAATGCAAGCCGTACAGTATTTGTTTATATGTCTCCTCTGATCCATTCTCTCGTTCTTTATCGATTCATCGATAACGCTCTGTGCTTGAGGAGTTTTGGTAAATGAATTGAATGTGAATGCACTTTTTCTAGAGAATATATAACAGCGCCATAATCAGATTTAAATGCCATGAGTCGTTGGTTTCTGTGTTAATTTGGTTTAGTGATTTGTTTGTATGATGTTTGGCATCTTTTGAAGGGATTGATGAGGTTGGTGTGATAGCTAAAGTGTATGCCGTAGTTTAGCTTCATAAAATTATGCTGAACTCATTAAAACGGAAAACTGGGCTGAGAGTTATTTGCTCGTTCATGTAGTATGAGAATCACAAATTCGCTATTTCTGAATCATACATTGTATCATAATTTTATTCACTTATTGAAACTGACAAAGGATGTAAAGAATTTTAATAAAAAACATAAAACCAATTTTTGAAAGTTTATAGCTTAATTTCCAGTCAAACATTCTTAGAAATAAGCTGATGAACTAGTCCAAAAAATTTACTGAAAATTCTGCTGTCAGAAAATCGCATAACAGCCACATTGACACCTGATGTGCAGCCGAGATTGAGTTTCCTTAAGTCTGAGTTTTGTGTTTTTGTACAACCATAATGAATTTATTATACAATTATATAATGAGTCTGTACATAAATAACTCATGGCATCAACCATGACGTTAGAATAGGTGATGTCGCATAAAAGAACCGGGATAGGCATTGATCCAAATACTCCTGCTCTGTAGATAGATGATGATTCTTCAGGTTTGAAATCACGTACGCAGAATGACAAGAATTTTATTGACATAATATACCAGCATTTTTTGGTATGAAAAACTGATCTGCCTCGTGGCTGAAAAATCTGATGAGTTAAGAGAAATTTTTTTAGATGAAAAATCGCATATATTTACATCACCTTGCGCAAGGTTTTTGCCAATATCGATTAGGAATTTGATCAGTAACAGAATGAGCGACGAAACTTTTAGCAAACTTGATTTAATTATGTGAATTCCAAATCCATTTTCCTATTTTGAACGCAGCTGTTTCATCGATGATACAATACAACTGCTACATTGGTGCTACAATACAACTGCTACATTGGTGATGCAACACAACTGCGGCATTGATGAACAACACAACTGCTACATCAATTTTTTTACACAACAGCTACAATAATAGCACAGCACAACTGTACTATTGATGTTAGAACACATTGATGCTACAACACAATTGAGCGTCATTTCAGCTAACACAACAACTGTCTTTTGCTTGGCGATAACGCAAATTCTTCATTAAAAATCTAAAAGCGAAGAATGAAATTCTAAACAGTTTTGTACGTTTCGGGCTAAATCACATCATCAGCTGAAAATCACATGACATGAATGCCGCAATCCTTAAAATTTTAATGTCATCTTCACCGTATTTATGACGGATACAATGATGCCAAGCAAAAGATGTGTTTCATTATGTGCGTCATAAATACGGTGAAGATGGCATTAAAATTTTAAGGTTTGCAGCATTCATGTCGTGTGTTTTTCAGCTGATGATGGGATTTATCTCGAAACGTACAAAAAATGTTTAGAATTTTTTCATCGCTTTTTATTTTTAACAACTGTTATCTGTAACACAGTGACCGAGATGTAAACTGCATTTACAACGAGTAAACATTTATCATTCATTTGTAAATTGCAAAGTTCCTCTTAAAACTCAAAAGAACTCGAGCATCTACGAGTGGAAATGCTGTGCGTTACTCCCTTGAAGTACTACACACAGAAATGTTTTTGTGACTTACATCAGTACTAGACATGTTTTCATCTAGGAATAATTTTGAAGATCTCTGTTGGTGACGGTTGTTTCTCAGCGACTTCCGTTCACATGGGGTCTCTAACCCCACAATTTTATTTTCAAGGCAAAACGGCATGCTTTCCCCTCGTTGCCCTGCCCTGGTCTTTAAAATATTTGAGTGAGTTATTCCTACGTATTTTTCGAGCACCTGCGATATCTGGGATTTAAACAAGATGGTTCTACAGAAAACATTTTTCGGGAATGTACAGAAAAATTCATTCTCTTGTGATAATCAATTTTTCTTTCTTCCAGGCTCGATTGGTTGTTCGTGTGCTCCGTCGACGCGTCTGTCAGTAATCTCATCTTGTGAACTGTGCATGCCTGATAGCATTTACACTGCAAATATGAGTTTCGAATAGCATTTTGTTCATTCTTATTGAAATCTGTTCGAACGTTATCATGAGAATGACGGGAGTGCAAGAAAAAAAGCGCACTTAAGAAGTTCATTTAAAAAAATTGCTTGACGAAAGAATCAAAACTCTAACTCAAAATAGGCTCGGTTTTTTGCCTCATGGCTAACAGTAGAAAGTGTTTTTATTCTGTGCTCAAACTTGATCTCAATATAAATTCATTTCAAGTTAGAAAACCAGTTCTCAATTGAATTCAACCAAATTTTGCGCCCGTGGAAAAAACTCCCGTTACAGGGGACTTGACCAGCTCGTGTCGTAAAATTTAAATTCTAATCATGCGTAGGAAAATTATTTGACCAAAATCATGGCGTTATTTTTGAAATTGTTTGTACTCATCTTAGTGGCATCAATTTTTTAATTTTAAAACTTAAAAATAGCTACTTATAGATTTGGGAAGTATAAAATTTTAAAGCATGGAGCGTTTTAGCGATCTCAGTTGAAGCGTCGTCGGAAGTTAATGTTCATTCCTGAAAGAACTTATAAAAAATAGTTTGAATACGTGATCTACCTTCATCAAATTTTTTATTTTCTCGATAAGACATCATGATTAATTTTTGTCAATTTAAATCAATTGCAGGGCAGAATATATGAAAAATTAAGCGTTAATTTGTGATGATACATTGGTATCTAATTTGTAGAATGCGGGCAGGGAACACATACCGTACAAGTAAGCAAGTCGTTCGTAGTGTAGCAGGACTAAAACAGTCAAAGTTTTCGTTATTAAAATAAAATACAACGTGAAAGCCTTAATAAAACCTCTAAATAGAAAGAACGCTAAATGAAATGCGAATGTACTCGACGGCTGCGCGTTGCATTTAACGATGGCATCAGTTCTCATCAATCATGGAATTTTAATTGACAATAAGCGGAGAAATAGAGTGCGGACGCGATGAACGTCAGAGGCGCTGAAGAATTCACGAGTTTTATTTACTGATGGTAAAATTTTTTGTCGCAGGGTTTTTAATCCGGCATGGAGGTTCAGCCAGCTTGCCCCTCGTCAGTAAAATGGCAATGAGTGAAGAATGTATTTACTCGGTGCATCAACGAGCGGCGAGTGTTTCCGGTAGCGCTACGTGGGGTGACCAGTGTTCTGGTCACCAGCATGCAATGTGACTAGTGTACGGTGGCACTAGCGTTCTGGTGACTAGCACACGATGGGACCAGTGTTCTGTTGGCTAGCATGCAATGTGACTGGTATGATGCACATTTTTTTGACTAGCGTTCGGTGGTAATACTGTTCTGGTGACTAGCACAGAGTGGGACAAAGGTTCTGGTGACTAGCACACGGTGGGACCAGTGTTCTGGTGACTAGCACAGTGTGGGACAAGTGTTCTGGTGACTAGCACACGGTGGAACTAGTGTTCTGGTGATTAGCACAAGGTGGGACCAGTGTTCTGGTGACTAGCACACGGTGGGACCAGTGTTCTGGTGACAAGCACAAGGTGGGACCAGTGTTCTGGTGACTAGCACACGGTGGGACCAGTGTTCTGGTGACTAGCACAAGGTGGGACCAGTGTTCTGGTGACTATCACACTGTTGGACCAGTGTTCTGGTGACTAGCACACGATGGGATCAGTGTTCTGGTGACTAGCACAAGGTGGGACCAGTGTTCTGGTGACTAGAACACGGTGGGACCAGTGTTCTGGTGACTAGCACACGGTGGGACCAGTGTTGTGGTGACTAGCACAGTGTGGGACCAGTGTTCTAGTGACTAGCACACGGTGGGACCAGTGTTCTGGTGACTAGCACAGGCTGGGACTAGTGTTCTGGTGATTAGCACAAGGTGGGACCAGTGTTCTGGTGATTTGCACACGGTGGGACCAGTGTTCTGGTGACTAGCACGCGGTGGGACCAGTGTTCTGGTGACTAGCACACGATGGGACCAGTGTTCTGGTGACTAGCACAGGGTGGGATTAGTGTTCTGGTGACTAGCACAAGGTGGTACCAGTGTTTTGGTGACTAGCACAGGGTGGGACTAGTGTTCTGGTGATTAGCACACAGTGGGACCAGTGTTCTGGTGACTAACACAGGCTGGGACTAGTGTTCTGGTGATTAGCACAAGGTGGGACCAGTGTTCTGGTGACTAGCACAGGGTGGGACCAGTGTTCTGGTGACAAGCAGACGGTATGAGTAGCATGCTAGAGGTCTCAGGACAAACTTACGGTGAGGCTGAGCTATGAAGACTAGAATACGATGTGACTAGTATAATAGAACTCTTGTGACTGTCCCGTAATGTGAATAGCATTGTAGAGCTCTGGGGTATATAATACTGCAAGGTTAGCGTTTTCGAACTCTGGTAATTAATGCGTTGTTTCAGGAAAGTTGTAAACATTAGCATATGGTTTGCTTAGTGGTGTAGCGAAATCATGCGACTATTTAAAACAAAATGATATGACGAATTTAAAGAATGCAACGTTGTACAATACATCATACTGGACAGCGATGCATCAAAATGCTAACAGAAATTAATTTTTCAGATAACAGTGCAGTATATACGCACAGAATACTATGGTCTAAATTTCCTTGTGCTTCATTCTCATGCCCTAGAATATTATTCTCTAGAATATCGTGCTCTAGAATATCGTGCTCTAGAACATCGTGCTCTAGAATATCGTGCTCTAGAATATCGTGCTCTAGAATACCAAGCTCTAGAATACCAAGCTCTAGAATACCAAGCTCTAGAATAACAAGCTCTAGAATACCATGCTCTAGAATACCAAGCTCTAGAATAACAAGCTCTAGAATACCATGCTCTAGAATACCAAGCTCTAGAATACCAAGCTCTAGAATAACAAGCTCTAGAATACCATGCTCTTGAATACCAAGCTCTAGAATACCAAGCTCTAGAATACCAAGCTCTAGAATACCAAGCTCTAGAATACCAAGCTCTAGAATAACAAGCTCTAGAATACCATGCTCTAGAATACCAAGCTCTAGAATACCAAGCTCTAGAATACCAAGCTCTAGAATAATAAGCTCTAGAATACCATGCTCTAGAATACCAAGCTCTAGAATACCAAGCTCTAGAATACAAGCTCTATAATACCAAGCTCTAGAATACCATGCTCTAGAATACCAAGCTCTAGAATACCAAGCTCTAGATTACCAAGCTCTAGAATACCATGCTCTAGAATCCAAAGCTCTAGAATACCAAGCTCTAGAATACCAAGCTCTAGACTACTCCCTCCTACCATTCCCTGCTCTACAACACAAGTATAGCGCCATACAAAAGACCTGGCAGCGATGCCCCTCACGTACAGTAGACATGGGCCTGCGTCATACACAAGTGACACCTGAGGACCACTGTTTTACCGACCTCTACCACCGTTTGCGCTAGCAGTTTCATTATTTTTTAGAGAAATGTAGCGACGTCATCAATGATATGAGCCTTAAAATACATGAAAATAATTGCTTCACTAGGAAGAAAATGCAGGTTTATACTTCGATTCTTCTCGAACTGCAGTTTTCTTTTCTTGAGCACGTCGGTGCATCATGTTTCTTAAAATATGGTAATTTTGTAACCGTATTCACTTCGACACAAGGAATAATATCGATTACTGTTAATTTTTCACAACTATCAAGTGTTTGGTACGCCCATTAGGTGCGTCCGGAATCGATATTCGTACCTTTCATCCAAATAGACATGTTCGTTACCGATACCACGTGCAGTGAATGGCGTATGGTAAGGGGCTGTAGTTATTGAATCATAATAAAAATATTAGCGTATGAAAAACACAAAGTTGCACTTTATATAGCTGAATATGTAGGTGTTATTGATATAACGATGCGCCATTCCGAGCCATTCCGCGCCGCGCCATTCCTAACGATGTTGCGCAGAGTGTCGCCGTGCTTGCTTGCTTGCCTCTCCGTTCACTTCACCAGAATAACACCGCCAAAAATTCTCGGCACCGACCGAAATGAGGGAAAAATATACGCGAGGTCAAAATTGTATTGATTCTTTCAGCTACGTCACACACTGTGAAATGAATACAAATGCACTACAGAGAGCATAAGGTTTTCATTTATGAATTGTTGCGTTCATCAATTGAAATAATAAATTAGTGACATTTGCAGAGCTAATCTAAGAAAAACTTAGATTAGCGAAGTAGCGAAGTAGCGAAGCTTGCATCACAGATACACTTAGCATAATATCAGCTGCTCAATGAAAGCATGCAACAATAATAACAGATGTTATTCCTGGTTTACCAACCTAAGAAGATTTGAATTATAATTATTTTGTAGTTACCAATAAGAGAGAAAGATTTATGTCTCTCACATTTGAAGAGATTAATGGAGACAGAACTTCAGCCCTCATTTTTGAATGGAAGTGCCATCATTTGTTTTGTTCACTACAAGTGATGGTCGCTCTCATACATTACGAAGGAATTAGGAAATGAAAAGATTTTTTTTGAATTCCTGCAGCGTAAATTTTGGCACACAACTGAACACACGCTCACTACACACCGCTACTTACTTCCACTACACCCCTGCACTACACACCCGCACTACACACCTGCACTACACACCTGCACTACACACCTGTACCACACATCTGCACTACACACCTGCACTACACACCTGAACCATACATCTGCACTACACACCTGCACCACACACCTGCACCACACATCTGCAC